>CM054814.1:16987091-17452091 GCA_028984105.1 Lavandula angustifolia
TTGCGCAGCCGCAGTTTGGAGAATCCTGTTGGGAGTCTGGACTCTTCTCGCTAAGGAGAGCATAGGAATAATGGCGTAGAGCGGAAGATCGACGGGAAAGGGTTAACAAGGATTTAGTGGTCAAAGAGACAGATATAGATGGCAATGTCTTGGACTCGGCCATTTTTGTTGATCTTAAAAAATTGGACCTATTGAATTTAATTTGAATTTGGATCTATTTTAAAAATTATGAATTTAATTACAATTTGAGATTCGAATTTGGTTCAAATTCGTTAATATTTATAATTAAAATATTATTTTATTATTATATTTAAAATATTATATTTATATTTTTTTATTTAAAATATTATATTATATTATTTGTTGAGTTTGAAATATTTTACTAAAAATCTAATAAATAGAAAAGAAGAAGGAAATTGAGTACCCACTGTCCACGAATTTAGAAGTTTTTTTTAGAGAGAATATTGTAGTTTTATAGATGAGTGTAATATTTTTATAATATCATGAGTATTTTGACTTTTTTAATAATACTAATGCTCTTATAGATTATCGTGTTATCGTAGAATTAATTAATTTAGTTAAATTTTAATTGATTTAGATTTTTTTTAATTTTAGTTAAAAAAACTTATAGATTCGGGTCTAGACCCGAGACCCTGTGGATCTGGGTCTGGATCTCATTTTTTGAGATCCAATGAATCTGGATCGGATTTGGATTAAAGTAAAAAATCCCGAATCTGGATCTGGACTGAGGAGGATCCGGTCTAAATCCGGTCCATTGTCATCGCTACAGACAGAGACGAAGAGTGCACTAATTTCCAATATAGAGCCCCAACTTCTAGTAAACATATTATTTGACCTCTCTTCTTTCTGTTGTGATCAGATTTGCAGTATCTATTATGGAGTACTCTCTCCATCTCATAGTTCTTGTCCCTTATTCCTTTTCGGGATGTTCCATAATTCTTGTCCTTTCACTTAAAATAGCAAATTATTATACACACTTTATTTAAGGGTTTCACCATCTTACTCACAACCAACCACTCTCCTAAATTCCCGTGCCCAAAAGAAAGGGGACAAGAATTGTGGGACGGAGGGAGTATAACGGAGAGGACTGGTGCATAAGAAGGTATCAACTTAAAATTTTTAGATCAAAACATCACACCAACTATCCCTCAAACGGTTTTCAATTATACGGCCAAAAATGGGACAAAACGGTGCGGTCAATAGACCTTACAAAGCCCTAAGCATGCCAATTATCTCAATTAAAACTTCAATTCGTCATTTCTTATCATAACATCAGTTTCATCTTTCATAATACTGAACCAATGTTGTAAGATAATTATATAGCTCAAACATAATTTATCACACAAGAGTTTAGTCTATAAGGTTAACCATATTTAATATAATACCAAATCAAATTATCAAATTAGATTAAAAAAAAAAATAAAAGAAGAGAAGAGAAAAAACTTATAATGTAGAACCTATTTGCTCTCTTCTAAAACTAAAAGTTTATGAAGAACGTTTTCAATTTTTTTTTTTTTTATAAAAGTGAGTATTTAATTTATGTTTTCTTCCCTTTCCATAATACAAGCATCCCCTTAAATAGACAAGAAGATGAGACTAAAACAGAAAATGAAAAGACACCTACATACTATCTATACATTATAGTAGGAAATATGTAAACTCCTACTACAATCTAGAATAATAAATAAAATGACAAATTATTATGATATTTGTTTTGTCGTAGGAAAATTTTTCCTTGAGACAAGATGTCCTCATATACCATCATGTTAGCTGTCTTCGATTATTTCCGATTGTCCGTCTTGCTTTCATTTCGATCCAGAAGATTCTTCCTTGCTTTTGAAATTTTCGACTAAAGCTTCTTTCATAGCTTCAAAAATATCTTCAATTGAAGCTCCTTCATTCGGAACTTGTGCCTCTTGAAAATCAATATCTTGATTCGGTGAGGACATTGAAACATCTGATTTGCTAGATTTTTGAGACATATTGTCTTATTTGAATGTTATCAATAAATCTCTCTTAATTTCATTCAAATATTCCTAAATCATCTTTTTCTTGGTCATAACCCCAAATTTCAATTTCAATTTTATTGAGATATGCTCAAATGGAAAAGAAGATTCCTTCTTAAGTCTGAGCTTAATCCGCTCTCCATATTTCTTAATACTATTATCAATATGACACATAAAATCAATACAAAAAATATGACCTGGTTCTGGATTCTATTTTATCATTTTTTTTCCAAAATTTAGAATACGAAACCCTTTTAATACAGGGAATCATATCATCAGTATAACCGAATTCTGTAGTCCATTTTCAGATCCAAGGAATTGAGAATTCTGTAAAGAAATATAGTGAATATATTCATTCTACATATAAACCCTTTTCTTGAATTTCAAGAATTTTTGGTGAAATATCCAAAAATCCTAGATGAAAATGGACTCCAGAATTCGGTTATACAGATGATATGATTCCCTGTATGTTGGTCCATAGACGAGCATTAGGGGTGGGTGGGGGGGGGAATACACCTAAATGCAAAATTCAACTCAAATGCGAAAGTCAGTGCTACTAAATGTTGGTACTGAGTTAGTCTACTGAATTAGTCAGTTAGCCAGATAAGCTTTCTAGATCGCATGGACAGAGTAATCCTCTACCGAGTCCTATCTACTGACTTTTATCAGTGAACAATAGTTCAGTATTCAATATTGTGTGCGAAAGTGTAGGCCAAAAATATATTCGTCTCAGTTTGAAAACTTGTTTTATGTTGATTGTTTAAAAGTCAGTTTTATGCAATATGAACAGTAAACAATGCAACAGTAAAATTGACACAGAATTTTTAAAGTGGTTCGGATACACAGGATCCTACGTCCACTGTTATGAACAAAGCAAGAGTTCTTGAATTAGTTTATACTGAGCAAATCTCAGTTGATCTGTTCACTGGACAGATGCAGTCTTGCTTGCTTATACTGAGCAAGTCTCAGTTAATCTGTGCGCTGGATAGATATCTACTTATAGTCGTAGTGACTTTACAATTTCAACCGTGATGGTTTGAGTTTCTCCAACTATGAAGGAGTTCTTACAATAAGAACAGTTCACAAAGCTGAACTTCTTCGAGTTTTCTAAGCTAATGATTTTGCAATGAACTTGCTTTGAATAGAGAAAATGGAACTGATAAGACTCTAGAGTGAAGAACTAGTTTGGATCTTTCTGCATGCAAGTTCTTCGCTGGAATTGACTTTAAATTTGCTAGAGTGTTTGTTCAATTGAATGCTTGTGTTCCCGTGTTGTCTTCTCTGCATGAGACTCTTATCTATTTATAGTCTCGACGTATGAATAGATCCGTTGAAGGTATTAGACACTGTCGAAAACGACAAGGAAAACGACCATCTTCATTTTGAATGACACTGTAGAGATTCCCTTTTTTCAGTATGAAAGCAACTTTGTGTCAGAGCAAGTACAGTGCTGGCATCTTCTCATTGGTCAATTTGTCAAATTAACGGACTAAAGTTGGACTTGGCCAAAATAATGGTCAATTTGTCAAATTAACGGACTAAAGTTGGACTTGGCCAAAATAAAGACCCAAAGTGAATCGAAAGCCAAACGGGCCAAAAATGATATTTTCCCTATTATATTATTTTTTCTTTCATTATTTTATTCAACTTCAATCATCGTGCTTTATTTAATTTTAGAATTAGAATTATTAGTTATGATTGTTAATACAAATTACAATTTACGATTTTATTTAGTGTCTAATACTTGGACATTCATTTCTAAAAGCATCGTAAGAGTGAAGATTATTCAAATAATATATTCATATAATATGGTCAATGTGCAATATAATTGAGGGACTTCAATTATTTCGATCAATTGTGTGATAAGACAACAATACCCTTTTCATTTATAAAAAAAGAATAGTTTCTTTTGAATACATTCTTTGCTCACATTTAAAGTTTGTAATATTCTATTCTTTAATTGTGTCGAATTGTGTTCTTTTTATCTTTTCTTTTGAATACATTCTTTGCTCACATTTAAAGTTTGTAATATTCTAATCTTTAATTTTGTTCTCTTGAATACTTTCTTTGCTCACATTTAAAGTTTGTAATATTCTAATCTTTAATTTTGTCCAATTGTGTTCTTTTTGTCTTTTCTTCTCATCCTTATAATTATATTATATGAACAAGCTAAAGAGAAGCATCGAGCATTATATATAGAGCTTGAAAATATTACATACACACAATATCAATTTCTTGCTCAATTTGCTCAATTTGAGAGGAAGGAGAATAAAAAGTTTGGAACATGAGTGATGAGAGAGAGAAGGAAATTAAAAAGAATGATGAGGTGGGAATCTTATCATTCTTTTCCTTTTTCCTTAAGCTTCTCTCTCATCATTCATTTTTTACTCGCTCTTGAGCAAGAAACAGTGTGTGTTTGTATAATTGTATCGCTTAAATACTCGTTTTCATTCATATTTTCAGGTTCTATAGTGTTAAATGCGTCTCTTTGGTCTTAGTCAATTCATATAATTATGAGGTGGATTGGATGAGAAAAAATAAAGAAAAAGAACAATATCATTCGATATAATTAACGATGGAATCTTACAAACTTCGAATACGAGCAAAAATAAAATCCGGACAAACCATTCTTCTAATTAATTGATTCTTACCTACAATCTCTTTCAACTTCTTCCACCTATGGATTGTCATAGGTTTTAGAAAGAAAAATGCAAACTCCAACCGCAAGCAAAGAGAATTTGTTAGTGCAACTTCATAAATGTTTTGACGTCTAGCTAGTATCATTCTTTTCTTGTTATAAACACCATCGAATATTATAAGAAGCAATCAGAAGTGTGGAAATATTGAAATGGGATTGATACTGCACATAGTCAGATGACTAATTCTAGAATTAGATAATTAATTAAAGATGTATATATAAGTTGCGTTTGGAAGAGCTTATGTGCAGCTTATTTAAATTTATTCTAAAAAATAAATATTTTTTGCAAGCGTTTGAAAAAGCTTATGAAAACAGTTTATTCTAAAAAATAAGTTTCTTATTTTTTTTGGCTTATTTTCATAAGTTGGTAGGAATATCTTATGAAAATAAGCCAAAAACAAACTTATAAAAAATAGGTTATCATCATATCAAATCCGCATAACAATAATTTTTTAAACTTTATTTTGTTTTTTTTCTTCTAATTAAGTGCTTATATATAAATGTATCCAACAATTTATTCAATGTAAATGTTTAACGTTTATAACATAAACACTTATGCCCTAAGCACTTATGGTATGAATACTTATTTAAATTGTTCTCCCAAACGGTGTCATAGCCCATTAAAGCATCTGTTATTCGTAGATATCAAATACAAACACTTAAGGGGAAGCCCAACTACGACTATATGTTATGATTTAAGTACAAATTCTCTATTGCATAAAACTAAAACTCAAATCACAATCATGAATCTAATATATCCACGTTGAAACGAGACACACATCATAATGTAAAATACAATGATGGCGGGTGTAGGGGTGGGCTGGGGTGGGCTCCAGCCCGGTGCAACCCCAGCCCAGAAACTACATTTACTCAACTCAAATTTATTTTTTACATATTTCAACTCATCCCAAATCAGTTCAAATGATTTGCAAATTTATTATAATTGAAATCCATTTCAACACTAATTCTAATTCGCAAGCCCAAATCCCAAAATGTAATTTTGACAGCCCCCATTTTTCGTGTCGATGCCGAATTTTATGTGTAAATTTTACGAAAAAAAATATTTTGTATTTTATGAAAATTTAATATATTGAAGCGAATTTAAAAATATATTAGTTCAATGACCCAACAACAACAATTAAATTAAATGGTCCAACAAGTCAGCAACAATAATCCTATACAACGAGAATTGAGATATAATTGAGAGGATAGTGAATTAACGACACTTCAGAGACAGAGGAGGGATCAAGGAGCGAGAGTTAAGCAGACCGTATCCTAGGAGTCCGGAGTCCTTACTCTTGACTTCCTTATACTCATTGTTACATTATATTTTGTCTAAATTGAGAATTGAGATATAATTGAGAGGATAGTGAATTAACGACACTTCAGAGACAGAGGAGGGATCAAGGAGCGAGAGTTAAGCAGACCGTATCCTAGGAGTCCGGAGTCCTTACTCTTGACTTCCTTATACTCATTGTTACATTATATTTTGTCTAAATTTTTTTTTTCGGGGGCTTCGCCCCCGAACCCCCAATAAGTCTCACATCCCCCATTTATAAATCCTAATCCCGACCCTCCAGACCCCCCCAGTATACATTTCTAGATCCGCCCCCCTCTTGGCAACTATACTACTTAAAATGATATCTATTCGGAACTAATATATTATATATTCAAAAAACATGATCAAATACTAAGTAAATATGCAGGTACAATCGAGGGATTCCAACTTCACCTAATTTTTTATGTTTCTTTTTTTTTTTAGCACTCAAATGGTTCATTGGACTGACTAACTTACTTACCAAACTTAACATTTTTAAGTCATGCCCAAAATTAGGACTCCACAAATGAGAACTTCATATAATAGGCTAATATCCCTATTTCGCCAAATATCTGTGTTTAAATAATAGCTTTCTTTATTCATCTCGTATTTTATTATTAAAGTGGGAATATATAGCTAGTGTAAATTAATATATTAATATTTTCTGGATGGAACGTTCAACACGATAATTGATAAAAATAATACTCCCTCCGTTCCATTCTACTTGTCTGGTTTCTTTTGGGCATGGAGATTAAGAAGAGTGGGTGGTTGTGTTTAGATGAGTGTGTGATTGTGTGTAAAGAGGTAGGTCTCACAAAGAAAAAATAGTAGGTTGTGTAATGATTATTTTTTCTTTTTTGGAAACAAGACAAGTCGAATGGGACAATCCAAAAAGAAAAACAAAACAAGTCAAGCTGGACAAAGGGAGTAATAAATATATATTCTATAAAATTGGACATATTTAATATACTACACCCTTCGTTCCGCTATTACTGTCCCGTTTGGTTTTCGACACGGAATATTAAAAAACTTTTTTAAGTGCGTATTTTATGAGTTTTAATTGTATTAAGAAATATACACAATTTTCGAGGAGTGGTTGGTGGAAGAAATGAGAATTCATCCAAACTTTTGCAAGAAATATACATAGTTGAGACTATCGTCTTTTTTTCTGTTTTCTTTTTTAATATTATATTTTAAGAAATAATCCAAAAAGTTAAAAATCATAAATTTTTGAGTTCGGAGTAGAACGAAAATCGTGTGAGAAATATATTTTTGGAGAGAGAGTATGATAATGTGGGGATGATAATAAATAGGAGGGGCCCACTTCAATTTTTGTTTATGAGTATTTTTTGCTATTTTAGGAAAGATGGTAGTAATAACGGGATAAACCGATTAGAAAGTATGACAGTAATAGCAGGACGGAGGGAGTGCGTTTTACCATTTTACATGGAGTACATCTCATTCAATTAGTCACTCAAAATTTAATCGAGAGTTTGAACAATGTATATTAGTTGCTTCGTTACTACCCCATGTTCTAAAATACGTCATATATATAAATTAAATATCAGGCTAAAATATATATTTTGTTATAAACTAAACAGAAGGAGAGAATAATAGAGAGAATGAGAAAATTGATGTGTATTATTATGAGGGTGAAGACCTCTATTTATAGAGTACAAGATAGACTTTTGGGCCAACACAAGATGGACTAATGGGTTGCTAGGGTTTACATATGGTCAATCTATATACGGTAAATATTATTTACAACACCCCCCTTAATTGACCATCCTTAAACAAAAATTGTTGCCTCGTTAAAACCTTGCCAGAAAAACACAATGGAATTAAAACTGGTCGAAGGAAAAAGAGTACAGCTGCCCCCCCTCAAAATAATCATTGTAAATTCTTGAATCGGCGCATGCCGATCTTGTGTACCAACTTTTTGAATGTTGACGTCGGTAGTACCTTCGTAAATAAGTCTGTTAGATTATCACTCGGACATATCTGTTGAATGTCGATATCGCCGTTCTTTTGAAGTTCATGTGTGAAGAAAAACTTGGGAGAAATATGTTTTGTCTGATCGCCTTTGATGTAACCTCCCTTCAATTGCGTGATACAAGCGACACTGTCTTCATATAACGTCGTTGGATTGTCCTTTGAAGAAGCTAATCCGCACGACTTTTAGATATGACTTGTCATATTCCGTAACCACATGCATTCTCGACTTGCTTCATGGATTGCAATTATTTCAGAATGATTTGAGGATGTTGCAGTCAAGGTTTGCTTAACGGACTTCCAAGATACAACAGTTCCTCCACGTGTAAAAACATAGCCAGTTTGTGACTTGGCTTTATGTGGATCAGATAAATAACTAGCATCTGCATACCCTACTAGAGAATAACCAGAACCTTTTGAGTAATATAATCCAAGGTCAATGGTACCCTTTAGATAACGTAGAATGTGTTTAACACCATTCCAATGCCTTAAAGTGGGTGCAGAGCTATATTTTGCGATAAGATTTACAGAAAAAGCTATATCCGGTCTTGTGCAATTAGCTAAATAAGTCAATGCTCCGATTGCACTAAGATATGGTACTTCAGGACCAAGTATCATTTCGCCATCTTCAATAGGCCGAAATGGATCTTTATGCACATCAAGTGTTCTAACGACCATTGGTGATGATAATGGATGCGCTTTATCCATATAAAACTGCTTTAAGACTTTTTCTTTATATAAGGATTGATGAACAAATAGTCATTCAGGGACATGTTCAATTTGCAAACCAAGACATAATTTTGTCTTTCCTAAATCCTTCATCTCAAATTTAGTTTTCAAGTATTCAGCAGTTTTATTGAGCTCTTCAGGAGTCCCAATTAATATGATTGCAAATCCATTGTTTGTTTTCTTAATGAAAACACAAAGGCAAACATCATCGTTTTTATACCCTTCTTTCAAGAGATACTCGCTAAGTCTGTTATACCACATACGGCCAGACTGCTTCAACCCATACAACGACCTTTGCAGTTTAATTGAAAACATGCTTTTGGGTTTTGACTTATATGCTTCAGGCAATTTAAATCCTTCTGGGATTTTCATGTATATGTCACTATCTAGTGAACCAGATAGATATGCAGTTACTACATCCATTAGGCGCATATCAAGTCTTTCTGACACAACTATACTCATCAAAAATCTAAATGTAATCGCGTCTATTACCGGAGAGTATGTTTCTTCATACTCAATTCTCGGTCTTTGAGAGAAACCTTGTGCTACGAGTCTTGCTTTGTATCTCATAATTTCATGGTTTTTGTTTCTCTTTCGAACAAAGACCCATTTGTATCCTACATGGATAACATTTTCCGGAGTTTGAACTACAGGTCCAAATGTTTTCCGGCTTTGTATGGCTTCTTTCCACTTTGGCCAATCATGTCTAGTTTGGCAGTCTTTAAAAGACCGCGGTTCAGGATCCTCATTTAGAACTTCAAGAGCCATATTAAAGGTGAATTTATCGTCACGACGATATTTTCTCTCTCCAATATCTTATTAGAAGATAAGTAATTTATTGAGATCTCATGATTTTTAGACGCTTGTGGTTCTTCAGGAATTACATTATTTTGATCAATAATTTTCGTCATTGTTTGGTTCGTGTTTTGTGCCTTTCTCTTTCTAGGAACATAATCTTTGGAACCAATTGATCGACCACGTTTTGGACGGACGTTAGATTCATTTGCTACCATTGTTGTTTGTCCTTCAGGGACACTAATTCTAGCAGGTGTATTGGCAGCTGGTATGTGAGATAGTGTCACTTTTCTTGTATCAATGAAAGCATCAGGAATTTGATTTGCAATCTTTTGCAAATGAATTATTTTTTCAACTTCTTGTCACATTGATTACTTCTGGAATCCAAATGTGATAAGGTTTTTTCATTCCAAGAGATTTCCTTTTTCTTTTCTGGATGTAGGTTGGTTCCACCTAATGTTGGAAATGTCATTTCATCAAAATGACAATCTGCAAAACGTGCAGTAAATAAATCGTTCGTTAAAGGTTCAAGATATCTTATGATCGAGGGCGAATCAAATCCAACATATATCCCAAGTCTTCGTTGGGGACCCATTTTTGTACGTTGTGGGGGTGCAATTGGGACTTGAACAGCACAACCAAAAATTCGTAAGTGAGAAACATCAGGTTCTCTACCAAAAACAATTTGCATTGGGGAATGTTGTTGGTTGGCTATTGACCGAATCCGAATTAATGATGCAGCATGTAAAATGGCATGACCCAAGCCGAAATTGGGAGTTTTGATTTCATAAGTAATGGTCTAGCAATAAGTTGAAGACGTTTAATGAACGCTTCTGCTAAACCATTTTGCGTATGAACATGAGCAACCGAGTGTTCAATCTCAATCCCAATAGCCATACAATAACTATTAAATGCTTGAGACTGAAACTCACTAGCATTATCGAGGCAAATCCTCTTAATCGGATTGTCTGGGAATTGAGCTCTCAATTTTATTATTTGAGCAAATAGTCTAGCAAAAGCTGCATTTCTACTAGAAAGCAAGCATATATGGGACCATGTAGAAGAAGCATCAATCAATACCATAAAGTATCGAAATGATCCACATGGTGGATGTATAGGTCCACAAATATCTCCTTGAATTCTTTCCAAGAAAGACGGAGATTCTATATTGACCTTCGTATGGGATGGTCTAATGACTAACTTGCCTTGCGCACAAGCACCACATGAGAATTCATTTGTTATTAGAATCTTCTGGTTCTTTATATTGTGTCCACATGAGTTTTCAATGATGCGACACATCATAGTTGCTCCCAGATGTCCAAATCTATCATGCCAAAGCAAAAATCTGTTTGAGTCATTGAACTTCGGGTTCATGACATGGTTCGTCTCAATTGCCTTGATAAATGTGTAATACATCCCGGATGGTAGTGTTGATAATTTTTCTTTGATTTGCTTCTGGCCAGATGCAAAGGAATTTATATATAGATATTCGTTACTACCTTCTGACATTGTTTCAATGTGGTAGCCATTGCAGCGAATATCCTTAAAGCTTAGTAAGTTTCTTCTGGACTTACTAGAATATAAGGCATGCTCTATAATTAATTTAGTATCATTTGGTAGAATGATACAAGCTCTTCCGGAGCCTTCGATGATGTTTGATGCACTAGATATAGTATTAACATTATCTTCAGCTAATGTTAATTTTTGAAAATACTTTTTATCTTGGAAAATGGTGTGTGTAGTGGCACTATCAGCTAAACATATATCACAATGATTCATTTGCATTTTCTGAGACATTGTTTTTCAAGAAAATAATTTTCTAACCAGTAAAAGGCAATCGACAATAATCCGAAGAAGAATAATAAGTTTCAAAAACAAGAACAATACTAAGATAGAGTTGTGTAAGCAAATGAAATGAATTATTTAACAAAGGTAAATGATAAAAGCTAAATATGCAAAAATCTACATCAATTGTCTTCTAAAACACCACCACCAATCAAACCATCAATGTTGTCATTTGGGTCATTAAAGAAATCAGAGACATCTAAGTGAGTTGTTGGATTACTCGAACCGTCATAGTCGAGGACATTGGTCTCCTTCTTTACTTTTCCCTTGATTGAATTTTGATACAGATCCACAAGGTGCTTTGCCGTACGACAGGTACGCGACCAATGCCCATTCATGCCACATCGATGACATATTTCCTCCTTGTTAGATGAATTGTGATCTTTGGATGTCTTAGACATTTTGTTGCTCGAGGTTGCATGGTCGGGATTACTATGTCGGCGTCCATGCCCACGACCACGACCACGCCCACGACCACGACCACGACCACGACCACGACCGCGCCCACGTCCATGTTGGTTTCCACGACCATATCCATGTGTCGCATTGGCTTCAGGCAATGCAGAGGAACCAGTGGGTTTTAACTCGTCGTTTTTCATTAGCAATTCATTATTTTGTTCGGCAACTAATAAACAAGATATTAGTTCGGAGTATTTTTTGAAACCTCGCTCCCTATATTGTTGTTGTAGGAAAACATTAGAAGCATGAAATGTGGAGAATATTTTCTCAAGCATCATTTCATCAGTGATTGTTTCTCCACATAATTTCATTGTGGAGCTAATTCTGAACAATTCAGAATTATAAGTACTCACAAATTTGAAGTCTTGCAGTCTAAGATGCAACCAATCATATCGAGCTTTAGGAAGGATAACAGTCCTTTGGTGATCAAACCTCTCTTTAAGGTTGTTCCACAATTCATATGGATCGTTGACGGTGAGATACTCATTTTTTTAGGTCACCATGAAGATGGTGACGAAGAAAAATCAGTGCCTTTGCGCGATCCTGCGGGGATGCCGTGTTTCCTTCTTGTATAGTCTCTCCTAGACCCCTTGAGATCAAATGAATCTCGGCATCAACAATCCATGACATATAATTTTTGCCAGAATGTCAAGTGCAACGAACTCAAATTTGGTGATATTTGCCATTCGTGCAACTCTGCACAATTAAAATAAATTATTATTAATGTCAATAAAGACTTATGTTTTTCCTTTAGGGATAAACATATATCAACTATATCATAAAGTGTTCTACATGAGTATTAATATTCTTCAGAAATATTAATTATTTGCTACTTCGGGAGCAATAATTTAAGATTATATGTCTATATAACATATATATATATATATATATATATTATAAGGAAAAAGACTGGGAATTATACTGCGACCTCGTCAAGGACTTCAAATCCACAGCTTCTCATATTAAGGATTCAGTCCACAATGTGGAAAGAGACATTCAAGCCATCCGCACCCAACTCTCTGAGGCAGATGATGCCAAAAAGGGGGAATGTATTATGAAAGATGAACTCCGAAACGGATACGGTGAAGTCCGGATCTTGGAAGGAAGGGTTCGGGAGGAAGGACCCTCCACAGTTCCTCAGGGGGAAGAACCCTCTACTGCTCAGGGGGAAGGTGTTCAGGAGAAAGGACCCTCCGCAGCCCAAGCAGATTCAGGGGTTCTACTACTTGAATATCCCCTACAACCTACCCCCATCTACATGAGCATTAATATTCTTCAGGAATATTAATTATTTGCTACTTTAATTGGGAGCAATAATTTAAGATTATATGTCTATATAATATATAAATAAATATTATAATATGCAGAAAAGAAAAAAATATAAATACATAAATAATAACTCTTCAAGAGTGTGAAATATTCTTCAAGAATATTAAATTTGTGCTACTTCTAGAGCAACAATTAAATCATTTCAATGAATAAGTTTGATTTGTTCTTTAAGAGTATATGATATTCTTCATGAATATAGATCGTGCAACTTCAGGAGCAACAATTGTATTTTAACATTAAATAAATAAACAAACAAACAATCAAACAACGAATAAATAAATAAAAGCGTAGAGTAAATGCTCTTCAAGAGCATGTAATATTCTTTAGGAATATTGATTGTGCTACTGATGAGCCTAGATTTGTAGCTCATTTATCCATTTAATTTGTGCGTTTTATGTTATGCAATTGCAGACAAGTAGCCTGGATTTAGAGAAAATAGGGAGAAAAGATGGTGCTGCTGGATCTAGAAGTCTTCTGGCCGAGATTGATGGAACTGCCCAGAAGACCGGAGAAATGGCCTGAAAACAGGCCAGAATTAATGCAGAATCCATTAGGCCAAAAATTGAAAAGAAAAATGCTGAAGCAAGCCCACTAACCCGGCCCACATCATTCTGGCAAGCTTATGGAGGGAATTAGGGAGCTAGAAGCTACAACATGGCCTTACTTTGACCAGCAACCCATACCTGCAACAGTTCTTCCCACCTACCAAATCCAGATATTTTGTGAAGACTAAAAGGGAGGGAACGAAGCAGATAGAATAAAACTTTTCATACTTACATTTTCCATGGATGTAGCTCGTTCCCCTCTCTAGAAAACTCTCTAAAATTTCCACCATTAATGTAGTTCCTAAAATATCTTTACTTTTCTGCCTAGAATAGCTTGAAGCTCTCCAAGGAGAAGACTTCCTTTTGTGAATGTTATCGATCAGCTTTATTTACAGTTCTTAAATTCAGTCTTTAATGCTTACATTTACTCTTTCATGTTCGCTGCTAAGTTCCTCTACTATTCACAGCTAAGTTAATTTATTGCATGCTTTCTGTCCATATCACGCCTTTACATATAAATGCCTTTGCTTTCGTACGATGTTGTCTCTTGTTATTTTTAGTTAAATGTTAATGCTAGTTCTTTGCTGTTTTACGAAAGTTTGTTGTTTCAACCTTAAGTTTCAGATTTGCTTCATGCTTTATTTTTACATGCCTAGTTTTATGTCCTTAGTCAATATGTGTAGCTAATTTCCCAGATCTGGCCGAGGTAATGAGACACCACCCCTAAGAATCCGTGAGATGTGAAAACGTGCTTGATAATTGGTTGAGTAAAGGTTTTAGTTGAACTCTGTTTGAGATAGTTGAGAACTGCTTAGATCTGATCAACCTAGGCAGGTACGCATCTTTCTGGGCAGACGTAGGCTAGCTGGATTTTCTGCTTTGAATGCTAAACATCGGTAGATGCCTTGATTTTGTTCTTTTGTTCTTAATGCTCCTTAGTGCCTCCCTAGTCATTGCTAAACAAGGTAGGGTAGTCACCTGGGTAGGGGACTGTTTCTATGCTCAACATGACAGTTCCAGCGTAATAGAAGGAATGGACGCCCCTGTGCTCAACACAACGTCCTAGCCAGATAACCTTAGCTAAAACTGATTCACATAGTAATCTAGGATCGGACGGGGGGGTTGAAATTACCTTGGCTGGATTGCTTTTATAACTTGTTATTTGATTGTTGATTATTTTATGTTATCATTCTGCCTAATTATAGAACACCCAAAATTTATGGTGGTTGCTAGCTAAACCCTTTAGGTCAGTAGAATTTGTAGCTTAATCAACCGTTCCTTGAGGATCGACCTCTTGCTTGTCACTATACTTGTCCAGTATAGTTATGCGCAGGTGTTCTTACTTATAAATTTATTTGGTCCGCGCGGTTCTAACAGCGACGGAACTGCGTGTCCATCAAATTGGTGCTGTTGCCGGGGAATGACGTTTTTAAGATTTAAGTTACTTTTTCTATTGACCAATTTGTTATTGTCAACATTATCTCTTCCAGGTGTTTATGAGCGGTTTTGTCAACCCTAATTTCTGGTACGATCCCGAAATAGAGAAGACAGCCAGGAGAAACCGGAAGGAGACACAACTGCGCAGGCGACAAGTTCAACTTGAGTCGCAAGGCGAAGAAACTGCCCATACAGGAGCAGCAAGTTAAGCTGGTACTGAAGCCAACAGCCAAAGAGAACAAGAGTACTTCTCTGACCAGGAGAAGGAACAATCTGACAAGGAAGCATCTGACAAGGAAGTATCTGAATCAGAATCCAAAACAAAATCCGAACTAGTAACAGAAATGGACGAGGAAGATAGGCAGGTCCTTGAAGTTAATGAGCACACTGCGAGGAAGAGGAGGAATCCTGTGCGGATTCCTGCGTATGGAGAGAACCCAGTGGAGCTCTAGGCAGTAGTACTGAATGCTCTGCCCAAATTTTACGAAAAAAAGAATGAGAACCCTTTCTCGTTTTTGAACGAGTTTGAGAAGATATGCAGGCTACAAAAGAGAACTGGCCAGCAATCTGAAGATGAAGTAAAGCTAATGGCATTTCCTTATGCCCTGAGTGATCGTGCTAATACTTTGTACTCAAGTTTGCGCATAGACACCATTGCTGACTAGCCACAGATGGAGACCACTTTTCTTGAATATTACTTTCCTGCCACGAAGACAAGTGCCTTGAGAAAAGAGATCTCAGGCATCCAACAAGAAGGTGATGAATCCCTAAGTGAGTATTGTGAGCAATTCAACAGATTAGTGGAAGACTGCCCAAACCACAAGTATAGAGATGGGGAGTTATTTCAATTCTTCTACTAAGGCCTAACCATGAAGTACAAAGACCTGGTGAACTCTGGAAGTGGAGGAGGATTCACTCACTTTAAGGTTAGTGAGGCCAGGAAGTATATCCAGAGACTGGTGGACTCCACAAAAGAATATGATAGAGAAAATGCAAAGAATGTGAGGAAGGTCGCCCAAGCAACCTCCTCAGACTATGAAAGGAGGAACGAGGACAGAATGGAGAAGATAGAGAGACTGCTGAACCAAGTTGTGAACAAGCCAACCACAACTGAACCTGTGGAGGTGACTTGTGGTGCCTACGGTGAGTTGGGCCACTCTTCCATAAGATGCACCATGGGGGTGGTAGAGTATGAAGATGTCAATGCAGTGGGAGGATATCATTTCATGAAGAACAAAGATCACCCTAACCTCCACTGGAGACAACATGGAGATCCACCACAGCAGACACATAAAAGATATCATCCACCACCACAGCCAGACTATCAGCAACATTATTATCAATAGAATCACCAAACTGTACCTCCTCAAACTCAACCATTCTACCAACAACCACTACAACGTTATCAATCACCACCTCCAGCTTATCAAAATCAACCACAGTCACCATCCCATCAAACACAACCCCAATCTTCTTCTTTCCAAGCACAACCCTACCAACAACAACAACAAGCCCAATTACCTCCTTCCCAACCTCAAAATCAATTACCACCCAACCAAAATCAAACCTATAGACCACCACACCACAGAGGAGGTACTTCCCAGAACCAGAATGCTCCGCAAAGGTCATACAGAACCAATGAAGAGCTATGGAATGAATTCCAAAACTCCCAGAATGAGCAGAAGGCTGGTATGAGCGCCTTATCCAAGCAATTGGAACAATTGGCCAACTCCCTAAGGGACATAAAAGGAGACAAAGGAGCCATTCCTGCCCAGGTTCAGATCAACCCAAGATAGGAGAATGCCAGTGCAGTAACTCTGAGGAGTGGACGAGACTTACCCCCACCAACATGGAAGGAAAACAGTGTACCTGAGCCTAAACAGTTAGAAGAGGAGACGAAAAGGCCGATTGAGCCAATTGCTTCACCACCGTTTCCATCTGCCTTGTTACGAAGAACGAAACCGAAGGCAGAAACTATGGACTACAAAGCATTGTTTGAAGGACTGGAAATTAACATCCCACTTCTTCAGGCTCTAAAGTTTCCCCAATTGACGAAGTTTGTGAAGCAATTTATAGCTGGTAAGGTGCCTGATGGAGATAAGGTGATCATGCAGAAAGCAGCTTCGGTGATGATACAGAAAAACCTCCCAAAGAAATGTGTAGACCCATGTGCATTTACACTTCCGTGCTTAATTGGAGAGAAGTTGATCCTAAATGCCATGTGTGACTTGGGAGCATCTATAAGTGTGATGCCACTATCGGTTTACAACACATTGGTGGGAGTAGAACTGAAAGACTAGAGTAGTGGTGCAACTTGCAGATAGATCATGCATCTACCCAGTAGGACTGCTAGAGAATGTCTTGGTTAAGGTGAACGAGTTTATTTACCCAGCTGATTTCTTTGTCATCAACACCAATGATGAAAGGATAAAGGGGATTGCTGGAGTACTTTTAGGAAGGCCCTTTCTGGACACCATAAGGGCAATCATCAATGTACACGAAGGAACAATTGGCATATCATGGAATGGGGAGCAATACACACACAACATTTATGCGGCCATGAAGCGGCACCCGATGCGAGAGAATGTGAATACTGTTGATGTTTTTGTTCCAATGATTCAACATCATTTGGAAACAGAATTTACAAAAGAAAAAATGGAGGTAGTTGTTACCCAAGGTATGACATAATTGGACATTCAAGCGATGAGTGATGATGAAGTCAAAGAAGCTGTTATGAGTTTATATTCTCAACCAGAATTGGAAGTTACCAACAGCGTGAGTGGACTGCCCCAGGATCATATTCCAGAAAAGCCACTACCATCCATTATCAAGGCCCTGAACTGGAACTCAAACCTCTCCCTGCACACCTCAAGTATGCCTACTGGGGAGAGAAAGAAACATTGCCAATCATCATCAGCACTAACCTAACACAGGAAGAGGAAGCCAAACTTGTTGCAATTCTGAAGAAGAACAAAACTGCAATTGGGTGGACATTGGCAAATATCACTAGGATCAGCCCAGACGTCTGCATGCACCATATTTTGATGGAGCCCAACAGTAAGCCGAGCAGAGATCCACAACGCAAATTGAACCCAAACATGAGAGAAGTGGTCCTAAAGGAGATTCTTAAACTTTTATCAATGGGGATCATCTACCCAATCTCAGACAGTAAGTGGGTCAGCCCGGTACACGTGGTGCCCAAGAAAGGAGGAATTCAACTAGTGGAAAATGAGAAGGAGGAACTTGTCCCTACGCGCCCAGTCATTGGATGACGCATGTGTATAGACTATCACAAGCTCAACAATGCCACTAGGAAAGATCGCTTCCCCCTGCCATTCATTGACCAGATGCTTGAGAGGTTGGCAGGGCAAGCATATATTTGCTTCTTGGATGGCTACAACGGTTATTTTCAGATACATGTGAGCCACGACGACCAAGAAAAGACAACCTTCACCTGCCCCTTTGGCACCTACGCATACAGAAGAATGCCCTTTGGGCTATGCAATGCACCAGATACATTTCAAAGTCTTAGGCCAGAAGTTGGGCAAGGAGAATCATGTCATTTACTATGCTTCGAAAACTCTGAATCCTACCCAATGCACCTATACAACCACTGAGAAAGAACGATTGGCGGTTGTTTTCGCCTTTGAAAAATTCAGATCCTATTTGTCAGGATCCAAAATCATTGTCCACACGGACCATTCTGCTTTGAAGTATCTGTTGTCAAAGGCAGAATCCAAGCCAAGGCTAATTCGATGGATACTACTACTTCAGGAATTTGACTAGGAGGTTAAAGACAGGAAAGGGACAGAAAATAGAGTGGCTGACCACCTAAGCAGACTGATCCAACCTACAGATGGTGTCCCAATTCGAGAGACCTTTCCAGAAGAACACCTATATGAGATCAAGGAAGTCTACAACATGAGCATAGCAAGTCCGCCCTTCTGCCCAGAAGTGACATACTGCGCCGTAGTCAGCTGAATGGGCAGACTCCCCTGGTACGCTTCCATTGTTAATTTTCTTACCTCAAAGCAAACTCCATCCCACTTCACTCGAGCACATCGCCTTAAACTTAATAGTGATAGTAAATACTACTTTTGGGATGAGCCATACTTATGGAAGATCGGGTCCGATCAAATTACAGGGAGATGTGCCCCTGAGTCTGAGCAGAAGAGTATCTTGGAGCACTATCACACCCTTGCATGTGGAGGTCATTTCGGAGCAAAAAGAACAGCCAGGAAAGTCCTAGACAGTGGATTTTTCTGGCCATCTCTACAGAAAGACTCCTATGAATTCTGCAAGACTTGCCACAGATGCCAAATGACAGGCAACATTTCCAGGAGAGATGAGATACCTCAGCAGTCCATGCGGTTCTGCGAAATTTTTGATGTCTGGGGAATAGATTTTATGGGACCATTCCCCAATTCATTCGGGAATTTCTACATTCTGCTGGTTGTGGACTACGTTTCCAAGTGGGTAGAAGCCAAGGCAACCAGAACCGATGACGCCAAGGTTGTCTCGAGCTTTTTACGATCTCACATCTTCAGCCGTTTCGGAGTACCCAGAGCAGTCATCAGCGATCAAAGGACACACTTATGCAATCGGACTATTGAGGCTCTAATGAAGAAGTATGGAGTCCATCACTGCTTGTCCACACCATATCACCCACAATCAAATGGCCAAGCAGAAGTTTCTAATAGGGAAGTTAAGCAGATTCTGGAGAAAACAGTCAACCCAACTCGCAAAGATTGGAGCCTTCGGCTCGATGATGCCTTGTGGGCATACCGAACTGCTTATAAGACACCTCTTGGGATGTCTCCCTACAGGTTAATTTTTGGAAAGATGTGCCATCTGCTGGTGGAGATATAACATAAAGCCTTCTGGGCTGTCAAGCAGATGAACATGCAGCACACTCAATGTGGGCAAGAAAGGAAGTATCAACTGCAGGAATTAGAAGAACTGAGATTGGAAGCCTATGATGTAGCCAGTTGGTACAAAGATAGAGCAAAGATTTGGCATGATAAGAACATTCGGGGGAAGAGTTTTCAAGTCGGAAAACTCGTGCTGTTATTTCAATCGAAGCTCAGGCTTATGCCTGGGAAGTTGAGGTCCAGATGATAGGACCGTTCAAGGTCACTCGTGTCTGGACTAGTGGAGCCGTGGAGATCGCAGGATCGTCAACAGCCCAACCATTCACCGTTAATGGAAACCGCTTGAAAGCTTACCACGATCATAGTCAATTGGAGGAGACGGACTGCATGGTCCTCCAATGCCCACCTTCCCTCTGATTACTCAGAAGAACGTCCAGCCGAGGACGATAAACTCTGACGCTGGAGGGCATTCCCCTCATTTCTGAACCTCTAAGTGTTTTGCCTTCCAGTAGGGGATTTTTATCACTATTTTATTGTTTATTTTCAATTTTGTATTTCCCTATTTTGTTTTTCGTTTTGGTGGATATTACAGAGGGGTAGCGGAGCAAAGACAAAGATGAAAGGGACTTGATTGCAAATGCCGGAGAGTTGAATACTGTAGAAAGGCGGAGGGGCCATTTTGCGAATATCAGATAGGATTAAAATAATCTTATTTCGACCTAACCAAGCGAAGGGTATGCTACTGTTCATAACGTCACATCAACACAGACGTACCCCTTCAAATCCCGCTCTTTCCCCATTACAACTACCGAGAAACCCTTTCTTTCATTCAATCTCTCTCGCCATCCTCATCCCTTCTCTCAAGCTCCACAACAAAAACACATTCTGCTACAATCACACCATGGCCACAAATCACACCATGAAGCGCAAAAAAGAAGTCGCGGCTACCCAAGGGAGAATCTTCATCCGCTGCGGTCAGTGAACCAGCGACAGAACAACAGAACCCTTCCTCTGACATCGGCGCATAGTCACCATCGTTCACAGATGAACGTCGCCGTAAAGGGAAGAAGCGTCACCGCTCTCACTCCGAGTTCTCGGAATGCCGTCTCAAGAAGCGCCGCTTAGCAAAGCTCGCTCGCCGCCGTTCGCGAAGGCCATCCACTGTCACTGTCATCCCGTCCACTCCGGAATGTTCATCCGTTCCCGAGTCGACCCCTGCCACTACTGAAGAACCTACCGCTGCCCCAGACGTTACCACTCTCGAGCAGCCAGCCGCTGACGAAATACTAATCATCACTAAACAACCAGACGATGCCATTCTGGAACCACCACAGCCCATCGCCGCTGAAACTGCTGAACCACCACTCTCTACACTCCCTGCGTCGTCAGTGCGTACGCCGCCTCGGTCACTAGTTGAAATCTCAGACCCTCCTCCAGCAGAGGAGATGTCCCCTGTCGACCTGCAACCTCTACGCTCCTACCCTGGAATAGAGGAGTTTAACCTGCATAAGCACGGAACAGAGCCTACCTTCTACTTCCAGAATCCGCAACTCTTCTCAGTAGAAGGACGGTGGATAGTTGAGTTCAACTCCAGCGCAGAAGTGAAGGCGTTAAAGCAGTTCTCGAACAAGAAAATGCGCCAGGGAGGAAGCCGACAAAAAGCCTTCTCCTCAGGTAGATACTTTGACCCTACTATTTTACAAGGTTTGGGCATTCATGATGAGTTCATAGAGAAGTTTGAGACCATAGGCTGGTCATGGTTGTTGAATATTAATAACGTGTTTCCGCATGCTAAAATGTACGAAGAATTGGTGCCTGAGTTCAGCTCTTCCTTTAGAATAGAAAGGTTCGAGTCTGTGAATGATCCATGCATAACCTTCCATATTTTAAATGTTTGGTATAAGTTAAGTCTAGCCCAGTGGAATTTCTGTCTTGGAATTATCCCATCTGCTGTCAGTCTGCATGAACCTTACTTGAATGCATTGCGAGGTGCACCTAATGAAATCCCCCGCTATAAGAAACCCCAATTGGTGTGGTCACAGTTTGCCCCTGAGGCTGGTAAGTTTCGGTTCTCACAGTCTGAGATATACCCTGTCCAAGACCAAGTCCTTAGAGTCTGCCATCTCTTCCTCACTTACAACCTTTCTGGTCGTTGCACTACTTACTCTAAAGTATCTTACCAGGAATTATTTTTCATATGGTGCATGAGGGAGGGTTATAAAATTGACTTAGGATATTGAATAGCCAAGAGGTTTGCTGAGATATCATTGCGACCTACTCGTCATTTCGCTCTTTGTCTTTTTCTGGGGGAATTTTTCCACAAGCATTTCTTGTTGCAAAGTACACGTCGGCTAAAAGCCATTCCTCCCCCAAAACCGTTTAGCATTCATCATCTTATCTGCGCTAGAGTAGTCTTTCGTAGAGCTAACAATTCTTACAAGTTTATTGAGCCGGGAGTCAAACTCCCGAGCCACACCATAGCTGCAGGTGTCTCTCCTTATAAGGCAGGACCTTCTGAGGTGCGACGCTTAAGAGAGACAAATACTCAATTGCAAACTCAAGTCTGCCGCATGCAAGCAAAGCTCAATAAACTGCAAAGAAAGCTCACCGAGTTGACTAAAGGGAAGGAAATTGCAGAAGAATCCGAAGAGACCCCCATAGATAACAATTCCGCAGAAGCAGAACAGCCAGAACCACCTACCGAAAGTAGTGATCAGCACAATGAAGGAGGAACCCCAGAGGACAGCCCGCAGGAGAGTGATCTTCCAACCGAGGAAGACACGACTCGAGTCCCGAGCCTCGACGGCCATGCCGAGTCGAATTCGAACCAGGAGAGGTCAGAGGTGAACAGGTAGGGTCACAAGAGGAAAGTGACCCCGAGCCGGGGAAATCGGAGTGTCCGCCGCAATAGAATCGAGAAGAGAGTGAACTTGAACTCGGTGAAGTCGAGATTACCCCAACCCGGTACCCCAGTTGAAACGAAAACCAATGCCCCCGCTGAAGATGACAGGGCTGAGTAGGAAAGCCAGCCTGAACACGAGGAACACACTCCGAATGATGGAGTGGAGCAGGACGCGCATCAAGAAGTTCAGCCTAAGGACACTACTGTGTCAAGTGCTGAACCGGATGAGAACTCTCACAATAAGACTCAGCCCGAACTACAAAACCCAACCAATGCTGAGCCTGCGGCCGACTTCCCGTCCACTGCTGAGCCTCAGAAGGAGTCTTCCCAGTAGGCAGCCGCTGTTTGCCCAGAACAGACAGTCACTGTGGTAGCTAACCCAAGCTCCAGTGCAGCAGTAGATCAGGTGCCCTCTGGCACTGATCAGGCAGCGGCCCCTGTAGAAGATAAGAGCAGCCATGTGGTAGCCACTCCTCCGTCCAGTGCTCCTCCATCCAAGAAGCAGAGCTCCTCCCCTCACCCTGATGCCAGCAAGAAACTCAGATTCTACAACATGCCTGAATGGAGAAATGGAGGGGACGGCTCCAGTTCAGCCACCAAGTCCAAGAAAAGGAAGTCATCCGCCGCTCACAAGCGAAGCAAGAAGACACACTGCGCAGCAAAGCCGCGCGCCAAGTAAGTGGATCAGCTCCTCCCCCAATTTTTTTTTAATTTTATTTTTACTTTGTCTTGTGAGTCTGTTTCTTTCTTTCTTTCTTTCTGTGCTTGTTTGTTCCCCTCTATTCTCCTTTAACTTGTCTTGCTTGAGGGCAAGCAAGGCTCAAAGTGTGAGGAGGGGGGTTTCATTTTGTTTTTTGTTTCTTTTATTTTTTTCTGTTTATTTGTATTCACTTCCTCCCACTTTAGAGCAGAGCTCTAAAGTGTGAGGAGGTTTTCTTCCCCCCGAATCCTTGATCTTATCTTGCTTGAGGGCAAGCAATGCTCAAAGTGTGAGGAGGGGGGATGCATTTATTTTATGCAGGTGTTCGTCTATGCATGTCAGCCTGTATTCTTTCTGCCCAATCTTCTCATCTGCCCTACTCTTGCAAAAAAAAAACTTAGCGAAATCTCTTTGTTCAGTGTTGGTCCCGAGACGATAGTCAGGTGTAGAGGGGGGGGGGTGAATACACCTGATCACAGTTTTTTTTTTTAAACGCGAAAGACAGCTGAGCTGTAGGTTGCAACTGATGAACAATGCCAAATATTAACCTTCGATCGCGGGTCAGAAGTGTATCAACTACTGAGCTCTCCTACTGACTTTTGTCAGTACTTTGAAACTCAGTCGAAGACGTTGTGCGGATAAGAGTGTGGGGCCCGGAGATTCGTCTCAGTTTGAAAACGTGATTTCACAAGATAAAGTATTTTGGCTAGTGCGCTTTCAGAATACGTTTTATGCAAAGATATGATTTTGTAATCAGTTTGTATGCAATGGCAATGCAATAAAACAGTAAATAACACAAGCAATTTTTAACGTGGTTCGGATACGCAAGATCCTACGTCCACGGTCTTGCTGAACAGGAGGTCTTGTTGATTTATCTGAGCAAGCCTCAGCAAGGAATCTGTGCGCGCCGGACAGACCCTTCTAAGTTATAGTCCTTAGCGACTTTACAAATCAAACCTAAGTTTGAAGAGGAGGGGATAATCTCCAACTAGGAAGGAGTTCTTACAATAAGAACAATCACTAAAAGTGAACTCCTTCGAATTTCTAAGCTATAGATTTGACAATGAGCTTAGCTAGAGAAGAGGGATCTAAAGAACTCTAGAGAGAAGAACTAATGATATTCTATTTGACAAGTTCTTCGCTGGATTGATCTTGAATGCGCTAGAGTCGTTTTAAAGCTTGAGCGTTTTCCCTTGATATCCCGTGCGTGAATCTCGGATTTTCTTCTCTATTTATAGTTGTGACCTAGGCATATGTCCGTTGGAGACGACGATGCCACATGTCACAAGCTTCCAAAGAAAACGACCATAAATTCGAATTGTTGCAGCAGAGTTGTTAGACACTGTACATGAGAGCAACTTTAGTTGGTCAGAGCAGATATGCTTTGGCGGCTTCTCATTGGTAGAGGTTTGTGGTAGGTGAGATTGTGTCAGACATCGGAGTTGACTCTCCCTAATCCTCGTATGTTTTCTGCTGACTTTCAAAAAGACTAACAACTGGGTCGTTTCCTGTCGGATACAGTAGACTTCAAGCAGTCTCTGTCTTCTTCATCTTAGTCAGCTGACGAGAGATATTCTCTTGAGTATGGTCAGCTGATGACTGCGAAGGTACTGAGCTTGCATAGGGTTCTTACTGTCGTGTACGTCGGTGATGAAATGTCTTCTACTGAGGCGAAGATCACCTGATGACTTAAGAACCCAAGAAATTACACTGATGACGTGGGGTTCTGGAAAGTAACTTCGACAGAAGATCAATCCAACATTTTACCCCGTTCAGGACATAGACAGAAAGATAAACAAAGTAAAAACAGTCTAGCCTGTACATCATCTAGTCCTATCGACACTACACTACTGATATCAGCTGGGTTTTAGGATCTTCAATTCCATAGTACTACTACGATTTCCCCCAATATTATTTTAACCCATTAACTGCTGAGTATCTTCTACTGACTCATAACCCAACAATTTCCCCCTAATTGATGATGCCAAAACCTCTAGATAATACAACACAATTTCCCCCTATGACTTCAGTAAAACTGAATCAGTTAACTCATGAGGTCAGCAGTTGAGAGATAGGCAAAATCAGAGAAACGGTTATGTGAGTGTGTGTCAGATCACTTCAGTGATCAGTTGTGATAACACAAACAAAAGCCGTAAGATAATGAGTAATTGTCAGGCCAGAAGCAGGAACTGATATATATGAGAAAGAATTACAGAGTTCCTATCTTCTATACAAAAAGGAAGAGTAAGAAGACTACTGCTGGCGTCTGAACTTCTTCGTCTTGCTTCTGAAATCTGCAGACTTGTCAGCTGGAGGGTCCAAACCATAGTATTTGTAGATTCTGGCACGCAATGTTTGGATTTCCTCGAGGTCATCAAGGTATTCAGAACTTAGATTGTAATGATGAGCTGCTGC
Organism: Lavandula angustifolia; assembly: GCA_028984105.1. Taxonomy (NCBI): domain Eukaryota; kingdom Viridiplantae; phylum Streptophyta; class Magnoliopsida; order Lamiales; family Lamiaceae; genus Lavandula; species Lavandula angustifolia. The sequence goes on from CM054814.1 coordinate 17,013,154, forward strand.
TTCGACCTCGTCTTCTATCTCCTTAGTGCATAAGACTCCACGAGTCGTTCTGGGAGGAGGAATACGTCTGAATGCAGGGGCTATAATGGGTCGCTTCTCCTTCTCTAGGATCAGCTGAAGTTGAGCTCTGAGCCTGGCATTATACTGATGAATAAATTCATCAAACAGTTGATCAGCCGGTATCCCAGATGGGTAGAATCCCCATACGTAATATCCCTTGATAAACTCTATCTTCAATTCCTCCCATTCTTCATTCAGCTCCACAGGTACCCACTTGTCTACATGAGGATGAGGGGTTTTCTTCAGATAGGCTGCTCTGGGAGCGCCTCTCCTGTAGAACTTGGATGACCTTGGAATTTGTCTCTTCCAATCTACGACTGGTTCACTGACAGTCAGCTCTATGATTTTAGCCAGATCTTCCAATCTCTTCTTTTCTCTGAGGGCTGCTGATCTAGTGTCTCCTCTTCGGAGATTCAGTCCTTTCAGCGTAGCCTCCTAGGTGACTCTGTCCTCTGCCTCTTGCTCTGGAGTGAGTGTAGGAATATCAGTACTCTGAGCCAAGGGTAGGACTTCAGTGGCAGAAGCTTTAGCCAACTCCTCCTGAGGATTTTGTCAATAGGCTTCTTGGGCTTCTTTGCCTTCTTAGCTTCTTCTTTGATCTGCTGCTCATAATCGAGTTCATCTTGAAGTTTTTGAGCAACACGTTGATCGAATGCCTCCTGCTCCGCCTTTGATTTGAACTTAGGCGTCGAGGAAGATGGAGGAGTAGCTTCAGTGGTAATCTCCTTCCCCGGCCTTTGCGGTGACAGTGGCTCGTCCTCTTGGTCGACGAACTATACGACCTCCTCGATATGTTGAGCTGAGGATTCAACAGTTGGCTCAACCACAGTCGTTTGGACAGATGGGATTTGGAACGATTTGGGAAGGGGGTACTGAGCTAGTTCCAGCTTGAACAACTGAACCTTCCCCCTTAGTTATTGCTTGGACTTCTGGGCCTTCCGGTCCTTCTGTCTGGGCCTGTTCCGCCTCAGCCTCCTCTTCTCCTTGACCCTTTCCTTTACCTTCCCCCTTTTTGGCATCATCAGCTAGGGAGAGGCGGGTGCGGAGGGCTATCACTTCCTTCTCAAGATTCATCACCATAGATTTGATGGAAGTGGCGGTGGTGTCGAAGTCCCGGACGGCGTCGCAGTAGTGTTCCCAGTCCCTCTCCTTGTTAGCACGAATTTGCTTGATTTGTGCTGCTGACTCTTGTCGCAGTTTCAGGAGAGACTCATCATGCAACTCCGTCATCTCTTTCTGAATGAGTTGTAGGGCCTCCGCCTGATTGGTTATTGCATGTTGTACGCTGGAGGTGGCCAACTTATTACGCTCATCCATGGTAGCCTGGACTGCTGCCAGACTCTGAGTCAGCTGCTCAGAAAACTTCTTATGTAGGTCCTGAATAAGCTGCTGACTGTAAGCGGCAAAGTCCGCTTGCTGAGCTGCGAGGGTGGCCTCGACTATCTCCTGGATATTAAGAGAATGAGTAGGAGCTTCGGAGACCTTTTTCATCTCGCCCGCAAGTCTGTCAACTGTCTCAGTCTGGGCTTTGGTGTACTGAGCCCATTTGATATGTACGTCCTTGGCAAGGAGACGATTCTTGTCTCCCTGTCTTTTGATGGCTTTGTTGACGGACTTGGAGGTCACGGAACCGATAGGTTTAATCTGGTAGCTGCTGGTTCCGAGCCTCTGCTCAGACGCTGCGAGTTGTTGCGCTCGACTCGGCTTCGAGGCAACCGGGGCATCACCTGATGTAGACGGTGGTGGTGATTTGGCCTGCTCGCGGGGAGTGTTACCCTCGGTAGATCCTCCCGTTTCTGCTTCCTTGGGTGGCGCCTGATCCATATCATCATCATCATCATCATTGTTGTCGTCATCGTGATGGGATGGCGGCGAAGGGCTGCTGACATGTTCTGAGGATCTTAAGCTCAGAAGATAGAGCATTGCGGCGCGAAGATCCTCGAACGAAGCTAGGTCAGCGGGTTCCCCAAACCCAATGGCTGACTGCAAGCTTTGCTCTTCCGTCAGTAGGGAGAGGGCTGACTGAGTTCTTATCAACTCCTCAAGAATGTCCCAGCTGAGGAACCTCAGTAGCATCTGAGTCCTCGCCCTTATAGCAATCTCGACCAGATCCCTGTGGTCGGCAATCTCGGGGATCTGAGCAGTGACCTCTCCAGTGGCTCGGAGGTGGGTCGATTGCAAGGTCGTCCATTCAGAGGAAGTTTCCTCAGTCGGTCCTGCAGTGTCCGACTGGGTCTCCTCAGAGCTGATGCGCTGGACTTTGTCTTTGAGAGTGGCACCCTCAATGCCTATGTCCGCATCTAGAATAGATTCCTCCTGAGTGGGTGGAGGAGAGGCAGACTTTGCTGGAACCTCAGAAGGTCCAGTCTTGCTGAGCCTTTTCCTCTTAGGTGGGTCGGCACGAGGGGGCAAGTCAGAAGTGACTCTCTTCTATTCAGATGGCCCTCGTCCGATAGATTTCTCAACAGCGGCTCTCGTCTTGAACTTGATGAGCTTGCTGTCAAAGAATCGTGAATCAGCGAAGGCTGAGTGATTCGATACTGATTCTTCGATCAGTACGGACATCTTCGTCCCGTACAACAACTTTCCCACACTAATTAGTCTCCTTTCTCCATCGGGTGTGGCTGTGAACTTCTGAGCCTGAGCTTTAAGCTCATTCACATAGAAATCAGTCCAGTTGACTCGGACTCCGTCATCTATGATCATCATCAGTTGGAGTCGAGGCTTGGATAGCTGATCAAATGAACCAGCGGAGCTCGTCAGAATATGAGTTACGATGTAGGCGAGCCCGCGGTATTCAGGTAGCAACTGGTTCTTCGGCAGTGCTGATTTGAAGATAATGTCGTCTCTGCCGCATAACTTCTGAACATAGGAGTTGATTTCCTTCTCCTTATATCCAGCAGGTGAGACTCCTCAAGCCGGAAGATCAAAAGTCAATTCCACGGCGTCTCAGAGATCGATAACATACTGACTGGCTTCCCATGTTTGAGGGACCACTTCCTTCATGTATGAGAAACATGACATCTCCGCGCCTGTATCCTCTTCGGATCTCCAATTGTAGTACACCTCCGCAACTTGTCGAGGCACATAAGCTCTGGGGTACTTAGCGACAAGGAGCTCAAGGCCGGAAGTCTCGAGAGCCGTGAAGACGGGCTCAAGAAAAGGAAGTTCCGCCTGGTGTAGAACCATCGTCGGCTCAAACTGAATACGAGATAAGATGATCTCGTCGATGTTTGGTGGGGTCATCACGGTCGCCATGAATATCTACGAAAAACTCGTTAGCACTTGAAAATAGAGTAAGTTAGTAGAGTTTAAAGCAGGATTCAAGAAATTACCGAATAATCAAAGAGCTTGAGATAATCCAGAGCAGTTTAAGAGTACATGAGTTTGAGAAAAAAAAAACTGAATGCGAAAGCTCTTGAAATGTGAAAATGGTGAAAAGATGCAGTTAGAGATGTAAGCGCGAGATGTTATAAGATTTGCATATCATGCGGTTTTGATCGAACGGCTGAAACTTAATCTCGTTTTTAAAATGACGGCTGAGATTTGATGTTATAAAAGGAATGATTACACAAGCCGCCTCTAACCTAGACCCACGTAGGCATATGCGCAGTAAGGTAAGTTGAGAAGACATGCATTAAACGCTCTGCAGGCAACATTAAAGTCTAAGCCTTTTAAATGAAAACGGTTTCCTACTGACTTAAACCTTAAAGGATTAATGGCGGGAAATAAATGCTCATTGAATGCTGAGTTCAAGCGACTGATATAATAAATGCAAGCATGCTTCTGATAATGTTAAGTACATAAAATTACACAAACCTCTTCAGTTGTCATTACGATCAGCTGGTTACCGTTTAGACTCAGGAGGACATAGAGTGTGCTGATAGATACGTTCCCCCTTACTGTGTACTGTTTGATTCACCCGACTGAATCAAGTACTGAGTCTTCTGACCTGTCGTACTGATACCAATTGTTGTCATCAGTAGTCGGTTTCTATTGATACCAATTGATGTGCTTCTACTGACAAGATTCAGTAGGATCCTGTAGACCTAGCTCAACTAATAATTCTCTGAATCTGTTCTCAGCTAGTGGTTTGGTTAGTATGTCTGCCCTTTGCTTGTCAGTATGGATTTTCTCCATTCTAATGTCCTTCTTCTCGACATGGTCTCTGATGAAGTGGTGTCGAATATGCACGTGCTTGCATCACGTATGGAGAACTGGATTCTGAGTTATAGCAATAGCACTGGTGGAGTCACAGTAGATGGGCACTTCATCCTGAGATATACCATAGTCTCGCAGTTGTTGTCGAAGCCAAAGGATCTGGGCACAACAACTTCCAGCAGCCATGTACTCAGCTTCAGTAGTGGACGTTGCCACTGAATGCTGTTTCTTTGAAAACCAAGATATCAGCTTGCTGCATAGGAACTGACACGTTCCAGAAGCTGACTTTCGATCTATCCTGCATCCTGCATAATCAGCATCATAATAACTTGTTAGTATAAGATTATCATCAGCAGGATACCATACAGGTGTTCCTTTCAGATATCGCATAATCTTCTTTGCTGAGTCTAGATGACTTCGCTTGGGATTCGCTTGAAATCTTGCACACACACCTACAACATAAGTTATGTCAGGTCTGCTTGCTGTTAAATATAATGAGTCAATAATAGCTCTATAATCAGTTGAGTTAACAGAAGCTCCCTCTTTGTCTAGATCGATTTTGAAATTAGTGTTCATGGGGATCTTGACTGGCTTGCTCGAGTTGCAGCCAAATCTTTTCAGGAGATCTCGAGTGTACTTGGCTTGATTGATGAATATTCCTTCAGGTGATTGCTTGACTTGGAACCCAAGGAAATAATTTATTTCACCCATCATGGACATCTCGAACTTCTCCTTCATCATTTTCTCGAACTGTTGACATATCGTCACGTTTCTGCATCCGAAAATAATGTCGTCCACGTAGATTTGCACTAGTAGGATGTCATCTCCTGACTTTATACTGAATAGGGTGCGATCTACTGTCCCCTTCTAAAAACCTTTCTGAAGCAGAAAGTCTGATAGGGTATCGTACCAAGCCCTGGGTGCTTGTTTTAACACATACAGAGCTTTCTTAAGTCTGTACACCTGATGTCCCTGTTGAAAGTCGGGCGGTTGTTCCACGTAGACTTCTTCCTTCAGTACGTGGTTCAGAAAAGCTGACTTCACATCCATCTGATATACTTTGAATCTTTGATGCGTTGCATAAGCTAGGAACAGACGAATGGCTTCCAATCTGGCGACTGGAGCGAAAGTTTCATCAAAGTCGATTCCTTCTGCTTGATAGTATCCCTTGGCAACTAGTCAAGCTTTATTTCTGACAATGACGTTGTTTTCATCACGCTTGTTCTTGAATACCCACTTAGTACCAATCACGTGCTGATGTCTAGGTCTGTCAACAAGCTCCCAAACTTTGTTTCTAACGAACTGGTTCAGCTCCTCTTTCATGGCAATGATCCAGTCAGCATCATTGAGTGCGTCGTCTATTGACTGAGGTTCTTCTGTAGACAAGAAACAAGAATAAAGTGAGCTTTCTCCTTGACTTAGTCTAGATCTTGTCCTGATAGTTGCTGATGGATCTCCAATAATAAGATCTGAAGAATGAGCGTCGAGCCATGAATGTTTGAGTTTGGCTTCTTCTTCTGATACTACTTCTGCACAGTCAGTAGGTGTGTTAGGCATTTCAGTTGTACTGTTCTGTGATTGCATTAGTTCAGTAAGAAGGTTAGGATCTACTGAGTTTCTAGGTTCAGGGGCATTTCGCTCAGGAACATCAGTTGTTCCCCCTGAGTTTATATTATCAGTAGAGGTCTCAGTTACCACTGGGGCTTCCTCATCGACCGTTGTTACCTGATGTTGATTATGTTCAGTAGAATTAACCAGGTCAGCTGCATCGCCTGTTGGTTGAGTCTGTATTTCCTCATCGTCTGACTCATCATCCCAGCAATGCTGGATCTTTTCAACTTTGTCGTTTAGTGCGAGATCCTGTAGCTGGCTGCTAACATCCTCAGTATTTGTCTTTGAAGATTTCCTGTTCTCAGTAACAAACTCCTCAAATACAACATGAGGGCTTTCCTCCACGCAAAGAGTCCGATAATTAAAGACTCTGAAGGCTTTACTGACTCGAGAGTATCCTAAGAATACTCCTTGATCAGATTTGCTATCAAAGACCTTCAACTGATCTTTCCCATTATTGTGGATAAAGCACGAACAACCAAAAATATGAAAATGAGAAATAGAAGGAATTCTCCCTTTCCATAATTCGTAAGGTGTCTTCATGTGTTACTGTGTAAGCAGTGAGCGATTCTGAGTATAGTAGGCGGTGCCAGTAGCATCTGCCCAGAATTTAGAGGGTAGTCCAGAGTCTGCTAGGAGCGTTCTTGCTGCTTCTTTGAGTGTTCTGTTTTTGCGTTCAACAAGTCCGTTCTGCTGAGGGGTGCAAGCTGCTGATGTCTCGTACTGAATTCCCTCTTTAACGCAGTACACCTTAACTACTGAGTTGAGAAATTTTGTTCCTCTGTCTGAGCGAATTCTCTGTATCTTGATGCCCTTTTCCACACTGAGTTTCTTCAGCAGATTTGGCAACTCAGTCATGACATCAGATTTGTTGACTAAGAAGATGACCCATGTATATCTCGAGTAGTCGTCAATAACAACGAGGGCATACTTCTTGCCTCTTATAGTCACAGGAGAGACTGGCCCGAATAGGTCCATCTGTAGCAGTTGAAGGATTCCATCAGTGGAAGGTGACGGAATAGGTGGATTGCTTTTCTTTGTCTGCTTTCCCTTCAAACATGCTTCACAATTTCTGTCTTTGATAAACGATTCGTTGGGCAGTCCTCTGACTTTAGAGTTCTTGGCTAGCTTATTCATAGTCTTGAAGATCAGGTGGCTGAGTCTTTTGTGCCATAGCCAACCTGCTTTGTCACTGGATTTCGTCTGTGCGAGTAAGCAAGCCTCAGGTTCTGCGGTTTTCCAGTTTGCAACATAAATATTCTTTCTCCGCGAACTTGATAACATTGTTTCCCTGTAGATTTATCAACAACATCACATAAACCAGCGTCAAAGATAACTCTATTTAGATTGTCACAGAATTGACTGACAGAAAGGAGATTATGTTGAAGTCCTTCAACATATGTTACTCTTGGAACTGAGGCAGTCCCAATATTCAATGTTCTGTATCCCCTTGTATAGCCTCTTGAGTTGTCACCAAACTCAATTCTGGGACCATCTTCTTGTATGTAGTTGGTCAGCAGACTCTTTTTATAAGTTATATGTCTCGAGCAGCCGCTGTCCACAATCCAAGGGTCCTTATGCACCTGCAAAACAGAAACATTTTTAGGTACCCTTTGGTTCAGTTGGGTCCTTACATGTTAGTGGGTGATTTCGGAACCCAGATCTGTCTAGGGACCTTAGAAGTCCGAGACTTCTTCTGAACCTTATCAGCTGTCTTCTCCATAGGACTTGGAGATATTGACTTTCTGGCGGTTTTGGGCTCAGGAGCTTTCTTCTTCTGAGGCTTTGTGTTCCTCCTGACCCTGGGCTCATAGTAGTACGAACCATACTGAGCTGGATGTTCATATAGCTGTTCACTGATCTTCTCTCTGCCCACCTGACCTTCTTGGTTCCCCCCCGAGTTTGATCGTGGTGTCCCGGGGCGGGAATCTCCGGTCGGTAGTTTCTTGCTTTGCTTCGGCCGAGGTGCTATTATCTTCTTTTGTTCTTCGCCCGAGGTGTTGAGTCGGTAGCTTTGAACCTTTCCTCCGACGAACCTATCGGCCAAAGATTTCTGAGCTTTTTGACGTTGAAGTGGAAGCTTCGTGAGTATAGCCAAGTCCTTCTTTCATGGCTATTGGCCTTTGAGCTCTAAGCATGCTTTCCAACTTCTCCTTAGCTCCTAGGTACTGTTCAGTCATCAGTCCTCGCCAGACTTCATCACTTCTTCGAAGTGACACATAATCCTTTTCAACTTCTGCGAGCTTCTGACTGAGTCGGGCTATCTCAGTATCGTTCTCAGAATTGTCCTTGGTCAGAACTGATATCTGAGTTTCTTGAAGCTAAGACTTAGTCATAAGAGATTTAATTTCTTCCTTGAGTCTTACAACAAGATTCTCAGACTCAGTAGAGACCTGACAATCAGAAGAAAGTCTCTGATTTTGTTGGTGAACGTCCTCCCCAGCCCGTTGATCACATTGATCTGATTAGTGAATCTGACGCTTAGCTCGTCAATGGTCTCATTGGGCTCCATGGCAAAGGTGTCGAACTTCTGAAGCTCTAACTCGAGCTTGTTTTCCTTAATCTGAGGGGTTCCTTGGCTCAGTACAGCCAGGGTATCTAAAAGTTCTTTTGCCGTTTTGCAGTCTTGCACCCTACCGAGGTGTGAATCGCTGAGCGTAGTCAGGATAGCATTACGCGCAACTCGGTCGAGGTTGTGCAGCTTTTTCTCCTCTGGTGTGAATGCAGATTTGTCTTTTGCGACCTTGGCACCAGTTTGTGCCCCTACACCTCCCGCAACAGCAAATTGTACGCTGTCAATCACGGGAATGATCGGTCCTGTCTCAAGGACGTCCGTCATGCTGTCATGCAGGGATGTGAGGTGTGCCTCTATTCTCACACGCCATACCGTATAGTTCTCTACTGAGAACATCGTACCATCCGAATACCTGACATATCAGACATTATGGGTAATAGTATAAGGATGTTATGAAGAGATGCTTGTGCAGTGAAAAACGTTTTCAGGATCTGTTCGAGAAGACCAGTAGTTACAGAACCGATGATCAGAAGAACACCGTTGCTCTGATACCAATTGTTGGTCCGGAGACGATAGTCAGGTGTAGAGGGGGGGTGAATACACCTGATCACAGTTTTTTTTAAACGCGAAGGACAGCTGAGCTGTAGGTTGCAACTGATGAACAGTGCCAAATATTAACCTTCGATCGCGGGTCAGAAGTGTATCAACTATTGAGCTCTCCTACTGACTTTTGTCAGTACTTTGAAACTCAGTCGAAGACGTTGTGCGGATAAGAGTGTGGGGCCCGGAGATTCGTCTCAGTTTGAAAATGTGATTTCGCAAGATAAAGTATTTTGGCTAGTACGCTTTCAGAATACGTTTTATGCAAAGATATGATTTTGTAATCAGTTTGTATGCAATGGTAATGCAATAAAACAATAAATAACACAAGCAATTTTTAACGTGGTTCGGATACGCAAGATCCTACGTCCACGGTCCTGTTGAACAGGAGGTCTTGTTGATTTATCTGAACAAGCCTCAGCAAGGAATCTGTGCGCCGGACAGACCCTTCTAAGTTATAGTCCTTAGCGACTTTACAAATCAAACCTAAGTTTGAAGAGGAGGGGATAATCTCCAACTAGGAAGGAGTTCTTACAATAAGAACAATCACTAAAAGTGAACTCCTTCGAATTTCTAAGCTATAGATTTGGCAATGAGCTTAGCTAGAGAAGAGGGATCTAAAGAACTCTAGAGAGAAGAACTAATGATATTCTATTTGGCAAGTTCTTCGCTGGATTGATCTTGAATACGCTAGAGTCGTTTTAAACCTTGAGCGTTTTCCCTTGATATCCCGTGCGTGAAGCTCGGATTTTCTTCTCTATTTATAGTTGTGACCTAGGCATATGTCCGTTGGAGACGACGATGCCACGTGTCACAAGCTTCCAAAGAAAACGGCCATAAATTCGAATTGTTGCAGCAGAGTTGTTGGACACTGTACATGAGAGCAGCTTTAGTTGGTCAGAGCAGATATGCTTTGGCGGCTTCTCATTGGTAGAGGTTTGTGGTAGGTGAGATTGTGTCAGACATCGGAGTTGACTCTCCCTAATCCTCATATGTTTTCTGCTGACTTTGGAAAAGACTAACAACTGGGTCGTTTCCTGTCGGATACAGTAGACTTCAAGCAGTCTCTATCTTCTTCGTCTGACAAGAGATATTCTCTTGAGTATGGTCAGCTGATGACTGCGAAGGTACTGAGCTTGCATAGGGTTCTTCTGCTGATGTCTGTCAGCTGATGAAATGTCTTCTACTGAGGCGAAGATCAGCTGATGACGTAAGAACCCAAGCAATTACCTTGATGACGTGGGGTTCTGGAAAGTAACTTCGACAGAAGATCAATCCAACATTTTACCCCGTACAGGACATAGACAGAAAGATAAACAAAGTAAAAACAGTCTAGCCTATACATCATCTAGTCCTATCGACACTACACTACTGATATCAGCTGGGTTTTGGGATCTTCAATTCCATAGTACTACTACGATTTTCCCCAATATTATTTTAACCCATTAACTGTTGAGTATCTTATACTGACTCATAACCTAACATTCAGCATGAGAAAATGTAGATTCAATTCCTAGGAACTTATTAGATGAAAACAGGAACGATGAATAATGGCAGGAATAGGTCTTAACATAACCCCTAGGCAGTCAGATTTGAGCTTAAAGTTGAGCAGCCTGAACTCTTTCCTTCATGAGCGTAATAGGTTTGCAAAGCTACTATATTGTCATATCACATGCATCATATGATAGGAGGCATTAGGGAATCCCATTTGAGCCTAAATTCTTTCAAATCCTACCAAAGAAGAGATCCCCTAGTGAACCAAGATTGTGCCTTGGCCTGTTGTTTCATTAACTCACAAAAATTTTAGCCAAGCCTTTCTGACCTTCCTTTCACTCAGTTGTGCATGCTTGTTTGTGAACTTTAGGAATAATTATCCAGGCTGAAAATTTCAAATTTGGGTGTTATGCAAAAAAGAGAAAAGTTGCAGCAGCAAATAAAGTCTTAATATATATATATATATATATATATATATATATATATATATATATATATATATATATATATCTGAAATAAAGAAGAAAGGGAGAAGAAGAGGGATAAATCTGAATACATGATTACCTCCCTAGTTTGTTGCCTTGTACAAAATTGCACACCCATTATGCTTTTACATGCTTCTGTCTGCACATTACAGTTCTATTGCCTATTGTTTACAATGCATGCATACACAACGCTTGTGCTTAATTGAAGAAGCCTAGGACCAATTAGGACAATTCCACCTTTGAAAAATCTGTTCATGGTCCCTGGCCCCATTACAACCTGAAAAGGAAGACCTCCTTGATGTAGCGTTTGTGATTGACACAATATGGCAGCTGAGTGAACATAGTATAGTTGAGCGGCTGTCCTGGACTAGTATAGGGGAGTGATGAGCGAATCGTGAGGAAGACCTCATTACCTGCCTGATTTTTGACCATTTGATAATAATGTTCCTTGGTTTTGAATTCATGATCTGTGATCTACAAATCGAGAATCGCTATGTTTGCTTCATCTGTTTTTGAGTCTGGGCATATTGCGAACCTTGGGCAGTTTGACTGGATGAATGCTTTTCTGTCTTTTCATTTTAGTGTATGTTTGTGTGTCTGGGGGAGTCTGTCTTGGGCTACAATCTAAGCTTTGAAATTCTCTTCATACTTGAGGGCAAGTATTGCTTAAGTGTGAGGAGGTTGATGAGCCTAGATTTGTAGCTCATTTATCCATTTAATTTGTGCGTTTTATGTTATGCAATTGCAGATAAGTAGCCTGGATTTAGAGAAAATAGGGAGAAAAGATGGTGTTGCTGGATCTAGAAGTCTTCTGGCCGAGATTGATGGAACTGCCCAGAAAAGCGGAGAAATGGCCTGAAAACAGGCCAGAATTAATGCAGAATCCATTGGGCCGAAAATTGAGAAGAAAAATGCTGAAGCAAGCCCACTAACCCGGCCCACATCATTCTGGCAAGCTTATGGCGGGAACTAGGGAGCTAGAAGCTACAACATGGCCTTACTTTGACCAAAGAACCCATACACAAGCTATTCTTCCCACCTACCAAATGCAGATATTTTGTGAAGACTAAAAGGGAGGGAACGAAGCGGATAGAATAAAACTTTTCATATTTACATTTTCCATGGATGTAGCTCGTTCCTCTCTCTAGAAAACTCTCTAAAATTTCCACCATTAATGTAGTTCTTAAAACATCTTTACTTTTCTGCCTAGAATAGCTTGAAGCTCTCCAAGGAGAAGACTTCCTTTTGTGAATGTTATCGGTCAGCTTTATTTACAGTTCTTAAATTCAGTCTTTAATGCTTACATTTACTCTTTCATGTTTCAGTTGCTAAGTTCCTCTACTATTCACAGCTAAGTTAATTTATTGCATGCTTTCTGTCCATATTACGCCTTTACATATAAATGCCTTTGCTTTCGTACGATGTTGTCTCTTGTTATTTTTAGTTAAATGTTCATGCTAGTTCTTTCTTTGTTTACGAAAGTTTGTTGTTTCAACCTTAAGTTTCGGATCCGCTTCATGCTTTATTTTTACATGCCTAGTTTTATGTCCTTAGTCAATATGTGTAGCTAATTTCCCAGATCTGGCCGAGGTAATGAGACACCACCCCTAAGAATCCGTGAGATGTGAAAACGTGCTTGATAATTGGTTGAGTAAAGGTTTTAGTTGAACTCGTTTGAGATAGTTGAGAACTTCTTAGATCTTGATCAACCTAGGCGGTACGCATCTTTACGGGCGGACGTAGGCTAGGCGAGTTTTTACGCTTTGAATGCTAAACATCGGTAGATGCCTTGATTTGGTTCCTTTGTTCTTAATGCTCCTTAGTGCCTCCCTAGTCATTGCTAAACAAGGTAGGGTAGTCACCTGGGTAGGGGACTGTTTCTATGCTCAACATGGCAGTTCCAGCGTAATAGAAGGAATGGACGCCCCTGTGCTCAACACAGCGTCCTAGCCAGATAACCTTAACTAAAACTGATTCACATAGTAATCTAGGATCGGACGCGGGGGGTGAAATTACCTTGGTTGGGATTGCTTTTATAACTTGTTATTTGATTGTTGATTATTTTATGTTATCTTTCTGCCTAATTATAGAACACCCAAAATTTATGGTGGCTGCTAGCCAAACCCTTTAGGTCAGTAGAATTTGTAGCTTAATCAACCGTTCCCTAAGGATCGATCTCTTGCTTGTCACTATACTTGTCCAGTATACTTATGCGCAGGTGTTCTTACTTATAAATTTATTTGGTCCGCGCGGTTCTAACAGCGACGGAACTGCGTGTCCATCAGCTACTTCTGGAGCAACAAATCAAGTTAAAAATATGTTTTGGAATCGCTCTTCAAGAGCTTACAACATTCTTCAGGATATTAATAGAGTATACTACTTCTGGAGCAACAATAAGTATAATGATTTTTTCGAAGAAAGTGCATAATTCAAAATAAGTGATTGATTTACTTATCTAAACCATGCACGACAATATAATTATCATAATTATTATCAATATAAATAATTGAGAAAAATAATTACATCATTTTTTTATTAAAAAAAAACGAGAGCACACATTAATTGATTTGTAAAAGTGCTTTGTAAAAGTTGTTAAACGAGAGGTCTTAGACAAAAACACAAAAAAAAAATGAAAGGTGTTGGAAAAAAAATTATACCTTTTTTTTTTCTTGAGAGCTCCTTCGTGCTGATAACGTGTTATAAACTAAATAAAATGAGAGAATAATAGAGAAAATGAGAAAATTGATATGTATTATTATGAGGGTGGAGACCTCTATTTATAGAATACAAGATGAGCTTTTGGGCCAACACAAGATGGGCTAATGAGTTGCTAGGTTTACATATGATCAATCTATATACACTAAATATTATTTATAATATATTTAATTAATTATCTGATTTTAGAAATATTAGACTATGAGTAGAATTAAACCCATTTTTACATTTTTCATGTTTTTCTGTTGATTCTTATATTCATTGGTGTTTATAACCGGAAAAGAATGATGTTAGACATTGCAATTGTTTCTCTTTGCTTGCGTTTGAAGTTTTTTCATTTTGCTTTCTAAACTTATGAGAATCCAAAGGTGGAAGAAGAAAGATATTGTAGTTTGTTATAAAGTCATTCTTTGCTCATATTTGAAGTTTGTAAGAATCTATCTTTTTAATTATTTAAATGGCGTTTTCTTTTTTTGTTTGTTCTCCTCCTTATATTAAAGCAAGTTTCTAAAGCTTATACAACGCACCGACAACACAGTATTTCTCGCTCAAAGTGTGGAGAAGATGAGTGATGAGAGAGAGAAGGAAAAGGAAAAGAACGATGAGGTGGAGGAGAGCCCTTATCATTTCTACCATCAACATCCACTCACTTTGATTGAAACGCAGAGAGATTATATATGTTCTGGATGTACCAGGACCATTTCCCCCGGAGAAACGGCCTTCGAATGTCGCGAGGACTCTTGTACTCCAAAATTAATATTACACAAAGGATGCGCGAAGATGCCGCGAGAGATCCAGGTGTGGACGCACCCTCAACACACCCTCATCCAAAAACAACCGACGTCGTACTTCCCCAGTTGTGCAGTATGCAAAAGAGAGAGAGATTGGGTCGGCTACTTCTGTGCTAGCTCGTGTCCCTTCCAAATCCACGTAGGGTGCGTGCTCAATAGGAGAGTATTACAGAGGTGTATTGATCACCCGAGCCATCCACAACATCAACTAATGATGTTAGGGAGGGTGGGGCGGTCCTACTCAATGAGGTGTCATGCTTGCGGCAACAAAGAGAGAGGCAACTCCTACATGTGCATGGTTTGTCAGTATTGGATCCACGAGAGTTGTGCCCAATTGAGTACCACCGTGCTCTTCCACCACCACCTCCACCCGCTCTCTCTCGTTTATAATCTCCCAGTTGAATATATCAAACACAATTTCAGATGTAATATATGTTTCAGGGTTCTGTTGCCTAGGTATTGGGTCTATCATTGTCAACCTTGCAGATATGTTGTTCATATCAAGTGTGCCGTCAAGACAACCATGTAAGGATTAATTCGATTCTCCATCTCTTCGCGCATGACAAGCATGTTATGAATTGATTTGTTTTATTTTACATGCATGAGTTGTTGTTGTTGCCTTTCTAGGACCAATGTCGGTGCAGATTCTGCAGCTGAAGATGAGTACGTAACGGTTTTCCCCATGAAGAACGGAGTTGAAGAACTGATCGCTTCTCTTGATCAAGGTGAGCAAGACCGAAAGATGAGTGAGGAGAGAGAAAAGGAAAATGAAGTGGAGAGCCTTGATCATTTCTACCATCATCATCCCCTTACGCTCCGTCAAATCGAAAACGAATTCGCTCCATGTTATGGATGCGAAAGGCTCATTTACCCTGATGATACGGCGTACGTATGCCGCGAGGGCTGTCCGTACTTTAATTTACACGAAGAATGCGCAGAGATGCCGCGAGAGATCAAGTTGTCGATGCACCCTCAACACACCCTCATCCAAAAACAAGAAGCGGAGGACATCTCCATTTGTGCAGTCTGCGAAAGAGATATCTATGAAATCGGCTACTATTGTGGTAGCTCGGACCCGTGTGAGTTCCAAGTCCACGTAGGGTGCGCGCTGAATACGGAAGTATTACCAAGCTTCAATCCTCATCCGAGCCACCCGCATCATCCACTGACATTGTTGTGGCGGTCGAGGCTCTCCTTCGCGTTACTGAGGTGTGATGCTTGTGGCACCATAGAGAAAGGGAAATCCCACATGTGCATGGTTTGTCACTATTTGATCCACGATAGTTGTGCCCAGTTGAACGCCACCGCACGTTTCCAGCACCACGCCCACCTACTCTCCCTCGTTTATCAACTTCCGCACGAATATGTCAAATATGATTTTAAATGTGAGATATGTTTCAAGGCTCTACTCCCAAAGTATTGGGCATATCATTGTGAAACTTGCAGATATGTTGTTCATATCAAGTGCGCCATCAGGACAACCACGTAAGGATTTCGATTCTCCATGAAATGCATGTTATTAATTGATTTGTTTTATTTTACATGAGTTGTTGTTGTTGCCTTTGTAGAACCAATGTCGATGCAGATTATGCAGCTGAAGATGAGGAAGTCATTGTTTTCCCCTTGAAGAATGGAGTTGAAGAGATGGTTGCTTCTTTTGTTACCAAGCTAGGAGGAGTCATGGTCAATCCTAATGATCAGATTGATTACAAGTTCCATAGTCACGATCATCAATTGCGTTTAGTTTCATCATCATCGCTCCATCATCAAGAGGAAGAAGATGAAGAAGAAGTAGAAGAAAATAGTGATGAAGATGATTTTAACTCTGGAAATCAATCAGAATTAGTATGTGATGCATGTACGACGCCATTAATATTTCCCAAGAAAGCAGAATCAGCGGAGAAATACGGGAGCAACTATTACATGAGTTGTGGTGAATGCACATACTTTCTCCATTGGGCTTGCTTCCACTTACCACCTCAACTTCCTCACATCCACTCCACTACCTTGGCCATAACCTAACCCTTCAAACTTGCCCCAATCTCAGCTTTGTTAAGTGTAGTATTTGTGATATCTACACAAATGGGCTCTTCTACAAATGCAAAAAGTGCCATGATTTCATATTAGACATCAAGTGTGCTTCTTTGCCGAACATCATAAAACACAAATCTCACTCACGCGGGCCACGTCATAATCTCAAGCTTTTGATTAGGGAAACTACACGAAGTCTCACCTACTCCCTAACTAGAATGTGTAGTGCATGTGGCAGAGACACATATGGTTGTACTTGTTACCAATGTGATGCCTGCAAAATCATCTTGCACTCTTCATGTGCTCTATTGCCCGCATTCGTCACAAACCGTGCCTGGGATAAGCACCGGCTGCCGCTGAGGTTTGACGCCAGTGCAAACCATCCAAGTAGTTTCTGCTGTGATATCTGCGAGGGAGACATGAATCCCAAGAGCTGGATGTATCACTGCCGCACCTGCGACCTCTCCGTCCATCCCTACTGCTTCCCCACCGTGTCTGGCGAGTATCAGAACACCAAATTCGGACAGCAATACGACGTGGCTTCGATTCACCACCACCCTATCGCATATCAACTTCTAACCAAGAAGTTGCACTGCGACGTCTGCGGCCGTAAAAAGTATTATGGTTGTGAAGGATTTCAATGTGCTTCAGATAAATGTGAGTTCTTCATGTGTTTCTACAGGTGCGCTGAAAATCGCAAAGCTGAAATGAAGGCCGTTTGAGAAAACCTCATGCTCAGATTATTAAATTTGTTTTCATATTGTATGGTTTATTTTAATTCAAAACATGCACGATGCTTGTATATCTGTAATATTGTGGAATAAAATGGTGTGAAATTCAATACAATTATATTTTTGGAAATATTATTTTATCTCTATTCTAAAATTGCTACATCTTATCTCATTTTTCTAATATTATAGATTTATATTCTCAAATTAAAAAAAGATTGGTCACCCAATTTCAAATTTTGGATACTAAGTCAACAGATTTGGGCCCTGATCTGATTAGTACCGTCGGATGCATATGGAAGTGATCTGTTTTATTTCATTCTCATTTTCAAACTAGAACAATACTCGTACTATGCACAAAATTGTAATAGTTTTATGTGGATGCTTGTGCAACTCTGGTTAAAAATATTACTATTTATATTTTCATAAACCACTATAATCTAATACTCCCTCCGTCCCATTATTAATGTCTCACTTGACTTTTTTGGTTGTCTCATTATTTATGTCTCATACCAAATAAGGAAATAAATGAGTGACCACAATCAATCTAAGCAAGTGGACCCCACCCCTTTATACTTTTACACCACAACTTCACACCTTTACCTCCACTATCTTAATTACCGTGTCCAGTCCCAATGGGATATAAATAATGGGACGGAGGGAGTATGACATAATCAGAAAATATTTTTTATGAATATAAACATTGAATATCAAGCTTATATTATCATATTACAAACCAAATGAACCAGTAGGGCTCATGACAACAGAATCTCATAATATACATACATTGAAAGAGAAATGCTTACTTATTACTAAATGAATGAAACCTAATTCCAGATTCTCTATGGTTAACCGATAATTTTGAGCTAGTGCTTCTTGCCCATTCAATGCATATTCAGCCCAAACACGCTGAGGATCAACGAACTCTCTTTCCCATGGCTAATAACAAAACCATCAAAAAGTAGTTAGAAATCGATAATTATATATGATAATGAAAAAACAGAACAAACTCCAAATAACTAAATATACCTACGTAAACCTACACAAATTCATAATTAAATGGTCCTCTTCTCTTCATGACTCATTCCACACTTGAAATGTGAACTATAATTAAGGTCACTCTGTGGAATCAAAATATGACTCATTGGCGTATAAAAGATGACATGAGAGAACCTGGTAGCACACCAAATTTCAAGGATCTAAAAACCAAAGAGATGAAGAACGCAAACATACATAATTGAAAATTTACATTACCTTCAAGACATCTTTGAAAATAAGGTGAGCCGAAGATATAAGAATGTGGCTCGCTCATTTCTCAAACTATTTCATGTGTTCACCGTGCACCTCTAAGAAAAACAACTATTTTTCATTTTGTGTCCTCGTTTTGCAGGTTCTAAATACCATCTCTTGTATTGTTGAAAGTCTTATAGCTCATTCTTATCTTGGCCATATTATTATTTTCAAAATTGGACTTGCAGTACATAACAAAGGAGGTGTCACACATATATGTTTGACCATCAAGTTTGGATGATCTTTGCTGTAAATGTACACCAAACTGTTCTCCCACTCGAGTGTGGTGATAATTCCTGGAAGTTGATTCTTCATATCCCATAGAAAACTTCTATCAAGATTAACTAAAATAATATTGACTACAATTAGGTATGAGTGAATAGGTCAAGAATAACAAAATTTTAAAAAATGAGTTAGGTGTGAGTAAATAGGTCAAGAACAACAATTAAAAGTTTTAAAAATGAGTATTTTAACATCAAATTCTTATGTACAATCATATAGGAAATAAAAAATATTATACATGAAAAGTTAGGGCTATCAATTTGATTATAGTTTTTTTGTTAAAATACTCGAATTTTCAACTATATTTTAAATCATCGGACACATTTACTGAAGTCTCGAACATAACTACAGTTAAGGCGAATGTCTTTGGTCCAAAACCACATGCAATGATTCAACTAACTTATTGCAACAAAACAAAAGCAGTTCAATGACCTCCATTCTTATCCAAGGCATCTTCACCTTGAAGGTCAAAATGAGCTATGTTATCATAACAGGCCCGGTCATCGACCCGAAAAAGTAAAATTTAGTGGTTCAACCGGTCGGACCGGTCGAACTGGTGAATCAACCCGGTATGATATTATAATGATACAAATAAATAAGCTATATAAAAATAGTATTTTAATAATGGTAATAAACATAAAAAACAATTTAACAACATAGAAAACTAATATTATGATAATTTATCTCAAAAACTAATATTTATTAATTTTTTTAATTATGACCGGGTCTCAAACGAGTCAATCGGTCCCGGTTACCGATTCAACCGGCCGGGTCTACCGAGTCGCACCAGGTCAATTGAAAAAAATGGGTTTTTGACTGGCTCGGCTCGAATTTATCATCAGGTTGTGGTTGAACCGGTTCAACCGGCCGGGCCGGGCCGGTTTTGATAACATATCCTAAAACATAACTCCTACCAACGTTAGAACAATTAAGTTGATCTTATAATTTTAAGTATTGTCAATCAAGTTAGCTAAGCAAGAAGCGTCAAAGTTACATGATTCTTTAAAATTTTTCTAAAACATACTCCATTAGTTTATCCAACTGAATAACGATATGAAAATAAAAGGAAATATTTTAGCAAAGTGAAGTTTCGATCATGTTGTTTATATTTACAAATAAACATGAAATTACACTAAATTTTATCAAGGCTGCTCAATTTTCCGAAAGAAACCATATCATGTTTAGTGAATGAAGGATTTCGTTTCATTATGAAATAACTTAGTTAAAACAACTCCAAAGCATACCTCGAGATATATAGCTCATCGGTTACTCCAGGTCATGTAAATCTAGGAGTTCCCGTGTGCAAAGAAACAATGGATCATGTCTCCTTGTTCAAAAAAAACTTGAATGCTAAAACCAAGATCGTAAAATGTAGTTATCATAGGAGACTTATAGAGAATAATGCATCCACCAAACGATAATCTCTAATAGCCGCTAATTTATTTAATTGGATCATCTACAATTTTACGTAGAAGATGAAGGGGAAGGGTCGAGGGAGAGAAGAATCTTGACTTAATTTTGCGATTTTACGTAGGGTTTGCAGTATATAAAAACGAAAAAACATGAGCAGATAATTAAGACCAAGAAAGATATTAAAATATAAAGAAGGAAAAATAATATCATTAAAATGGATTGAAAATTATAAGGGCAAAAGGGTCGATTTTATGTAAAATTGTATTGAATTGCAAATGATTGAAATCAAAGATTGAATATCTCTATAAAGTAATAGAAAACATTTGTTAAATGAGAAAATGATAACTTTGGAATAAATTGTGAGAAATTTAATTAGTTAACATGATTTGCGGTACTTATAAAGTTTTAATTTTAAATTTACTTATATTATTTTAAAAGATATTAGTTTAAAGTTGAGATGCAATGTATGATTTGGAATTAGATTAGGTTAATTAAATCTATATAATCAAAAAAGATTAAAATTACAATTTAAAGAATTTGAGTAGAAATTGGATTGGAATTAAATTTAAAAGAAGAAGAAGAAGAAGATTGAGTTAAATTAAAATTGAATTGCGTGATTTGTCGCACTATGAAATCTTGATCTAAATTCATTTATGTTATTTTTAAAAATAGTAAAGTTGATATACAACATATGGTTTGAATTTAAATCGGACTACTTATATCTATATGTGGTTAAAAAATAATAAAATTGCAGTTGAATCCAATTAAATTGAAATTGGAAAATTCAATTTAATTGAATTTTGAAAAAAAATAAAATTTGATTGAAATTAAAATCCTATAGATGTATATATAAGTATGTTGTATAAATTAATAAAAAATAGTAATAATAAATTTACCCATTAATTAAATGAAAATTATAATTGAATTCAATTGAATTGAAATTGATTTGGAGTTATAATTGCATTCAATTGAATTGAAATTGATTTGAAATTACACATTCGGTTTTTTATATAAAAGACTAGAACAGCACCCGTGCTAGCACGAAAAAATATATTTTATAAATTCGTTATAAACTAAAATTTCTGGAATAATATATATATATATATATATATATATATTATATCATGTATATTATATTTCAGAATACTAAATTAATATGTAAAAACAATTTAATTTGATGGTTTATATTAACTTTGAGAATCATGCTAATATGATTATTCAAAAATTAAGTAGAATATATACACATGATTACATATTATAATATATTTTAAAATATCTTGTTGCTCTGATAAAAAGTGTCACACCCCAATTTCCGAGGGAACGCATTAAAGCCGGGGTGCGATTAGGGGTTGGAGAAAAGAAGTGTGAAAGAAAGGAGAAATAATTAAACTGAAAGATATAAAAAAAAACGAGTAACTGAAGGAACACCTCACCAAGAAGATGGAACATAACTGAACAAAGATAATTCACATACTAGTATTTACGAGTTCAAAGTATGACTCGAGACAGCTCGGGTCATGGCAACTGATAGCAAAAGAGTAAAGGTACATCAAAAGCATCGTCAACTATACACAAGACCATGTTCAGTGTGCTCATTAGAAGAAAACAAGCTAAAACGGAAGTTATGGTTATATATAACAAAACCCATGCCTCAGCTCTGCCCGTCTTCACTAGCCCCTCAACCTGAAAACATTTGAAAATATTTGGGAATGAGCACTAGTGTACTCAGTGGGTGAAACAGTTTATAAATATTTCACAATAAGTTTATCCATGCATAAACCATATGACTTGGAAGGTTTAAAAATAAAAGCCACTTCCAAACATACAAATATTCGTTTACTTGTGTGCGCGCGCTGTCACGTTCTACAGTTACTCTTACTCTATTCCCCTTGTTCTCGGACTTTGGGCTACAACCCAGTGAGTCCCATAAACATCTGATCTCGGGTCTTGACCCGAAGATCCCAACCGTTAGACTTAAAGCCGAAGCTCATAGGTCCTCTCCAACTGGTTAGCACACAATGGAGATCAACCCATTGTACTACTAACAAACGTGTACACAATCCTCAACTAGCGTGTTAGGCCAGTTAAGAATCTCGATCGATTAAATTCTGAGCATTAAACTTGTAGAACGCACAAAAATATTCTTTCATGGATAAACAAGCATTTCAAAGAGCTTAATAACTCAACATAGTTTTAGATAGTAAAAACCCACCTTGCTGTTGTGCTTGTACCGTAATATAACGTCTCTGATAAAACAGAGTGTTATCGTTCTCCGTCAGCAAGGCCTACAATAGGAATCCTAACTTAGTTGTAATTCAAATCCTTACTCTTCAATAATTCTAATAACTTTAGATTAGGATACTTAAGAATCAACTTCATAGACGTGCCTCTCATACATCAGTAAGTTCAACATAATACTCCTATTATTAACTTATAAGAAGTAGGTATCTCACTTCTAATTATTAAATTATAATCAAAGGCTTCGTCATTTCTTTAAATAATAGTTTCTTGTTTCTGAATCTTTTCTTCCAAGTCAAAATATACTTAGTTAATACGGTTCGACTAACACTTAATATTAAAATTGTAAGACTGATATAATAAAGAGGAAATAATACCTTCACCGTGAATTCTTACTCTAGTGAGACGTGTACTTGGAATTGAGAAAATAAGAAAAGTGTTTGGCCTCTCAACTATTTATAGAAGAAGTATATTAATAAAGAATTAAGGTAGGTCTACTTATTTTATTTCTCTAGCTATACTTAGTCACCTTACACTTTTTTTTATGTTTGGAGATAGGAAGACACGTGGAGATAGAAACCAATTTACTTACTTCTTGAAGAGTTCATGCAACAAGATATTTGTTCATTTTCGTTTATTTTATTCGAACCTAGTTTCATAACAACTAATAAATTAATATATGAACGTTAATTTTACATGTCACCATATGTGGGAAAATTTGCATGCAAGGGTTGTACATGCATCTTATCTACGTGTTGTTATTTTAAGCCATTTGATAACATAAAATCTATAATTTATTTTAAAACTCAGATTTTTCTTGAAATCCAAATGGTCATTTATCCAATTAAAAAAATTGATATTAGGCATATCCACATATTTTATTCAGCCGAGCCTAAAAGACTTATATACTAACCTAAATACTAAAAATACAAACCTATCTGCAGAAAACATCAACCTAACCTAAATACTAAAAACACAAACCTATCTGTAGAAAACATTAACCTAAAACCTATCTGTAGAAAACATTAACCTAAATACTAAAAACGCAAACCTGTCTGTAGAAAACATTAACCTAAATACTAAAAACACAAACCTATCTGTAAAAAACATTAACCCAACCCCTCTATTTATAGCCCAAAGAAGAAGTATCTAAATTATGTAAATAATAGGGGTAGACTTTCTTAGTCACTAAAATTAGTTATAGGCTTATCTTTGTTGAGTCATACTATGCTACTTGCATGAGACCCACGTAAAAATGTAAGATGTGAAGATCATGAATAGACCAAGAGTAATTCAAATTCACTTTTACTTCTCTTGTGTACCTAGCATGAGGTGGACTTAAAATTCTAAAATATATGTACGAGAATATGATGGATATTCATAAGCCTTCATTTATCTTCCACGTCCTTGTCTAGTTAAGAAATGGGCATAATCCATTTACCATGAATACGTGGAGGTACAAGAAAATGGAGACATGTAAATTTCATGTTTTTACGAGTATAAAATTTCTAAATCTATAAATTAGAAGGAAAAATAATAATAATAAATCCTTAATTAATTATGGGAAACCAGGGTTATCACAAAAAGAATGTCACTCATCTTACCTTATAGATCATCTGGAAAATCGTCTCATTAAATCCTTGATAGTTTTTAAAATTATTTCAAAGAACTATCTAAGAACAATTTATACCATGATGTAGCGATTTTGATTTTTTAAGAAAATGAGACAAGATTTATGGGACAACCCAAAAAGAAAATGGGACAAGATAAAAAAAGTAAATATTGTATGTGTGAGCAACAATATCATTATTAGTAGTAACCAATATTTTAACTTTCATATTATTACCTCAAAGTTGTTATGCAATTGTAGTCGTTACAATTCATGCAATGAAATTGCTTATCTACTTTATTCATATTTTTATTACATTTTTAGCACGCTACATAATTCCAACTAGGGGTGTCAATTCGGTATAATCAAACCAAACCAAATCAAAATTTCGGTTAATCGAAGTTTCGGTTATCTATTTTACAAAACCAAGTACCAAACCAAAAAAAATTGGTTTGGTTTGGTTATTAATCCAAAATTTCAGTTTGGTTCAGTTTGGTTTCGGTTATAACCAATAAAAAAAGAAAAGAAAACTAAATAGAGAAAAATAATTGAGAATAAGCGAAAATTATGGATTTACGGTAATGTACAAGAAGTAGAATTCAATATCCAAACACCTCGAATCAAATCCGACATTGCCAATAAGAACAAATTAAGTTATAAGCTAAACTTGGAACAATGAATTTAATAATATAAAATAGTATACAAAGCTCTACCCATCTTCGTATGGTCCAAATAAGTCTAAAAAAATCATAATATTTTACTATTAAATATATTTTTAAAGATATAATTATTATATAATACGAATTAAAACTTTAAAATTATGATAATATTTTTGGTTCGGTTTGGTTCGGTTAACCGATGCTTAAACCAAAAACCAAACCGAAAACCAAACTTACAAATAATGAAAACCAAATATCAAACCGAAAAGTTTTGGTTGAGTTCGGTTTGGTTCAAAAAAGTTTGGTTCGGTTCGGTTCGGCCGGTTATCCAACCAAATTGACAGCCCTAATTCCAACCATTCTCAAAATTCACAAAGTCAATTGTTGGAATAATCTAAGAATATTGTGACTGGAACAAAAAGTATAAAATGTAAGATTACGGTATTTAGAGTTAATTATATGTATTGTTTGTAAGAATTGAACCTTATCATCATCAAACATGTCTTCAATTTTTTTTATGTTGCTCACCCATTCAACAGAATCATCATCTAATTCTTCTGTAGTTATTTGCGATATCGTACTATGATGGTCCCGAGAGCAGACGAGTCTTCAGGTGTGGAATACACCTGAGTCAAAGTTCAGCAACGAGCGCGACAGTCAATACTGCTGAACGCGTGGGCAGAGAATCCTTCTACTGAGTACGGTCTGCGAATTCGATCGGTAGAACGAAGAGTTCATATCGAGGTTCAGTGCGGAAGAGTAGGCCCAAAAGAATATTCGTGCATACGAAAAACCCGTTTATATGTTGTTTGATTTAAAGTCGGTTTTATGCAAGTGAACAATTAAGCAAAGCGACAATAAATCAACACAGAGTTTTTAAAGTGGTTCGGATACGCAAGATCCTACGTTCACTGTCCCGAAAAGATCAGGAGGCTATTGATTATACTGAGATAGTCTCAGTCAGCTTGTACACAGGACAAACTGCATCTTGGGGATTATACTGAGCAAGTCCCAGTTTACAACGGTTATCAAACTAAAGTGTTTGACAAACTCTCCAACTATGAAGGAGTCCTTTTACAATAAGGAACAAGTTCAAATATGAACTCCTTCGTCTAAGCTATGGATAGTACAATAAGATCAGCTTAGTTTAGAGAAGAGGAACGAGATAGAACTCTAGAGAGAAGAACTATAAGAATATATCTATGAAAGATTAAGTTCTTCTCTAGATGTGGCTTGAATCTTCTAGAGTGTTTGTTCGGTTGAGCTCGGTTCCCTGGATGTGTCCATCATCGTCATGATCGACCTCCCATCCACTTCTGTCTTCTGTTGCTCTCTCTCTCTCTCTCTCTCTCTGCGTGAAAACACTTCTCTATTTATAGAGGTGACCTAGGCATATATCCGTTGGAGAGGACGATGCCACGTGTCACTCTATGGGGTAGCAAACGGCTCTATTGAATTCTGTAGAGTCCACTAACTTTAATAGAAGTGGTTGACTTGCAGCTTTATGTCGGAGACTCTGCCAGCTGGCTGCTTGTCATTAGTCGAGGTACAGAGAGTGGTTGAGACCTATTCAGACTTCAAGGTGATACAGAAGCTGACTTCTCAAATGTACGACCTCGGACAACTCTACTGAATTGTTCTTCTGAAGTCCATGGTCAGTTAAAGTAACTGACCGACCGTTGCTGAGTCTGATCTAGATTCAGTAGGTATCTTTCTGTTGAGTCTTCCTTGCGAAGATCAACTACGAGTTCGATGAGCTCTCCTCTGCTGAGTCCGGTTCTCTACCGAGTCTTCACTCCATGGTGCCGAGGCGGATAGTCTGCGAAGGTCGGCAGACGGAACTACTTAGCCGGACCATGTTGAAGGCAAGTCTACTGAGTCTGAAACACTCAATAGACAAGGGCGGTACTGGTGCGGATTCAATCGATCTATATCGGTCCGACGGACTTCTTCGATACTGAGTTCTTCACCGAGTGAAGGGTCTTCTACTGAATGCACAACTGTTGAACTTTAGCTAGTCTACTGAGTTCCTAACACGGTGAACTCAGTTAAGCTATAACAATATCGAAGGCTCATCATCCAGCTAGGGTTTTGGGATCATTAAATCTATCATTGTGAACCTGATTCCCAACATACTACATTTAGCATCCACACCAAATTTGTCGACAAACTTTAAAAAAAAGACAAAAAACCATTTTGAACCATTTTCTAGAGAAATCAGTTTAGAATATATTCTTTCTGGATGCAATTTACCTATTTATGAAATGAACAACTTTATCTAACTCAGCACTCAATAGTAACTTCGTAGCATAGAAGACGTTGATAACTATTCTGTCACCTGCATATTAAAAAATATTCTCCCCAAAGAGTGTCACTATGAAAATCAATATTTGTATATGTACTACATTAACCTGAAAAATTTATCGACATATTCTTCCCAAATAGTGCAAGTTAAAGATGTCCCCCCTACATATGAATTGCAACATTATTAATGAGAAATATATTGATAGATTTTTTTTTAACAAAATCTAAAATTAATAATATTAAAATTAAAATTGATACTTAGTTAATGCAAGCAAAACTTTTTTGTTGAAATTGAGAAATATGTCATCTCCTCATGAAACATTTGAATATGAATTCAATGCAATATGGGTTACTTGAAATATTAAACTGATACAACTACTGAATGAGACATACCTTTGCATCGTGGAAAACACACTCTATACTTGATACATCTTTTTTGTTGAATGAAGGGATCTCGTATGCACGGATCAATCGAAGTTCTATCGTATTGAATTCATCCAACTCCTCAATGATGGACCAAATATTAGACATTTTGTACTTCCAATTTATTTTTCTTTCAAATATGTGAGAGTTTTAAAATGGCGTGAAAGATTTTAGACTATGACTTATTATATATGTGAGGGTAAATATATAAGATATAATTTAATTTAATTTGTTCCTTAAAATTATTAATATATAATTTTAGTATATAATTAACCTTTTTTAACATCATTATGCGTAAATTGAGGAGCAGATATTCAACATAAAACTTTTAAAAAATCCTTGTAAATAAATTATAGATTCAAAATTGATTAATCTTATACAGTTGTGATTTGAATTTCTTTAATTATATTTTATAAAATGTTATATTTAGCATGATTGGGCGATATAATCTAGTCTAATTTGTTCCTTAAAATTATTAACATATAATTTTAATATATAATTAATATTTTTTAACATCATCATGCGTAAATTGAGGAGCAGTTATTCAACATAAAACTTTTAAAAATTAATAAATTTGAAATTAATTTATCGTATAAAGTTGTGCTTTAAATTTCTTTAGTTATATTTAATAAAATATAAGATTTAACATGATTGGGCCTAAATTGAGGGATATTTTCAAAATATTAATATTAACAATTAATGGGCATTATTTGAGAAACATTATAAAATTATTTCATGATTGATCATAAATTGAGGGACATAATCTTATATATTTACCCCTCAATTTAATAAAATTCCAATTGATTTTATTATATAATTAACCTTTTTTTAACATCATTATGTGTAAATTGAAGAGCAGTTATTCAACATAAAACTTTTAAAAATTAATAAATTTGAAATTGATTTATCATATAAAGTTGTGCTTTGAATTTCTTTAATTATATTTTATGAAATATTAGATTTAGCATGATTAGGCGTAAATTGAGGGATATTTTCAAAATAATATTAATGGGCGTAATTTGAGAAACATTCTAAAATTATTTCACAATTGAGCATAAATTGAGGGACATAATCTTATATATTTACCCCTCAATTTAATAAAATTCCAATTGAGTTCAATTGAATTGAAATTGAAATTAATTTAGAATTGAAATCATTCGGTTTTATATACGATATAAGATAAGATTGACCTTTTTAACATCATTATGCGTAAATTGAGGAACAATTATTCAACATAAAACTTTTAAAAATTAATAAATTTGAAATTGATTTATCATATAAAGTTGTGCTTTAAATTTCTTTAATCATATTTTATAAAATATTAGATTTAACATGATTGGGCGTAAATTGAGGGATATTTTTAAATTATTAATATTAACAATTAATGGACGTAATTTGAGAAACATTCTACAATTATTTCATGATTGAACATAAATTGAGGGACATAATCGTATATATTTACCCCTCAATTTAATGAAATTCCAACTGATTTTATTATATAATTAACCTTTTTTAAAATCATTATACGTAAATTGAGTAGCAGTTATTCAACATAAAACTTTTAAAAATTAATAGATTTGAACTTGATTTATCATATAAAGTTGTGCTTTGAATTTCTTTAATTATATTTTATGAAATATTATATAGATTTAGCATGATTAGGCGTAAATTGAGGGATATTTTCAAAATATTAATATTAACAATTAATGGCATAATTTGAGAAATATTCTAAAATTATTTCATGATTGAGCATAAATTGAGGGACATAATCTTATATATTTACCCCTCAATTTAATGAAATTCCAATTGAGTTCAATTGAATTGAAATTGAAATTGATTTAGAATTGAAATCATTCGGTTTTTATATATATAAGATAAGATGTGTATACAATATGTTGCTGTAAATTAAAAGAGACGGACCCAATTAACTTTCAATTTATTATTCTGTAGCAATATATATTATTAGGTTTTTTTTTTCTTTCTCATATTTGTAGTTTGTAAGGTTCCATCTTTAATTATGTTGAATGACGTTTGTTCGTTTTCTTTGTTTTTCCTCATCCTCATAATCATGCGAACTAGGCTAAAGAGAAAGCATTTGACACTATATAACATGAAAATATTCCAGCAAGTTTGAAGTGATGCATACACAATGTTATATGAAGAATGCGCAGAGACGCCGCTAGAGATCATGTTGTCAATGCACCCTCAACATACCCTTACTCAAAAATAAATTACATAATGATGTAATAGTTTCTTCAGTATTTATGTGAAGATTTTTGTTATAAGCAAGTAGTCAACAACATTAGTCAAATATTAATTAAAAAACTGAAAATTAAATTCTAATAGCGAATATAAATTCTAATTTGGTATAATCAACATTGGTTAATAATTGTGAATTATCAGATTGCGTACGAGCATTAAGGAAAGTTAAATACTCCATTTGTCTCCAATATTTGTAGCTCAATTGGTTTCGGCACCGAAATTTAGGAAGTGATATTATATAGTGTAGAATGTTTGACTTTTTAATAGTTGATTTTAAGCAACACAATCATTACTTTTTTTAGAAGTGAGTCACAAATAATGGGACATCCATTTCGGAAAAGTGAGCCACATATATCGGAATCGAGGGAATATTAAAACTTCATACATGGGCAAGGAATAGATAGATATATACCACTCTTTCTCAGACTACAAAATTGGGGATCCGATCCGAAACTATTTTTTTAAACTTCATACATAGGCAGGGAATATATATACTCCTAAATCCGAAGCTATTTTTCATCGTTTGAGAGAGAATCAAATAGTAATATATCATCGAAAATTTCAATTTACCTGTTGTGGCAAGTATTTAGTTTTATGACGTGACAATTCTATTTAGATAGATGTTCAACTTAGCAAAACAATGTCGTTATGTAGATAGACGTTCAACTTAGCAAAACAATGTCGCTATAATTGTTTCGGTGGTTGGAAAAAAATGGAATTAGAGCACCTCCAAGGGTTTCCCGTATATTAAAGGAGCCCTATCCGTATTTTTGTGCGGAAATGATATTTCGTCTCCAACGGTTTTCCTCTATCCCTCCCCTAAAAAAGGAATATTCCATAATATTTTCATTTTTTAATTTTACAAATCACTTTTAAATGCAATTATTTTATATAATTAAATTAAACATAATAATATATTTATTAAAAATACATAATTAAAATTCTACATTAATTCAAAAAAAGATAATTCAAATTACTTAAATAAAAATAAATTCTATATTAATTGCAAAAAAATAATTCAAATTACTTAAATAAAAATGATAGATTACATAATATTTAATTCCCTGAAGATGAATATTCATTCCAGAAGTGATCAATTAGTGCATTCCGGAGTTTTGTGTCTTTAATTTTACTAAACCGCTCCGTCAAGCTTCTAATTCGATCGGGTTGAGTTGCTTCAAATTCAATATCTGTGGTTGACACATCTCTTTCAACTTCAGTCGGAGTATCAAGGTCTCGTTCATCCTCAATTATCATATTGTGCATGATTATGCAGGAAGTCATAATATCGCCCAAATAACTTGCGTCTCAAAAACGTGCTGGATTTGCCACAATTGCAAAACGACTTTGGAGGATTCCGAAGGCATGTTCAACATCCTTTCTACACGATTCTTGTTTCATCGCAAAATACATTTTCTTGGGACCAATTGGTGCACGTATAGTTTGCACAATAGTTGCCCATTTAGGGTATATACCATTAGCTAGGTAATAACCCATATTAAATTCCTTACCATTTATGACATAATGCGTAGAGGGGGAAATTCCTAGAGCAAGGTTGAAAAGATGAGATGTTTCCAATACGTTAATATCATTGTTAGCACCTGACATCCCGAAAATGTGCCATATCCAGAGATCATAGTCAGCTATAGCTTCGAGAATAATTGTTGGATGTCCACTTCGACCTGCATATCTACCTGCCCATGCTGTCGGACAACTGTTCCACTTCCAATGCATGCAATCTAAACTCCCAACATCCCTGGGAATCCTCGTTGTTCACCAATATAAAGAAGTCTAGCAATGTCAGCAACAGTGGGGCTTCGAAGATACTATGGTGCGAAGATGTGACGAATTGCTCTACAAAACCTCTTCACGCACTCAGTCGCAGTCGACTCACCAATTTTAATATACTCATCAGTTGCCAAAACCAATTTTAATCTCAATCACAAAAGCACAGTCCATGTGCTTTTAATCCGGGCCCTCCATCTCAATCACAAAAGCACAAAGTCATCTTCACCATTTATTGCAATTACCAAAGCACAATCCATGTGCTCTTAATCCGAGCCCTCCATCTCAATCACAAAAGTCCTTGTGCTTTCCCTTTCCGTAAGTTCATTGTGGAAGAAAATGAGAAACTACGACAACAACTTAAGGCTTCAACAGAGAAGAAAACCGAGCTTAAGCAAATAATCAGAGATGATAACATCATAATGTTGATTTGAAAACAATCGATGATCCGTACAAACATGAAATGCTTCGCCTTGAGCAAGCTAAGATTTACGAGAAGCGGAGAATGCAACCACCCCCACAAAACGACAACTATTTTCAGAATTTATTCTCGGGCACTGGAACCTCTAGAGATGATATTCCTGATTATTAGATAATTAGTGTAGAATTTAAATTTATGTCATGTATTTTCCTTTTATATAAAATATGTATGTATACATTGTAATTTTTCCAAAATTATACAATGTATTTATATAAATGTATTTCAATATTTTACATATGTATTAAATATTATATTATATACAATTATAAAACAATGTATTTTCTATAAAAAAATTTGAAAATGATATATTATTCAAGAATACTTCTCTCGCTAAAAAAATAAAATTGAAAATGATATATTATTCAATAATATTTTCTAAAATTGAAAATGATATATTATCCATTCATCTCCCTCTCTCTCTTCTTCTCTTCTGTCTCACTCTTCTCTCTCGCTCTTCTCTTCTCTCTCAGACCGTATGCTTTCAGACGGCGATACAGATCGCGAGACGACGAGCATCGATCGGAAGAGAGCTCCACAGACGGGGAGCACCAGACGGCGATAGAGCTCTTGTGGAGGGGCGGAGCGCCGCCGATCTCTTGTCTCCGGTGGAAACTCGATTTTTCGTCTCCATCTCCGGCGGTGGTCCTCTTCTTCTCTTAATTTCTTCTTATTCTTGATTTTTCTGCAAGATACTACCAAAAAAAAAAAGGAAATTTAAGCAAAAATTATACGGGAAGCGATAAGGGAGGGGAGATTTTCCCCTAGGGAGATTTTTGCCTTCCCTCATTTTTGTGTAGAGGATAGGGGACCGTTGGAGGGGGGAAAATCAGGGATTCCTCTAATTTAGAGCACCGTTGGATACGCTCTTAGAACATATCCTCAATTGCAAGCAAATGCAAATGAATTATATAATTCATGTTTTATTTCAGTAGTAACCCCAAAATGTATTATAAGTTTGTTAAAATATAGTAGGAATTGAATGAGTACTAATGCGGCCCTTCAACATTTGAAGAAAAATCTTTGTTTATTTTTCTCTCGCATTCTTAACATGCCATTTTCTGCTTGAATTGGACCGCTTATTTGATTAAAATGTTAGTATTTATTAAGTTTATCATATAATGGACATATGCTATGCATATAATATAATTAACACCAATTTGCAGATATAATTTTGTCAAAGGACAGCAAAATTTACATGAGAATCGACAAAAAAAACTCCACAGATATGTTGATTTGGGAAAAAGAGAGAAGGCAAACTAGTTAAGATTTGTAATTGCTTGGTAGAATGAAGTATAGGATACATCAAACAGATGAAGCAAACTTGCTTCAGATAATGAAAATCAACCATCAGAGACTGTGATTTCTTGTACAAGGAACTACGATACAATGTATTAGAATGAGATAAAGAAAGAGCCACAAGCAATAGATGCTAGAATGAGATAAAGAAAGAGCCACAAGCAATTAATGCCCAAATGCCAAGATAAGCAAAATGTAGCAGGTCTCAAAGCCACATCAACCAATTACTTCTCCCTTATAAAAATGTGAATCAATGCGGAAGTTGGTATGAAGGAACCCGGAGGAATTTACAAGTGGAATGATGAAGGGATAATAATCACATATGAATATGAATGACACTTTCCTCTAATTAGTATGCTTAGGAGTGTTACGGTATATCGAAAAATCGGTATACCACATATACCGTACCGAAAAAATATCGAAAATACCGAATTTTCAGTATACCATAATTTTTGGTACGGTATCATACCATACCGAAGTTTTCCAATACAGTAATAGTATGAGATTTTCAATACCATGTATATCGCATAACAAAGTTCATACCGCATATATTTTGTATAAAAAGTGCAAAAATGTTAGTTACATGTTTGAACATGGGTTTTATAAATTATTACAAATATGTTATTCATATCAAATAATCTTAATGTTATATTATAGATTCACTTAAATAGCGTAACTTTATTTGACAAAAAATCACATTAATTGTCTATTAAATTATGAATGGATAAAGAATTTATATTTTTAAACATTATAAACATTACATCGTAATATTAACAAATTCATAGATAGTATATAGATTAATTAATTTGATTGGAAAACAATATTAATAACTTTTTTGCCTTTTTATAAAAAAACATAAACTAAGTTTACGGTATACCGTTAAATATTCGGTATACCAAAGTGCGGTACGGTATACCGTAAGAGCTGTATGGCAACTATATGGAGATTTGTTATACCGAACTTTCACTATACCAAACTACGGTATACCGAAATGATCGGTACGGTAACGATATGCTTTTTCCCATGCTGAACATTATCGGTACGATATGCGGTATGGAAAAAATAGTACGGTATACCGTACCGAACACCCCTAAGTGTACCGAACACCCCTAAGTATGCTCACTGAGTAACAACAAAACTGAAAAGCAATCTGTTTATTCCTGTAATTCTAATATAGTTAGAGATATGTGCGGTTGAATTCCCTTTCAAATCTAATAGTTCATCAAACAACAGCCTAAAGAAAATCCTTTGAGGTTGCCACATCAATTCATGACGTAAGCAAACCTCTATAGGTCGATATATAAGTTTCGTATGCTAGCCTATAGTATCAAGAAACTGCAATATGAGTATGATCAAGCTCTATCAAGAATCAGAGAAAGTGCATAGATTGCCACGAAATGCATCATAAACATATCCCTTTATCGAAAATCTACATATGCACCCACTCAATCATATCCACCCTATAATCAACCACACAAGCAATAAGCAATTGCAAGAAACCAACATTGGTCAATGCGGATTTATTTCAAGTATTAGCTCCGAGTTTATCTAACTCCAACATACTGTGTAACACCAACAAAGACAAGAACAAATAATTTCTACAAAACTTCAATCATTATATCACTTCTTACCCCAATACAGCCGCCATTGACGCCACATCAGTAAGCTTGCCTCGTACTGTTGAGAATCGACCCAAGCGTCCCCAAAACGGCGAACGCCAGGAGCGGACTCACATCCAACGTATTGAAAATTGGGGGAATTATGTTCCTGAATAGATTCAAATAGGGATCGCACAAATCCCTAATTGCAGACAACGGCTGCCTATCCCAAGGGATATTGGGGAACCAACTCAGCAACACTCTCACCATCAAAACGCCGCTGTACAAATCCAGCCACTTCGCCATCCCCGCCGCCACCACCGTGAACGGCGTGTTCAGCGACCCGGTCGGTACGTTCTTCGCCGCCGCGAAGAATGCGGGGCCCGCGGTGCAGATGAGGGGCTCCCGCAATTGCACCGCCAAATTAAGGAGTCCGTGGGCGAAGAATCTCGAGGCGGTGAGACCTAGGGCGAGCAGGGTTGTGATGGTCCGGGTCGACCCGGAGAGGATTTCGACCGGTTCTTCGGGCGATTTGGATACCGGATTTGTTGGCGCTGCGGCAGCGGATGCGGAGATTCTCGAATTTAAAGGTTTTGCGAGAGGGGAAAAGGGGAGGAAATTGGGTTTTGAGCGGGTTAGGTTGCGCCGAGAGCAGATTGAGGGGAGTGAGAAGGCGGAAGCGGCGATGCGGTGGTTGATGTTGGTGGTGGGATTGCAGAGGAGAAAAGTGGATTGCGTAGCCATGAGAGAAGAAGCCATTTTCCCCAAACCCTACAACTGCTTTGCTGTGGATCAGGATGCGATTAACATCAATACAAACCAAACCCCTTGGGAATATCAACTGCGAGTTTCCTTCTCACTTGGAACAAAATAAATTTAATTTTCATTACTCTTTTATGAGAAATTTTCAATTTTGTTAATGTGGCTTCTGTTTATTTTTGATCCTAGGTTGCAATACCTATTTATTTTCGTCGTGTGAACAATTATAAATTTTTTTAAAAAATTTTCAACTACTGCACGAACTTTTTTTCAATGGTCTGATATATTTTCAATAAGTGTTATTGTGTATACACAAAAAATCACAAAATGAATTAGGTATGGGAAGGGCCATGTGGAATAGGGCTATCAATTCGGTTAAACCGAATCAAATCGAATTGAAAATTCGGATAATTGAAATTTCGATTTTTTATTTTGCAAAACCATCGACTTGGGTCGGTTTCAAATTTAACCAAAACTTAATGGAGAAAGAATATACAATATAGAAAATAGATACATGCTTTATAATGATGTTTGAACAAAATTATGTAAAATTTATACCCAAAATATAATTCTAACAAGGTTTTTTTAGTTAAAAAATATGAAAATGATTTGATTGGACAAATACATATAAAACATATTTAATATATAAAAAATATTAAAATATTCTCGATCGGTTTGATTCGGTAACCAGATCATTCGGTTAACAAAAAATTGATTAGGTTCTGCTCAATCGATTAACCGATCATATTGACATCCCTATCGTGGAATACACTCTTTATCGTTCTTTGATGTTAGAAGACCAACAAAGGAGGCGGGCGGTCATTACATGACATAAAACAGACTCAGATCACATTACATGAAAAATTAAAATCAAAATTTTCAATTTTTTTTTTCAACCATGTGTGATGTTTCTGGTCAAGTGAATTTTTTCAATTTCTCTGTTATCTTTGTCAGAAATGATTTAAATGGGCCTAGTTTTCTGATTCTATAAAACGAAAAACTACTGTTTCTGGGATTCAAAAATAAGCAAAACTACTACATTTCCTATTAAATATGTCTTGTATTAGTCTCGACTAACCCGCGCGCAATAACAAAATTACCGTTATATGGTTCATATGTCCTTAATTTTGGTTACTTGAAAACCAAGAGAGCAAGCCCAATACCAGATCTTGAGACGAAGAGTAAACTCATTCCAATATTCGTAATTCTTCTTCTCTTCCTAAGTCATTGTAAATCCTCAATTTACGAGAAATAATTAAGGCCGAATTTATCTTGTCTGCTTGTAGCAGCCACCATAAGAATTGGAACATTGTCCAGTGATCTATACTTGTTCGTCTCTTGATCGTAATGGAATACATATATTAGCCGCTGGATCTAGTTTCTGGCGCTAATTGCCAGTCTCTTGATCTAAACAAGTCTCAACCGCCCGTCTTCCCTGCATCCCGAACCGCCGCCCCTCCGCCACCCTCCCCGCGCACGCCGGCACCGCCTATTGGCCACCCTCCCTGACCCTCCGCCACGCCGTAAGCACGAAATCGCCCGCAGCCCCTCGACCCTCCCCCCTCTGCCTTCTCGGCGCCGGCAAGTGTAAGTCCGAAATTACTCAGATTAGAATAGGGTGGCGACTACATCATCATCTTCTGCCCCTTGCTGCCGTACACAAGGTGGATTTTCTTTCTGTATAACTCCAATTTTTGTTTCTTGATTTATTGTGGCAAATTGTCAATTTCCATGATTCTATCAATTCTAAAGTTTTTTTTTAATCTGTAAATGAGTATATCTAATAGGAAAGTGAAGGAATATGGAGAACCGAAGAAATCATGTGAATTAGGTCAAGATATTTTTGTAAAATTGCTAAAAAAAGAAAACACTTTGGGGCATATATTTGTTTAGGATTAATATTGGAAGAACGCATAAAAGAATCAAGATTTATCATTGATGAATGTAATTCTTTATTAGAATGGATGTTTATCAGCTCAATGAAGCCTTAGAATTAGAGTTTGAACAGATTTAGACTCATTATTTTCGGTTTTTGTGGTATAACCGAATATGGAACCCGGTTAACCGAATCGAGTTCAGTATTCGGCTAACCGTAAACTGAAGGGGAATCAAGTTCGGTATTCGGCATTTTCTGACTTTTTTGGGATCGGTTGACTGATAACTGGTAGTAGTTATACTGATCCTGAACCAACCTACAGCCCTAAATTATTACTATCTAAAAAAATAAATCAGAGGCCCCCAATATTTTGGGGCTCGGGGCGGTCGCCCATGCTTGCCCGCCCTCAGGGCCGGGCCTGAGTGTAACATAATTGAATCTGAACGTTTCTTGTTTTGTGTGAATGTTTATTCAATCAGTTGAATATTTGGGTGTGGAGGATAAGTTGAGCTGTCATTATCTAGGCAACAATGGCCGCCACAGCCACTCAGAACTGCCTCCCTACTGGTGGTGTTCCTTGGAATCAGGATACTGAGTCTCTGTTCCGGTTGAAGCCAATTTCGGAGATCCAAAATGTAGAGGCGACGACTAGGAACCAGATCCAGGAGAAGAGCGAGGAGCTCTGCCAATTGGTGGGTAACTGCTACCGCGATCTTATTGATTCTGCTGATTCCATTGTAGCCATGAAGTCTACTGGTGAGTCTATTGATGGAAACATATCAGCCATCCAAGACGCCATTCTCCACTCTCTGTCTGCCTCTGACGTTCCGAGGTCCCCACTCTTAAACCTGTGGGAACCAATGATTATGGAATTGCTTGCCGTGCCAAGTACCTGGTGGACACCCCAGAGAACATTTGGGGCTGCCTCGATGAATCAATGTTCCTTGAATCTTCAGCGCGTTACATCAGGGCAAAGCATGTGCATTTCAACTTTATCAACTCGAAGGATTACAAGAATGTACTTTCCAATTTTCCTCTATTGCAGCACCAGTGGCAGATAGTAGAAGGCTTCAAATGTCAGATTTCTCAGAGGAGTAGAGAGAGATTGTTGGATCAAACTTGGGATCTTGGGATCCGGGCCTTTGCTGATGCACTGGCGGCTATTTCAATTATAGATGAACTCGAACCAAAACAGGTTTTGACTCTGTTCATAGATTCAAGAAAGTCAATCATGTCTCAGAAGCTAAGTGGATGCTGTCGTGATGCCAACGCTGATAGCTCTGAAGTTATTTCTGTCTTCTGTTATATTCTGAAGATAATATAGATCACTATAAGTCAAGTTGGAGAGTTGTTCTTGCAAGTATTAAATGATATGCCTTTGTTCTACAAAACTGTTTTGGATACCCCGCCTGCTTCACAGTTGTTTGGGGGGCATACCTAATCCTGATGAGGAGGTTATACTCTGGAATTTGTTCAAGGATAAGCTGGAGTCTGAAATGATATTGCTCGACCGAGATTTTATTTCCAGCGCCTGTTCTGGTTGGCTGAGAAACTGCGGGAAGGAGATCACGAGCAAGGTAAATGGAAGGTACTTGATTGATGTAATTGGTAGTGGTTATGACCTCTCATTGGCGGAGAAGTTGATAAGGGAGACAATGGATAGTAAGCAGGTTTTGGAAGGCAGTTTAGAGTGGTTGAAGAGTGTTTTTGGTTCTGAAATTGAGTTACCGTGGAAGAGGTCACGGGAGCTTGTGCTCGGTGAAGACTCCGACATATGGGATGACATCTTCGAACATGCTTTTGTTCAGAGGATGAAAGGGATTATAGATTTGCGATTTAATGAATTAAGTGAAGTTGTTAACGTTGTGGAGTCTGTGCGAGCAATAGCAAAGCCTATCATTGGTCATTCTGGTTCTCAAGATTACTTGAATAAATTCCAAAATGGTGGCGGGGTTTGGTTCATGATGCCAAATGGTAAAAAAACTAGGCTCAGTTCCGGGCTCCAAATCACACCAGCCCCAAGAGAATGATTTTGTCAGCTGTCTCAGCACTTATTTTGGCCCTGAAGTCAGCCGGATTAAAGATGCTGTGGATGATTGCTGTCAAAATGTTCTACAGGATCTCTTAAGTTTCTTGGAGTCCCCAAATGCACACCCTAGATTAAAGGATTTGGTACCTTATGTGCAGAACATGTGTTATGGAAGTCTTTCGACCATACTAATGCAACTCAAGCATGAACTTGACAGCCTATATGGTGACCTAGAAAACAAAAATAAAGATGACGCTTCCAAACTTTCTCCTGCTATACTTATAGAGAGATCATTATTTATAGGGAGACTTCTCTTTGCTTTTCAGAAGCATGCTAGACATATCTCTGTGGTACTTGGTTCACCTAGGTCGTGGGTAGGTGAAGTAATGAAGGCTGCCTCTAGTCCATCTCCGATTGGATTGAGACATACTAGAGCGACCAGTGAGTCAGAAATGATTGATAGTCCTGGGAGAAGAATGCTTGATCCCGGCAGGAAACAGGCTTCTCTAGTGACATCTACTTTATTTGGTACAGATGATAGGTTGAGCTCACAACTTCAAGAATTACATCAGACAACACAAGATCTTTGCATAAGGGCTTACAATCTGTGGATATCATGGATTTCTGATGAACTCTCAACTTTATTCTCTAGAAACCTCAATGGTGATGAAGCCTTGTCATCGACTGATCCAGTCAAAGTAAGTGACTTCTAGTGAAAACCTACTGCTGGTCATTCTATCCTGCCATACTTATCATGGGTTAAAAGGCTATATGCTTCTTATTTCGCAGTACTGACTGTAAACTAGGATCATATAACTCCTTTTTCTGCCCTTGAGCAATTACATCACTCGCAGTTGCAGTCTTTGAGCTATTTCAATCTGCATTAGTCAAACTATCTTTAAATTTTTTAACATGAAACCCAAAGTAACATGCTCTTAAAGATCCAAATTGAAAAAGTAATTTGATGTCCTAAATTGTTTCCAACTATTGAGCAGGGGTGGGAGGAGACTGTAGTTAAGCAGCAAGAACAGTCTGGTGAAAGCGAGTCTGAGATGAAGATATCTCTCCCTTCGATGCCTTCTTTGTATGTGGCGTCATTCTTATTTTATGCATGTGAAGAGATTCATTGTGTAGGTGGCCATGTCCTTGACAAGCCAATTCTGCAGAACTTTGCTAGAAGGCTTTTCCATAAGGTATACAATGACTCTTTCATTAGGCTATATTGCTGTAGTGGCTCTGCACAAGATGTAAATGTCTCATCTTTGTGAAAACCGATGAATTGCAAGAGGGGCTCTTCATATAATTGTAGTTAGTTAATTATTACTCTAATATATCTAGAGCATACCTGGTATTCCGAGTTATTTTGCCTTATAGAAAAGGACTAACTTGCAATATCTCTAGGAGAACAGCACATATCAACTTTGTTAAAACATATTTGCTCAAATTATCTGCAGCATTCCCACTACTATTTCAGACCTGTTCTTTTCATCTGGATAAGTTCTGATATTTCTGGATAAAGCTTATCTCTTGAGCTGTAAAGAAGTGTATTCATGTTCTTCGGCAAAGCATCATGCATTGGCTTCCTGTATGATTACTTGTTACTGTTGTGCTTCTATAGGTTACTGGGTTGACATTTAACTTCTATTCTGCTTCTATAGGTGGTTAGGATTTATGAGGATTTAATGTCAGCTGAAGAAGGTCATGGGTCTCAAGTGTCCGACAAAGGTGTTCTTCAAGTTTTATTCGATTTGAAATTTGCTGCTGATATTCTGTCAGGTGGTAATCTTAACGCAAACGAAGAGTTTTCTGAAACTGCAAATGTGAAATCTCCTTTTAGAAGGAAGCAGAAAGCACAACGCCACAATTCAGTTGTAGGAGAACATACAAAACAGTTGATAAATCGCATTTCTCAGAGGCTTGATCCCATAGACTGGCTCACGTAAATTGTTAGAACATACAAAACAGTTGACTTGTTCCATCTATGGGGGAGTATATTGTTTATTTATAGTTATTACAGCTGAAATTGCTATCTGGTTATCTCACTGATTTATTTTGATGCATCTTAGGTATGAGCCATATCTTTGGGAGAATGAGAGACAGGCATACCTTAGGCACGCTGTCCTATTTGGGTTCTTTGTGCAACTTAATAGGATGCATCTGGATACTGTGCAAAAGCTCCCTACCAATTCAGAATCAAATATTATGCGCTGCTCTACAGTCTCCCGTTTCAAATACCTTCCCATCAGGTGGCCAAAATTATCCTTGATAGTAATTCCCATGCAAGTGCTTTTACTGAATGTTGTTAAGCTTTGTGTTTTAAAATAGTGCTCCAGCATTGTCCGCAAGGAATGCAGTAAGGACATGTGAATCAACGTCGATGGATGATGTTTACTCGAGAAATTCCTGGAAGAATCTCACAAGTGATGTAGATGAAGACTCGCGTTTGGGGGTGGCTGCCCCGTTTTTAAAGTCCTTCATGCAGGTGCAGTTTCTAATACTTACTGTCTAGTCCTGGATAGTTTCATGAGAAGTTGACAATGTCTTGAGTTTTGTCAGTATGGTTTCAGTGACTAGTAATAATTCTGGTCATTTGGACCTACGACGCTAAGCTAAGTTTCTGCACGAGTCTCTTTTCGACTTAATAAAACAGAGCAGTCCTTTTTGTGATGCTTCCATTGTTCTAGAGGCGCTGATTTTACGTGAATCCACTGCTGTAAACTTGAAATTGATTTGGTTCGGAGTTTGTTGGTATTTTTTCAGGTTGGTAGCAGATTTGGTGAGAGCATAAGGCTGGGATCGATGCTGACAGATGGGCATGTTGGAAGGTTTGGGGACATGTTACCTGCTCAAGCTGCTGGCCTACTTTCATCCTTTACTGCTGCCAGATCAGATTCTTGAACAACATGAAACTACTTATCTTCTTCTTGATAGTTGCTATTTTTGGTATCTGCTATAAATCTTGTAATTCATTATGCAATGGAGAAATCGAAGCTGCAACCCTGCAAACACCAAACCAGAGGGATTTCCATCATTTCATTTTGTAGGAGATCAAGTGCATCCTCTCTTCGTATTTTACTATACTAAATAGATGTTGTTAATGTCAGTAAGAGACAATTTTTGTAACAATTGTTTATTCTTACTTTTATTATGCTCTTCGGATTTGGAAATACAGGTTAGCATTTTGTTACTTGTAAAATGTAGTGTCAATATACAAGAAAATCATTAATTAGGTAAAAATATATTTAAGAACATTGGTGGGGACAATGTATTGGAACTCATTAATGAAGAACATTATAACATATAATCACTTGTTTCACCAGAAATTTGCACCGAAAGTTTTACATTTGTACAATAAATTAGATAATTTAAGGGATAAATTACACTTTTTTAATTCAATGAAAAGCAAACAAATTTAAAATTCAAGAAGCAAATTGCACAATTTTATAATTTAATATTTAACATGTCAATAACCTAATAGTTTTGGGAGTTAAAATGTTTTTAAAAACAATAGTTTCGAACTTTTAAGTATGTAAATCACTATAACCATATGTGACATGATCAAAAGTTTAATTATACTTAAAGCGAGATCTATTACATGTTGGGTTTCATTAGAGGAATATTTAGTCAAATTCTAATCCCACTACATACAAATTTCAGCAGCTTTGATACATGATACTTCCTCCGTCCCATTCATTTTGTCATGTAGGAATTCGGCACAGATATTAAGAAAGTGGATGTAAATGTTAAAGTAGTGGTATAAAAGTATAAGATAAGGGGATCCACTTATTTAGATAATTGTGGTCCACTCATTTTCTACCATTTTAAGTATGAGACAGTATGAGTTGGACAACCCGAAATGATATACGTAGTACTGTATGAATGGGACGGAGGGAGTATAAGATTGAAACTAGTCAAACAACTTGAAGTTCTAATATACCATAACCAGAACAAAAAATGGAAACACAACAATCTTCATATAGCGGTTGAGGTGGTTGAGGCACAAATTCGAATGCCACCACCACCTCTCTTTTACTCAAACTTCGAATATGGTCGGCTAACCGATCATATTGACAGTCTTATCGTGGAACACACTCTTTCGCGTTCTTTGAAGTTAGAAGATCAACAATGGGGGCAATCATTACATGACAGAAAACAGACTCATATCACATTACATGAACAAAATTAAAATCAAGATTTTCAATTATTTTTTGCAAAGGGTAAAATACAATGCATAGTAATGAGAACCAATTTTAGCATGAATTTGAATTTCAAGACATAAACTTACACACATTGTCTAGTACAAGAAATTTGAGCAAAAAAAAATATAAACAAACTATGATTCTTATTCAACTCCCATTCTCCGCCTTATTTCTTGCTATACAAACAAGACTAACAAAGATTTCCTCCACACTATACGACTCAAATCTTCTTGCAACTCCAAGACTCTAACACCACACATTATTCCATCTACGTGCAGATAAATCACATAGAATGCAATAACTTCACTTTGGTGAGGAAGATAGCAAGGTTTGCAAGTAAGTCTCAACACTATCAAGTCCACAATGCTGCTTAACAACCGGCATAGTAGCCGGAACATCCAGCCGGAACGCCACATCACCCCCTTCGACCCCTCCCCACGACTCCAGCTGCTTTCTCGCCTCTGCCACGGCTGCTCTTGCAGCACAGTGTACTGATGCAGCCAGCAGCAGCGGTGGCTCCCCGGAAGCTAAACAAATATCATGTCAAAATCATCAATGATATCGTATTGAAGCTTAAAAGCACGAGAAAACGTACCTTTAGAGGAGAGCACACGCTTCTGATGATGCCCACTGTTGAGAATTTCAACGTTGAACTGTTTGGGGATGGTATCCATGGTTGGGATCTTGTAAGTCCACGTGC
The DNA here is from genome assembly GCA_028984105.1 of Lavandula angustifolia. Taxonomy (NCBI): domain Eukaryota; kingdom Viridiplantae; phylum Streptophyta; class Magnoliopsida; order Lamiales; family Lamiaceae; genus Lavandula; species Lavandula angustifolia. The sequence continues at coordinate 17,057,548 of CM054814.1, forward strand.
CATTTGCGATCATGGTTCCGTCCGGTTCGGTTGAGTATTCTTCTTGCATGAAGAATCCTAGCCCTTGCACAAAAGCTCCTTCAATCTGTGTAACAGAATAATAACAGAAAACATTGCCTTAAACTGCACGTAAGAATTCGGGCTAAAAAAACACACTCTGTATTCAGGTGAAAATGCTTAAAACTATCACATATTCATCTTTTTTTTATTTTTGCAAAAAACAGCCGTGTCATTGAAAATGTTTCACAAAAGCCCTCCTCTCAAAATTAATAGCATCTATCTATCTCAGTAATGAAAACAGAATTACAAGAAATTGACCATCCACGTTTTCCCGCAATTCTTATCTAGGATTTTAGATTTTGCCTGAAGATTTCTCTTCTATTACATCTTCTAACCCGCAATATTTCTTTCTTAGTGCAAGAGAAGTTTTTGAAGGTAAGGGTAGTTTAGTCATTCCATTTAGAGGGGTTTGTGTGCAACATGTCAAGAACACAATGGTTTTCTTAACGGAAAAAAAAACGAACACACGGTAGTTTTGCACATTTTCAATTGAAAACATTGTATTTTTTATCTTTTACCCGTAAGAATTTGACAGTAGGCGGAGTTTGAAGAATGTACCTGTCCCAAGTCCACTGCTGGATTCATGCTCTGCCCACAATCATACACAATATCTGTTCTCAATATACTTGTTGCTCCACTTAGTATATCTACCTCAACCTGAACACATAACTCAGATCTCAAAGGCCTAAAAGGCTGGAATTAATACTTTTATAATATCTAACAATCGGGAAAAGGACAAAAAAATATCATATATCCGTTTTACCGCTAAGAAAATCCATGCCGCGAGAAAAACCCTCCTATCAAAGTTAACCGCGTATGTATTTCAATCGTCCTTAAAATGGGGTTATCTAAATGAAATTACTAACCTGCCCTTACCCTAGATAAGAACATTGACTTTGAATAATCGAGAGTGGATCGACTTGAAGTGCGAGCAGCAATGTCAACGGTGAGTTTTCTGATTTTAGTTCTTTTTTCGCTATAGATTTATTCCGCTCTATATTTCTATATGGATAGCTAAGTAATATCATTTTGAAACTAATACCGTTAACTTTGACGGGGTGCAACATTTTTAACAACACATTAGAGGGCTTATTTTTTGTACTTTTTTGTCATTTTCCAGTAGGAAACTCTCTTTGTTCTTGCATCAACTGTTCTCTACTGTCTTGTTTCTTCAGTTAAATGATGAGAGAGAATGAAGAGGATGATGAGAATTCTTTACCTCACTCACAGCAGCTCCATAGTTGAGGTACGTAGTTGAAGTGGGATCAGCCACAAAGAAGGAATTTGCTGCTAAGTTCACATTTGCATAATGAGCCTGCACCGCGAAACTAATGAAAAAATCGCAACAGCAATCCAGTCGACCGGACATGAATTATACTTGAGAAAAGTACAGACCTGGAGGATCAGTGTTTGCCAATTCACATTCCCCATCTTCTCCTTGAGAGGGCTTAATCTCTCAACCAATAAATCACAGCAAAGCCTAACAGCTGCACAGCTTGACTCAGAAGTTGTGCTGCCTGCAGTGAATCCTCCTTGTACTAAACTCAAAGTGTCCGCCTGTACGACTCTGATCTTCTCGACAAGATCTTCACTTCCATCGCATTGAATTGAGCTTAGAGCATAAGCAGTTACCTGTTTCACCTTTGTCCAAATGCCCTGCCCTAATTCAATCCCTCCAACTTCCACAACAACAGATCCATCCCAAAGTATACTCACCTTCCCAGGAGCTGATCTTACGAACACTTCATGCACAATCGGGACACGAGAGATACCCCTTTTACGCCATATATTAGACTTATTAAACTCTTCTTTCATCAAGATTCTTTGATCAAAGTCTGATGTTTTTCCAACCTTATCCCAGATAGAAGGCAAGGTGAACTCACTAGCCTCCCCAGAAGCGCCTCCGTAGAAAAACGTAAGGCTTTTGTGCGAATGAATATTCCTCTTCCTAACACAATCAACATCAATACAGAGCAATGAAGCTACATGCTCTATTATGGCCTCAGCAATGTAGGTCCCCTGCACCTCACCAGGTGCACGCATGGCGGATTTGCTTGAATGGTTTGTCTTGCAGACTTTTATGTTGAAAGACAGAGCTCCCCAGTCATACTTCTTTAGTGCACCTATGATGTTGTGTGGCATAATTGGGCTTATGTCTGTCTCTATACCGGCATTGATCAACGCGTCGACATGCAAAGCTGTGATCTTCCCATTTGATTTGAATCCCACACTGTAGGTTACTTTCATGGGATGCCTTCCTCCTGCAACTATCATGTCAGTCTTCCGATCCAGGTATATTCTCACCGGACGTTTTAATTTGTGCGCTGCAAGAGCACACGCCGTAGCAACCTAAAAATCACACACATTTTACTCTTCCTGATGAATACACATAAAGGGAGGTTTTATATTGTTAACATACTTACTGGCATGGCTTTCATTGCTTTTCCTCCGAAGCCTCCACCGACTCTTCTCGTTACAACACGGATATTATTATCAGGAAGGCCAAGACACTGTGCTATTACTCTATGTGCATACTCAGGGCATTGGCTTGAACTGTAAACAACCATGCAGTTGTCTTCATCTGGAACTGCAAGAGCAGTTTGTGTCTCCATGTAGAAGTAGTATTGTGAACCAAGCCTTATCTGAAAATCCCAATTCATAATTAATTTTAAAAAAATGCAACTTTACAACAATTAAGACAATAGGCAAATTAAATTTACCTCAGAGGAGAGGATCTTGTGATCAGCTTCAGCCATTCCTTTATCAAAATCACCAACTTGATGTGGAGAGAGGAAAACAGGAACATCAAAGAAACTTGATTTTTCCATGGCCTCTTCCACAGTTAAAATTGGTGGATCCAACCCTTCTGCATCGTAATCGACTAAAGCAAGTTTTGCAGCCAGATTGGCATCCTTCTGTGTGTCTGCAACCTGAGAGGTTTTCCGATACATCACGGGGATGGAAGTGAAGGAAGTTTCAAACAAGATGAGGAGGCAATATTTACCACAAGGGCGATGAGATCGCCAACACATCTAGCGAGATCATCTGCAAATAATAGTTCAGCACCAAACATGGACATACATCCTACATTCTTGCCTTCCTTTGGGATATCTTTGGCAGTAATAAGAGAAGGTGATTCAGCTAGCCTCGGGTGATTCTCAAAAGAAACGCCTTTCACCCGAGCTAGTGGCTTGGTGCTAGTAATAAGTGCTCCGTGCAGACATCCCGGAGGTGAAGGAATGTCATCTACATAAACAGCTTCACCTACAGAGTCAAGAAAAGGTAAGCCACAGTTTCTATATGAATATATAGAGGTATACGAGGTTCATATTTAAGATAAACGAACATATATGATTGAAAAGGAGAAGACCAACCAGAAGCTTGAATCTCAGCACCAGATTTAGGCATTGATTTCCCCACCGGAGAATATTCTGTACTAGATTCCACAACTTGTTTTGCAGATGACAGCAATGGACTAATCTTACTGTGATTGTTAATTTTTCCATCTTCTTTAAGAATTGAATCATTCTTTTCCTCATAAGATAAACTTCCGGATATTGCAGAATCAAGACCGGAGAAGCTGCTAAGAAACTGAAAAAGAAAACCGACGGCTAAGCTTGTTCTGTAACTACCATAAGAAGTGCCTTCTTCAGATACTACATCAGATTTCACCAATTTGACTGCTTCATGAATAACTCCAACACCAAGTATTTTCCCTCTAAGATATTCCTCAACTTTCCTTGCCCGTGTAGCATGTTTAGTCCCATAAGCACCAAAAGCAAGTTGAATACTATTGATAACAAATCCATTCTTATCAGAAGAAATATCAACTAAAAATGCAGCATTTAAGTATGGCAATGCGTTTCCAAGGGGCCGCGGCGCAGCCCGGTAAGTCTCAAACAATAGTTTTGAACTGGTTTGTATTGAGCCATTGATTCTTACTGGTTCACGAAAAGGGATGTAAACAGACAAAAGCACATTTTGAGCGTCCAAAGGCGGCCTGGCTAAAAACTCTTCCATTTTAATATTTTCACGATTATGACCAGACAGTAGTACATTCACACTTGCACCCACAGCAAGAAGTAATGTAGCAATATCAGAAGGGAAATACTTCCTTTGTGCAATAATCAAATTCCCACCAAGGCTAGCTGAGTTCCTTATGAAGCCAGATGCTATCTTCTCCATATGGGAGGCGATTTTGCTGAATATAACTTCTCCACTATTTTCTTTCAAATATGACACAACTTTAGAAATTGACAAAGATGCTCCGAGTTCAATTCCGGATTCATCCTTACAAAGTAGTGAAAGCTCCGGTATGTGCCTTAGATCAATGTACTTGTCATACTTCTCCGTCTCTTTGTAATACCCGTTTGCTGTGTTGCCAACGACTAGTTTTACATTTCCACCATTATCAGAGTGGAGGAGATTCTGAAGCTCATCAATAGATGCAGGGCTATACCAAGAATTCTTCTTAGAATTCAATAGCCTTGTTGATGTGTATCCACTTTTCAAGCTCACACTATCCTTATGATTATAGGGTGGTAATTTACTAACTTTTGTTCCATTCTTGTCCCCCTTTCTCCAAAAAGAATTGATTCCCAAATCCTCCAAATCAACATCTGCAGCAAAGCTTTTGCAGGCATCTGCAATGGGTCTGTAGCCAGTGCACCTGCAGAGGTTTCCTGCTATTGCCTTCTCGGATTCAGCAACGGTTAGGTTGGAGAATCCGGGTGGCGGGCCGGGTTGGGTTGATTGGTCGGCGTTGGTGAGGGCTGAGAAGAAGGACATGCACATTCCGGGAGTGCAGAAGCCACACTGGGAGGCGTGGAATCCAGCGAATCTTTGGTGGATTGGGTGGAAGCCATCTTTGGTGTTGCCGAGGCCTTCGGTTGTTGTGATTGAGCAGCCGTTGATGCTGCAGAGGAGTGAGAGGCAGGAGCTGATGCTGTAAGTTTCAAGCTTGTTGAGTTTGGCGTTGTAGTTTGATAGTACTACAACACATGCTCCACAGCCACCTGAAATGGTCTGAATTTGTTAGTTTGAAATCAGTGGCTATCAAGCATATTATCTACATAACCTTCTCTCTCTGAAAGATACTCAAGAACACAAGCTCTACAACCACTTGAAGTGGTCTGATTTTGTTATGTAAATGAGTAACTATCAACATCCACACAACCCTCTCTCTCTCTCTCTATATATATATATATCTCTCTCTATCTATCTCTCTCTCTCTCTCTCAAAGACACTAGATGTTATCAATGATTACATCTTTCAAAAGCATTTCGTCAACCATCTTATAGTCTTAAAAAAGTGAGATTTTGCAAACATATGTATCTACAAAAGTAGCTAGGCAAGATACAAAATCTAACCAACAAACAACCACCTCTTATTAGAAAGGAGTACCTATGAAACATATTATCCACACAACCTTCTCTCTCTCTGAATCACACTACCATTTTATTGACCCATCTTTTTCATCAACCATCTTATAGTCTTACAAAAGTGAGATTTTGCTTTAACACATATACCAACCAAAGATAAGCAAGCTAGAAAATCTAACCCAGAGAGAGAGAGAAAGAGAGAGAGAGAGAGATGGACCTTCGCCGCACCCAAGCTTGACACTCTTGAAAGGGGTGCGGGAGCGGAGGAACTCGAGCAAGGTGGTGGAGGGGTCAACCTCCGGGAGGTCAAACCTCCGTCCGTTGACCTCAAAAGTCAAACAATCATTCCCTGCCGGCGCCGGTGCCGCTTTGCTCTCCATAATCTTCTAAAACCTCTCAAACTCTCCACCTCCTTATACTACCTTCTCATATAAACAAATAAATAAATAAATAAACAAAAAGAAAAAAGGAAGATTCTTTCTTACTTGTACTCTACGAACTAGAAGACAGCATGAAAACCATGCAAATCAGTTGCATACAAAACTAGTAATATATGTTTTGTTCTTTCTTGTTTGCCACCGTGTGAATTGCAAAATCCCCAGAATTGAAAGCAGTTTTAAAATGAGGTGGGCGGTTGGAGATTAGCATCTCAGCCTCTGGAATCCAACAAAATGCCAAAAACTTGACAGTCAAGTGTCGGCCGTACTTTGAATTTCGATCCTTGTTATCAAGGATACTAAAATCTTGCGGTTGTGATTCACCAACATAAGTTTTTTACTTTTTGTTACAATCAACAAGCAAGAAGATTCAACTAGTGTAATAATTTAAACAGAATAGTTAAATTAACTCAACAAGAGAAGAGCATGTTGTATATTTTAAGATTGAACTCATGCCAGGATAACGTCATCAGTTTATGAAATTTATTTACCAACTTCATAAAGATATAATTATATATATTATATAAAAAATGGAGAGTTGTATATATATAATAAAATGGAGAGTTGCTTCGACCACCGTTGTTCCTCTATTTCGACCCCCAACTTCATAGCTCTATTTCCGCCACTATATATATATATATATATATTTAGAGATGCAAATTAATCTAAATGGTCCGATGGATTGCTTCAGCGTACTCCTACTTAATTTTCTTTTGGTTTTTTCTTGTTCATTTATATTTTCATACTTTCATCTTCACTTCCATCGCATTGAATTGAGCTTAGAGCATAAGCAGTTACCTGTTTCACCTTTGTCCAAATCCCCTGCCCTAATTCTATCCCTCCTACTTCCACAACAATAGATCCATCCCAAAGTATACTCGCCTTTCCAGGAGCTGATTTCACAAACACTTCATGCACAATAGGGACACGAGAAATCCCCCTTTTACGCCATAGATTAAACCTATTAAACTCTTCTATCATCAAGATTCTCTGATCAAAGTCTGATGTTTTTCCAACCTTATCCAAGATAGAAGGCAATGTGAACTCATTAGCCTCTCCGGAAGCGACTCCATAGAAAAACTTAAGGCTATCATACAAATGAACATTCCTCTTCCTAACAAAATTGACATCTAAAGACAAGCATGAAGCTACATGCTCTATTATGGCCTCAGCAATGTAGGTCCCCTGCACCTCACCGGGTGCACGCATGGCCGATTTGCTTGAATGGTTTGTCTTGCAGACTTTCATGTTGAAAGACAAAGCTCCCCAGTCATACTTCTTGAGTGCACCTAAAATGTTGTGTGGTATAATTGGGCTTGTGTCTGTCTCTATCCCTGCATTGATCAGCGCGTCGACATGCAAAGCTGTGATCTTGCCATTTGATTTGAATCCAACACTGTAGGTTATCTTCATGGGATGCCTTCCTCCTGCAACTGTCATGTCAGTCTTCCGGTCCAGGTATATTCTCACCGGACGTTGTAATTTGTACGCTGCAAGAGCACACGCCGTAGCAACCTAAAAATCACACACATTTTACTCTTGCTGATGAATACACATAAAGAGTGGTTTTATATTGTTAACGATACTTACTGGCATGGCTTTCATTGCTTTTCCTCCGAAGCCTCCACCGACTCTTCTCGTTACAACACGGATATTATTATCAGGAAGGCCAAGACACTGTGCTATTACTCTATGTGCATACTCAGGGCATTGGCTTGAACTGTAAACCACCATGCAGTTGTCTTCATCCGGAACTGCAAGAGCAGTTTGTGTCTCCATGTAGAAGTAGTACTGTGAACCAAGCCTTATCTGAAAATCCCAATTCAGAATCAATTAAAAGATGCAACTTCAAAGCAATATAAAACAATGGACAATTCAGTGTATATACCTCAGAAGATAGAATCTTGTGATCAGCTTCAGCCATCCCTTTAGCAAAATCACCAACTTGAATTGGAGAGAGGAAAGGAAAATCAAAGAAACTTGATTGTTCCACAGCCTCTTCCACAGTTAAAATTGGTGGATCCAACCCTTCTGTATCGTAATCGACTAAAGCCATCTTTGCAGCCAGAATGGCATCCTTCTGTGTGTCTACAACCTGAGAGGTTTTTCCAATACATCACGGGGATGGACATGAAGGGAAGTCAACAAAGAAGACGAGGAGGCGAAATATACCACAAGGGCGATGAGATCGCCAACACACCTAGCGACATCATCTGCAAATAAAAGTTCAGTACCAAAGAAGGACATGCATCCTACATTCTTGCCTGCCTTAGGAATATCTTTGGCAGTAATAAGAGAAGGCAATTCAGCTAGCCTCGGGTGATTCTTGAAAGAAACGCCTTTCACCCGAGCTAGTGGCTTGGTGCTAGTAATAAGTGCTCCATGCAAACAGCCCGGAGGTGAAGGAATGTCATCTACATAAACAGCTTCACCTACAGAGCCAAGAAAATAACTAAGGACAAGCCAAAGTTTCTATATGAACATTTTATTTTTTGTTTAAAAAATAATACTTCCTCCGTTTCTTTATTAATGTCCACTTAGGAATGGGCACGGAGATTAAGAAATTTTATTTGGAGATATATTTAATGAGTTTTAATTATATTAATAAATTGACACGGTTTTCGATGAATGGTTGGTGGGAATGAATGTGAATTTATCTAAATATTATTAAGGCATATTTTAAGCATTTGATTTAATTTTTTTTTTTTATGTTGTAATTAAAGAAATAATCTAAAGTTTTCAAAAAGTTAAAAATCAAAATTTTCTACGTTCGGAGCGGAGTGGAATCGTGTAAGAGAGAAACTTTTGGAGAGAGAAAGTGTATAAAAATATGAGGTGGGTAATGAATAGTGAGTAATTTGCCATTTTAAAAAAGTGGACATTAATAATGGAACAACCTAAAATGGTATAATGGACATGAATAAAGAAACGGAGGGAGTAATCTATATGAATATTTAGAAGCATATGAGGTTCAAATTTAAGCTAAATTATCTTATACTATGATTGAAATGAGACTAACCAGAAGCTTGGATCTCAGCACCAGATTTAGGCATTGATTTCCCTACCGGAGAATATTCTCTACTAGATTCCACAACTTGTTTCGCAGATGATAGCAATGGAGTAATCTTACTCTGATTGTTAACTTTCCCATCTTCTTCAGAACCACGGGATATTGCAGAACCAAGACCGGAGAAGCTGCTAAGAAACTGGAAAAGAAAACCGACGGCTAAGCTTGTTCTGTAAGTAGCATAACAAGTGCCTTCTTCAGATACTAAATCACCTTTCAGCAATCTAACTGCTTCATCAAGAACTTCAACACCAAGTGTTTTACCAGTCATATATTCCTCAACTTTCCTTGCTCTTGTAGCATGTTTATTCCCATAAGCACCAAAAGCAAGTTGAATACTATTAACAAGAAATCCATTCTTATCAGAAGAGATATCAGCTAAGAAGGCTGCATTTAAGTAGGGCAGCGCGTTTCCAAGGGGCCGTGGTGAAGCCCGGTAAGTCTCAAACAATAGTTTTGAACTAGTTTGAACTGAGTCATTGATTCTTACTGGTTCAAGAAAAGGGATGTGAACAGACAAAAGCACATTTTGAGGGCCTAAAGGTGGTTTGGTTAAGAAGTCTTCCATTTTAATCTTTTCGCGTTTATTACCATACAGTATGCTCACACTTGATCCTACAGCAAGGAGTAATGTAACAATATCAGAAGGGAAATACTTCCTTTGTGCAATAACCAAGTTGCCACCAAGACTAGCTGAGTTCCTTATGAAGCCGGTTGCTATCTTCTCCATATGGGAGGCGATTTTGCTGAATATAATTTCTCCACTATTTTCTTCCAAATATGATATAAATTTAGCAATTGACAAAGATGCTCCGAGTTCAACTCCGGATTCATCCTTACTAGCTAGTGAAAGCTCCGGGATGTGCCTTAGATCAATGTATCTGTCATAGTTCTCCGTATCAGAGTGAAGGAGATTCTGAAGCTCATCAATAGATGCAGGACTAAACCAAGAATTCTTCTTAGAATCCAATAGCCTTATGGATCTGTATCCACCTTTTACCAAACTCCCACTATCCTTATGATTATATTTTGGTAATTTACTAACTTTTGATTCATTATTATCTCCCTTTCTCCAAAAAGAATTGATTCCCAAATCCTCCAAATCAACATCTGCAGCAAAGCTTTTGCAGGCATCAGCAATGGGTCTGTAGCCGGTGCACCTGCAGAGATTTCCTGCTATTGCCTTCTCGGAGTCAGCAACAGTTAGGTTGGAGAATCCGGGTGGGGGTTCGGGTTGGGATGATTGGTCAGCGTTGGTGAGGGCTGAGAAGAATGACATGCACATTCCGGGAGTGCAGAAGCCACACTGGGAGGCGTGGAATCCAGCGAACCTTTGATGGATTGGGTGGAAGCCATCTTTGGTGTTGCCGAGGCCTTCACTTGTTGTGATTGAGCATCCGTTTATGCTGCATAGGAGTGTGAGGCATGAATTGATGCTGAAGGATTCAACCTTGTTGAGTTTGGTGTTGTAGTTTGATAGTACTACAACACAAGATCCACAACCACCTGAAGTGGTCTGATTTTGTTAGTTTTAAATCAGTAGCTAGCAAACTGATGCCAATCTTCTCCCCCATTTCTTAAGGACTACTACATGGCACCACCTGATAGATGAGTCATGTAGTGGTCGTTAAAAAATGGGACAAAAAATCCCGAGCGCTATCAAACATATTATTCACACAACCTTCTCACTCTCTCCCTCAAACATGTTATTGATGCTCCCATCTTTCACAAGCATTTCATCAACCTTCTCATAGTGTTAAAAAAGTGAGATTTTGCAAATACATATATACTTACAAAAGATAAGCATGCTAGAAAATCTAAGCAAACAGGGGCATCTCTGGGACTAAGCAGATGGTGCCACTGCTTTGGGCCCCAGTCGAGAACAATGCTCCGTCGTTAGGATTGAGGTCCTCAAATTTTTTATATAATTATTCTTTCTACATAAAAAACATGAAGAAAAAATTTGGTCTAGTGGTAGGGCATTGTTTTAGTAAGTGATTCCAATGTTTGAATCCTCCTTCTAACATCTTTTACTTTTTTTTCCAAGCTCCAAAGCCCCAAATTTGAAAAAAAAAAGAATTAAAAAAAAAGAATAATAATAGTAATAATAATAATAATAAGATAATTTAGAGTACTTTTAGGATTCATTCATGTGTTTTAACATAAATCTCAATAGTTTTCCCACTATGCCAAAGCTATTTGTTAATATTTGTTTGATTAAAATATAATTGACTGTCTTGCTTTAGGCATAAAGTTTTAGCCGCCCCTGCCAGCAAACAATATCATCTACTCATCAAAGAAAGATTCCATCATCACAAAAAGGCTTCTTCAATCACACAATCAAACACACACACGTATATCTATAGAGAGAGAGAGAGAGAGAGAGAGAAGGACCTTCGCCGCAACCAGCTTGACACTCTTGAAAGGGGTGCGGGAGCGGAGGAATTCGAGCAAGGTGGTGGAGGTCAAACCTCCGTCCGTTGATCTCAAAAGTCAAGCAAACATCCACTGCTGTACTCTCCATAATCTTGCACAAACTCTGCACCTCCTTAGTTCTTTCTCACATAAGAAAACAAACAAAAATAACAAGGGAGATTCTTTCTGACGTGTAGTCTACGAAATGCATGAAAACCATGCAGATCAGTTGCTTATCAAAGTTTGATACAAAACTTCTATATATGTTTTGTTCTTTTTTGTTTGCCACCGTGTGAAATACGAAATGCCCAGAATTGGAGAAACCGTTTCAAATGGAGATTAGCACCAAAGCATCTCAAACTTTGGAATTCAAGAAACTGACAGAAACTTTGACTTATAGTGTCGGCCGTACTTTGAATTTCAATCCATGTTATCATGATTCGAAATTTTGCGGTTGTGATTGGCCAATATGAGTTTTTTCAACTTTTATTACATGAGAAGTTGAAAAAACTCATATATTTATGTTTAGATTGAACATGAGAAGATAATGCCATCAGTTTGTGGAATTTATTTACCAACTTCATATTTATTCATACTTAGGCCGCGTTTGGAATAACTTTTATAAACATCTTTTAGCTATTTATGTTAAAGTTGTTTATAATTTTTTTTAATTAAAAAGTTGTTAATATTTGCAATATTAGAAAATATATATATATATATATATATATTAGCAAAAATAATATTCCAAACACTTTAATAAATTGTTTTTCAGTTTTTTTTGCTTTTGCTTATAAAAAACATCATTGACCATCTCATGTATTTCTGCTTATTCTGGTTTATTTTAAGCTCTAAAAAAGTAGAAGTCTACGTGGGTGTTTGCAACTGCTTATCATAAGCACTTTTTATTTATTTTTACTTAAAGTTGAAAATAATTGCTTTTAAGCAAAAGCTTGTGGTTTTTTGTATCAATAATAAAAAGCAGATATATTTGGTAGTTTTAGAAATTATGGTGCTTTAAGCACCCAAAAGCATCTCAATAGATGCTTAAAAAAACTACTTAATTAAGCACTTTAGTTGCTTAATTTTAGAGAAGTTGCTGCAGTAAGCAGATTTACCAAACACAAAAAAATTGCTTATGCTGTCAATAAGCAGATAAGTGCTTAAAATAAGCATTTGCAAACATCCCCTACATTTCAAACATTAAAAAAAATGCTTATATGGGTGAAAAAGTCCAGATGCAACCTATTTAAGTTGTTTCAAACACTACCTTCTGGTGTGTTTACAAATACTTAGGTGGTGTTTGTAACAATTTTCAGCTGCAGTTGGAGTATTTGGAACACCCTGTTTTCAGCAAAAACTTCCTATCAAATATAGTCAAGACAGAGAAGTTGCTTAAACTACTATGACTCAGCTTACAGTTTATCTAATTTATTGGACTATTTTGTTCTTTAAATATTTTTATAATTCTCAAAAAATAATTAATTTTAAAATTAATATTTTTACTAATTATAAATTTTATTATAAATATATTTTAATATGTTAGTTAGTAATTTAATAAAAAAATATTTTATAGTTATTATTTATGAATTCTTCAAGTTTCATAAAATAATAATTATTAAAACTAAATATAAATTAATTAAAATAGTGGGTTATGAAAATTTTGAATTTATTTATTAGCTACGTAATCATTAAAATTCTATAGAAATATCATTACTATGAATTTATGCAAATAAGCAATATAATAGTATGATATGTTTATGTTAATATGATATATATATATATATATATATATATATATATGAATTTATATAATATAAAAATTAATTTAATTTAATATTTTGTAACACTGAAATTGAAATTATAATTTTAAAAAAAATCTCAATTTTATTTATTATAAATTATAATTGTTTAATAATATTAAGGGTAAGATGGACATTTTATTTTAAAAATTAAAATACGCTACTGATATCAATAGTTTTCCAAACATTATTTTTCCCACTTTCAGCAGTTTTCAGCACTTTTTCCAAACGCCTACAAATTCTCAAATGAGCAGCTTTCAACAGCTTTCAATACTTATCAATAAACTTCAGCTACTCCAAACACCCACTTTCCTATTTATTTTTGCTTAAAGTTGAAAACAAATGTTTTTAAGCAAAAGTTTGTGATTTTTGGATATTAACATTAAAAAAAATTGATAGTTCTAAAAATTATGGTATTTTAAGCACAAAAAACATCTCAATAGATGATTAAAAGAAACTATTTAATTTAAAAAGTTTAGCTACTTAATTTTAGAAAAGGTAATACAAAAGCAAGTTTTGCAAATACTAAATAACTAATTATGCGGTAAAAAAGTAGATAAGGGTTAATAGTTAAGAGTGCACTACGACATATATAGATTGCAAAAGTTGGTGCAACAATAACTTATATATTAATTATGTACATAATATTGGTAGTGTACCAATAAAATCCTATTTTAAAATTATGTACACTTCGAAAATCTCACAGCCTACACAACAATTGAAATTTCAATTAGCGTATTTAATAGTACTTTTTAGTAAACGTCGCAAATAAATGTACACTTCAATCCCATGATCGTGTCTTTAAACTTTTAGAAAATATTTTGAGATGTACAAATTGGCCCAATTGACCCGATGGACTTCCCGACCTACCCATAGTTTGGGCTGAGCTAGGCTCAAAAATTTTAAGCCCAAGAAATCTCGGGCCTAAATGGGCTGACGGGCCGAGTAGGTTTTGACCAAAAAGTCCATAGGTTATTGCTCAACTGTCCCCTAGCTTAATATTCTTATAAATTTAATAGTACTCCATCAATCCCATTAGAAATGACATTTTTCCCTATCGACTTAAAAAAACAAAATTCACAAAAAAATAAAACTTAAAAAGTAATAATACTACAACTTTCATCGTCTCATTGAAAGCATCCATCTTTCTCGATTAGACTGTCTCGATACAAGTGTTTTCTTTCCTAAAATGATAATATTAACTTTACATTAAAAAAATGAGGTGGACCCATCATTACTCACTACCCACCCCAAATTTTTACAAATACTCTCTCTTCAAAAGTTTATTTCACATGATTCCACTTCGCTCTGAACTCAGAAAATTATAAATTTTAACTTTTTGAAAACTTTAGATTATTTTTTTAATTACAAAATAAAAATCGAAAAAAAATCAGTTACCTCAACTATGGCTTAATAAAATTTAGATGAATTCTCATTCCTTACCACCAACCATTCCTCAAAAACTGTGTTAATTTTTAATATAATTAAACTCATAAAATATATATATCTGAATCAAATCTCTTAATCTATGTGCTGGAAAAAAAAGACTATTTTAATGAAACTGAGTGAGTATAATTTAAGTACATGGGTTATTCGACTTGGTGGCCCAATGGTTCATGGAAGACTGGGCTAAGCATGAATTTCAGAAGCCCACTGCTCTTAACTAGATACTCCCTCCGTTCCACTCATCTTGATATGTTTTACATTTTGGGACGTCCACTTAAAATGACACATTTGCTTAAAAGAAAATAACTTTAAAAAATATTATTAAATTATTCTTTTATTTTTTTATTTATCTCTCTTACTTTTTTATTTATTTATCTTACTTTATCATTTCTCTGTAATACTTTATCATTTATTCTCTCACAAACTTATTTATCTTCTCTCTCTTACTTTATCCCTCTTTCATACTTTATCATCCACTTTCTTAATTCTCGTGCCAAAAAGAAACACGTCAAGATGAGTGAGACGAAAGAAGTATAATATGCATTAGTATATATCTGTCCCGGTTGACTTATTTTATTTTCCATTTTGAATTGTTCTGTTTAACTTTTTTATTTTTTAAAATAAAAAATAATTATTACACATAATTAATTTATCTTAATATGTGTATTGAGAAGAAATAAAATTAATCGAGTGGGACGAAGTAATTAATAACACTAAGTAAGAAATAATACCATTACACTGTTTATACACACAATTAAACTGACCGTCTTGTTTTAAATGCATTCCACTTTGTAATAAAGTCCAGTAATTAATTTCAAACTGATGTCATAAAATCAATAATTCTGGTAAATTTTGACATTCCCATATTCCAAATCTCCATGTACTAAAGAGATGGAATTGCTCCTCTGTATCTGACCATTTTTATCCCCACCTCTCTCTCTCACAAACACTCACACGCACGCACGCACACAGCTCCTCGAATATCTCCACCCCAACCGCCACTGTAATTAATCCTTTTCTGCTCTTTCTTTGCTTTACAAGGTGCCGACTTTTCTCATCTCCCCATAATAATTTCCATAAATCTCCATTTACAAAATCAACTACTTATATTTATTTATACGTATATATATATACCCCCACTAAAAGATATACAAAAGTCTGCCTTCTTATTCTTGTCTCGGCTGTCTTTCTGTTTTCTTGGAGAGCCTTCTCTTCTCTACTTATCCTCCAAAGAGGAACTCAGCTACCGTACAGAGATCACAAACAGTCTTGCGGTAAAACTCCAATTTTTGGAATATATATATATATATATATATATATATATATATATATATCTTCTTTTTCATTTGATTGTTTTTCCGAATTTGATGTTGGGTTTTGGTTAAGTTCCAATATTTTCTGTTATGGCTTGGTTTGATTTGTTTCCTTTTGTTTCTCTGGGATTGGATTTTGGTACTTTCTTGATTATGTTTCTCAATTAAGTTAATTCTTTCTAAAGACTTGGGTTTCTTTTGGAAATTCTTAATCTTGTGTATCTTCAAAATCTGGGTTTCTAATTTTGAGGATCTGATAACTGAAAAAATCATTTCTCGACGGTTTTTATGGGGTGTTTTATAGTGATTCTGTCAATCAATAAGGTTAGTGATAAAGATGCATTAATTCTCATCAATTTACCCGGGGATTTTTAATTTTTCACCTGCCAATTTTGACTTTTCAAGCACAATCTGTTTGGATCTGTATTCCTTTTCATGGCGGCTGCTTTTATCATCACAGATGTGAGAATCTAATTAGTTCAAGAAAAAAAAGGCTTCTTTTTTTTTTGTTTTTTTTTTTTTTTCCCTTTTTTTCTCCCCCTTTTTTCCCCCCTCTTTTTCCTTTTTTCCTCTTAAACACCAAACCCCCACTCTCCCTATTTTTTCCCACAAAATAAAATCATATTTACTATCATATTACCCCCTTCCTTTTTCTTTCCCCCCCCTCCTCTTTCCCTCTTCCCCTCCCCAGGGGACAAAGGCTTCTCCCTACCTTTAGTTAAAGTTCATGTGTTTTTTGTGAAAAATATCTTTGGCCTAAAATCTTCCATCAACCCTAGATTTTCATGAGTAGAGAATGGTATTTAGTTTGGATTGCATAAGTGTAAAATATGAATTCCCAATGTTCCTAATTCATTTTTTGTGTAATCTTTACAGGTGGAATGAAACTGAAATAGTTGTTCCATTGGCATAATTCAAGATCTTGATTCCTGTATCAATCCTTCCAGTGGAAAAGACAATTAGTCTTTATATAGTTGGGTGTGTGATTTTTGTGACTTGATAAGATGATGATGTTTGAGGATATGGGTTTTTGTGGGGATCTTGATTTCTTCTCATCAGCTCCGATGAAGGAAGCTGCAGACGTGTGTGGTCTGCAGTCTTCCGAGCCAGAGCCGGGTGTGGAGGATGACTACACGGATGAGGAGGAGATCGACGTGGATGAGCTGGAGAGGCGCGTGTGGCGGGACAAGATGCGCATCAAGAGGCTCAAGGAGATGAACAAGGGCAAGCAAGGCGTGGACGCTGCAAAGCATCGCCAGTCGCAGGAGCAAGCAAGGAGGAAGAAGATGTCAAGAGCCCAAGATGGGATCTTGAAATACATGTTGAAGATGATGGAGGTTTGCAAAGCTCAAGGCTTTGTGTATGGTATTATCCCAGAAAAGGGGAAGCCGGTTAGTGGAGCTTCTGATAATCTGAGGGAGTGGTGGAAGGAGAAAGTCCGGTTTGATCGAAACGGGCCAGCTGCAATTTCTAAGTATCAAGTAGAAAATGCAATTCCGGGGAAGTATGAAGGGTCTAGCCTTGTTGGGCCAACTCCACACACTTTGCAAGAACTCCAAGATACTACTCTTGGTTCTTTGCTCTCTGCTTTGATGCAGCATTGTGATCCGCCTCAGAGGCGATTCCCACTAGAAAAAGGCATTGCCCCGCCATGGTGGCCGACTGGGAAGGAGGATTGGTGGCACCAATTAGGCCTGCAGAGGGATCAAATCTCCCCTCCTTATAAGAAGCCTCATGATTTGAAAAAAGCTTGGAAGGTTGGTGTGTTGACTGCAGTGATTAAACACATGTCTCCCGATATAGCCAAGATTAGGAAGCTTGTGAGGCAGTCTAAATGCTTGCAAGACAAAATGACTGCTAAAGAGAGCGCGACTTGGATAGCTATAATCAACCAAGAGGAGGCCTTAGCTAGAGAGCTCTACCCTCACCATTGTCCTGCATTATCATCATCTTGTGGGAGTGGCTCATTTGCTATTAATGATAGTAGTGAGTATGATGTTGAAGTGGTGGATGAAGAGGAAGTGCAAGAACTAAAGCCAGCCACTCTTGGTTTGTTAAACATTGGGATTGATAGGTTTCAAGAAAGGCTCCCAATTCAACAGCAATCTCATATCATCAAGGATGAAGTTACCAACTTCGATTTCTCGCGGAAGAGGAAGCCGAGTGGTGAACTCAACATCATGATGGATAATAAGATCTACACATGTGAGTTTCTCCAATGCCCACATAACGAAATTCGCCATGGCTTTCAAGACCGAGCTTCAAGAGACAACCATCAGCTCTCTTGCCTTTACAAACACTCCCCTCAATTTGGAGTGTCAAACTTTAGCCTTAATGACATCAAGCCTATCTTTCCTCAACCCTTTGTCCATCCAAAGCCTTCTAATCAAACTCAACCTCCACCCTTTGATCTATCCGGGTTAGGAGTTCCAGAAGACGGACAAAGGATGATCAACGAGCTCATGTCTTGCTACGACAACAACGTTGTTGGAAGCAAGAACCCGAGTGGCCCTAAAGATCAGCCTCTCCAGCCACACGGCTACCTCCAAAATCACGGTAGCCTATTCGATGACAACCCGCCTCCAATATTCAGCCAAGGAGATAGGTTTGATCAAGCTAAGGCCATAAACTCATCTTTCAATCCCAACCCTAATGAGAATTTCCAGCTAATGTTCAGTTCTCCATTCAACATAATGCCAGTTGAGAATTTTGGGCCAAGGGATAATAGCATGGCAAAGCAGGATGTTCCAATCTGGTACTAAGTTCATTTACTAGTCCAAGAATTGTGAAAGGTGGATTTTTTCCTCACCTTGTCTTATCTTAGTTGTCACATTATATATATTTGTGTTGTCATATGATGCTAGAGTTTGTAGAGTTTGAAGATGTTTCTGTAATAATCAAGTGGGATTGTGGTATGTTGTGATATATTGGTATATCCCATGTTTGAAAGCCATTTAACATGTTAGATCAGTTGAAATGTTCATTTTCACTTCATTTATGATGTTTCTTGGCCAGCCACAATGGATAAGACTTGGTGGTTGTATTTTGTTGACTGAGGAAATTGCTTTAATTTGTTTGTTCCATTGGCTTTGAGTGTGTGTTGTGGTCACAGCTTTTGTGTATCTGTAATTTGGAGGGATGAATCTACTACCATTCATGTCTCATCACTACCCCACTCACTTCTCTCTCATATCTTCTCACTATTTTCAAGAGAGAGAGAGGGGGAGGTGGGATCATGGGGATGCACATTGAGGGATCATAGTTTTTGTCAAGAAGCAAATGCTGTTCATTGGGTCATTTTCTCTATCTTTTGGATTGTCTTTTACTCAATTATTATGAAAGAGCACCTAGAAAACACTATTCTTTGTCAATAACAAAGTATATTTCAGCTGGCCCATGGTTCAAGAAACTTATATTTATTATTATTATATATACATATTTAAATGGAATTCACACTTTAATACACATCAACTTTAGAAGGTAACTTAATTTCCTCAATTAATAAACTTTTAGTAAACTTAAAATACAAACGAGGGTCTTAAACTTTCCCAACCATAAATAACTTCAATTGTTCATGGCTTTCAATTATGGCATTGACTTCAGGGATTAAAATACATTATTTAAGGTTATTATTAAATCAAACTAAGTAAACTCATACTGAAAATGACAGCTCAAATAACAAATTAATTGACCTAAGATCAAGGCCAACTCTTTGAACTACCACAAATAAACTATAATTTCAA
The DNA here is from genome assembly GCA_028984105.1 of Lavandula angustifolia. Lineage (NCBI taxonomy): Eukaryota > Viridiplantae > Streptophyta > Magnoliopsida > Lamiales > Lamiaceae > Lavandula > Lavandula angustifolia. Next base: position 17,077,209 of record CM054814.1, read on the forward strand.
ATTCTTATACCTATAATAATCAATTTAAATACAACCAAACACATGAAGTCATCTCCATCTCCTTGCAATAGTTACATGATTTATAGTAGGGCAGATTTGAAATTAAGAATTAGGGTATGAAATCTACAACTTTTAAGAGGTTTGCAGTTATAAGGAGAAATTTAATAATTTTTTCTAAAATATATAGAAAGTTCGGAATTTTACACGATTTGGGAAGTTGCGGCTCCCACCTATCCCCTAATTCGGCCATGAAGAAGTGGAGATATTTACGAAAAATGAGTATATGTCGAACATGTAGATATGCTCTCGTGCATTCTTAAATAGGAATTGTCCGTTTCCCTTGTCACGAAAAAAAAAGAAAGGGCATTATGGTCAATTGATCTTCAAGTTGCAGCTGTAGTTGTGGGCATTAAGTGGGAGGGGGCACACACCACTACATCTTGAAGCAGCATTTTCTGGCAAAATAACATGGATCGCTTCTTCTTTCATGCATCTGGACAATCTTCCACACCCCAATAAAACATACACTAATTATAATATTATTATCTTCTTAAGTTGTTAATCCCATCTCATTAAGCATAACATGATCTAATTAACAATACTATAATTCATGACAAAACTATAATTAATTATCCCAAAAAACCTCAGATTAGCAGACAAAGAGAACTGTTTGATACTGGGTGGCCTCTATTAGTTATAGTCTAACTCTAATCTCCTCACTAACTTTATTTAAATTATTGCACTGATCTAATCTTAATGACCTGGCTAATGTGATTTTTAATTAATTGTATTTCATGGCGGTTATTGATTGGTTAGTGTTTTTTAAGGTTCTTGCTAATCATTGTAAGGACAAAACCAAAAATTCATGTGACTTAGGGCAACTTATTCTGTTACTTTCTGTTGGGAGCAATTATTATGAAATTTAAAATTTAATTATTGAATTAGGGACATAAGGTCTATAAGAGTAGATGTATTGCTACATCTTTTTTAAGTTTAATATTTAATTATCTTGGTCCAATACTTTTGAAACATGCAATTTTTAAGTACTAAATGTGGGAGCACGTAGTTGAGCTGTCCAATTGCTATTTTCGATTTTTACAATATTATAATTTTAAGTCGTACTTATTATCTTATGGTGAGTTCTTAAGTATACATATCATTAATTTAAATAAATCATAACAGAGATTGAACACTAGATGATTAGTGACATTCTTAAGCTGTAGTCATTTGACATGTAAAAATAGTTACTTTCATAATAATATTTATTACTATATTAAAAGAATTCAATATCATTACCTATATTCCCACCTCCCTCTTTTTTCTTTCTTTTCCCTTTTTTTTGTTTTTTTTTTTTCTTTTTTTTTAATTATTAAAAATTTTTAAAAATAAAAAAAAAAAAAAAAATTTATTTCCTTTCTTTTTAACTCCTACATTTTTTTTTTTTTTTTTTTTTATAATTTTTTTTTTTTTTTTTTTTTTCCTTTCTCTAAAAAAAAAAAATTTTTTTTTTTTTTTTTTAAAATATTATTTTTTTTCTTCAAATATAAAATAAAAAAAAAAATAAAAAATAAAAATATTTTTTTTATTTTTTTTAAAAAAAATTTAGAATTTTATTTTTTTTTCTTCTAACACTTCAAAAAAAAAAAAATTATTTTTTTATAAAAAAAAAAAAAAAAAAAAAAAAAAAAATAAAATTTTTTTTTTTTTTTTTTCGAAAAAAAAAAAGAGAGGTTTTTAAGGGGGGGGGGGGAGTTTTATTTTCTTTCGGAACAATAAAACAGTTATTAAACACGTTTGATAAGTTTGAAGTTGCGATCAATCCACGCCATTAAGTCATGATCAAATCTCAACCATGGAAAAAAGATAGTTAGTTAGGTCAAAGTCCAACATAACCATAAATACACATAAATACACACTCCTTCAGTTCCAAATTGTATGCCTATTGTTATTTTTCACACATATTAAAAAAAGATTTAATGATATAAAAGTTAAATAAATATTGATATTGGATTTTGAATAAATTAAAGTAAATTTTTAAAAAGTTAATTACATAATTATGTTTGTTATTATAAAAGTTGAATAAAATAATCTTTTTATATTATCATATTAATCAGACCTATTAAAGTTAGTGAAACATTAAATTAGGCACAATATATAAATTTGGGACATACGATAAAGAAAATTAGACATATAAATTTGGGACGGAGGGAGTATTATTGTAATTGATCTATAATAATACTCCACAGAAGAAGAATTAATTTTGTAAAAACAAAATACTATGTATATTGAGAAATATTCATTGAAATCGAACAAATTGGATTTCCAAATATCTTGGTTAAAAAGTGGAACACGTATTAGGCTTTAATTCATTTTACCTTGTGCCCTTTTGAGATTTGAAAGGACTAGACATGCCTCCATTACATTATGAATATAATATATGTTAGATACATTGAACTTATTGTACGTAATTAATCTCATGCAATTTACATCGTTTTAGTAGATTATACATTAGTACACATCAATCATATTACTCAATTGATATCTCAAATAATTTAATTGAGTTTCCCTTATCATAGAAGAATAGTGTGAAAAATATATAAAGCATTTTTCAAAATGAGTCTACCCTTGAAAAATATATCATATTGAAAGGAGCTGATTAGATAGTTTTGTAATAGTGGCTTTCATTTTCTCCCACTTTAAATAATACTCTTTCAGTCTTTTCTCTCTCTCTCTCTTCTCTCTCTCTCCTGTCATCCTAGCTGTTGTTTTATTTGAAAGAAAAGACTTCAAAGGAAAAATCGACAAAAATATAATTATCATTCAAATTTGTCGATCCACATTATTTAAACAATTACTCAATTTTCTTTCACGTGATTCAGGAAATAAACAAGTGCAGAATCAAAATATATTTTTCATATTTTAAGAACGAAATATTTTAATTTTCATTTCTTAAAATTGATTTTAGAAGTAAGTGATTATCAAGGAAGTTTAAAATTGACAGTTATAATAATTATTCCCTTGTAAAAATAGTTGAAAAATCAGAAAGAGTGTATGGATGTAAATTGTTTGATTTTAATAATTAAATGAGAACAAAATCTTTGCTATTTTAATAAACTTATTAATTGTAGGAGACGACCCAATAACAAAAATGTACATTTGTAGGGAGAAAATATTTTTTCATAATCATTAACAAATACTAGATTCCATTTTCAATCCCGATCAACATTTAGTATACTAAAATGATAATGCATATACATGATTAAGTTATATTTTTTTTAGTTGTATGAGAATAAAAATTTTTATATTTTTTTGCTGAACATTTACACATTGTTAATGGGCTTGTGAGCCTACATTTGACTATTTAAGCCCTATAATTCAAAAAACAAATATTGTCTGAGCAATGAATATGATTTGGACTGCGTCCCGGCCCAAAAGCTTTTTGTGCATGTAGAGCCTATTCATTGGGTTTTTAAATACTACTCGAAAATTAAACTTAGGGTTCTCATACAAGAAATATATTTTTTTACTTTTTTAATTCTTAATGAGTTTTCATCTCTAATTCTAACATCATTGATACAAGAGAATCCAAATCACTGAGGATCGAAATCAATAATTATTACAAACTTCATTAAAGATGATTGGACTAAAAATCAAGAATATTTGAAAGTATCACAAAATCGTAATGCGTCATACTCATATCTTGATAATTTTATACAGAACTCACATCAGATTATTACAAGCTCGAACTCGATCACATTAGAGTGTCTTCAGTGGCAGATTTAAAAATGTGTAAAAAGTTGGGTTTTGAAAGTTTCGAACTATTGGAGTTAAAAAATGTGTGCTGACGTGACAAAACTAAATCTTGATTTCAAGAGTTGTTTTCTTTTATTCTTTCTGCAGGTTTCGAGGCGTGTGGCGCGTGCGTAATGGTCCCGTTTGGTTGATAGAAAGGAATGAAATCGGAATTAAGAATGAAACATAGGAGAATGAAATTAATGAATGATTCCTGAAATCAGTTGTTTGATTAGCAATAGGAATCATTCCATTCCTATACATGTTTGGTTCGATGAAAAAAATGGAATCAAATATATTTTTCATTTACAAATGAGAACACAAATTTGGACATATGAAAACCCTAATTCCTAATTTATGAATCCTAAATTCCAATTAATAATTAATGATACCCTGTTCTTGTAGCTCTAGCAATGAAATAACGCAAATTTCACCACATGCGTGAAGAAAATTAAAGAAACAATGGTGTGGTTCAGTGACAGTTGGACGACTTCTGATCTAGATCTGGAGTTCTTCTCTTCTCTTTCTTCAGTTCTAACATTCTGGGCGAAACGTTGCCACATACAGCGGGGCGGCGGCGGAGCGGCAAAGCAAGACGGAGCGGCGACGGATCAGTGGCGGAGCAGAGACGGAGAACTTTGGGAGAAGAAAATCTTGTAATTATGAGAGGTGAAAAAAAGGTCTTGGAAATGCAGCGAGGGTGAGGGAAAAAGAAAGGGAGGAATGAAACCCAAAGTGCCCAATTTTGAGGGGTTGGGAAAGTCTCATTTGAGGGGGTTGGAGGGAGGAATGAAGAATGATACTTATGCAGTTTTTTTGACACCAAACACGAGGAATGAAATCATTCATTTAAAATGATTTATGATTCCATTCCTCCACTCCAACCAAACGGGCCTAAATGAGATGATTTTGCTGGTATTATTATAGTTTTGTTTAATATATACTATATGTACAAATGGCACAATATTTTAATGGTATAGCAATTTGTAATATTAAAATATGTAAGTAATAGTAACATTATAATTGATGCATAACGGTCATAATTTGGCAACGGATAACGACAATATTTTTTTATATATCATATATGAATTTGAAGTTCATATATAACACATTTTCTAATTTTTTGATTCCAAAAAATTCAAGTACTCAATATTCCCTCTCAAAAAATGACCGAAAATTTCATTTCTCAAAATTCGAATTCTCAAAAATCTCACTCGTCCAATAGGAAATCCACAATACTATCAACAATTTTCACAATTTGGACTGCCACCGGATTTGGGAGGCTCTTTTCTTGGTTCGCAAAAAGTACCATTTTAATTTTCGAGTTCTCAATTTTCACAACATTCTTCACAAGCGGGGCTATAACATATTTGCCTTGATGAAGATGAAGAACATGAAATTACTCCACCCCCTAAAAAGGGTAGGATACTTAGGTCACATGATGAGAAGACATGTATAGCTAAATCTTGGTGCACCGTCAACAGCGATGCATGAGTTGGAAATGCGCAAAAAACGAAAATATTTTGGGAAAATGTGGCGGCCTATTACAACGATCATAGGCCGGTCGGTACTCCTGACCGACTAACCAAAGCTATAAAATCGGTTTATTATCATATCATTCCTGATGTAAATTTGTTTTTGCAATGATATAATAATTTCTTTAATAATCGTGCAAGTGGACAAAGCGACGAAGACGTCTTAGAGGTTGTACAAGCTAAGTGGCGCAACACGCACTCAACAAAAGAGTTCAAGTACATGCATTGTATGGAAGATAATCGCCTTGGCAGAAAAGATCCTGAAGGAATGACTAATAATGCTTGCAAGAAGTCAAAAACATCCGACTAGGATAGTCATACCTCCGGCGATGCACAATCAACTTGAACACGTCCTATGGGACAATAGAAGGCTAAAGACAGACCTAAGGTGGGATAAGTTACAAGAAATACATTAAGAAAAGATGGAAACAAAAAAACATGGAAATTGAGCAAAAAGGGACATAGCTTCAACTACAAGAATGAGATTATTGTAACCAAGATACGAACAACTTGACAGATGCAATGCTTTTCAACTTTGCAAAAATTGTGTTTAAGATCAAACAGAGACACGGGTGGTTGCAATCTATTTATTTAGAACTGTCTACTCTTTAGTTTAATTTCCTATTATTATTATTATTATTATTATTATTATTATTATTATTATTATTATATTTTTCAATGAAGGTTGACCGCAATGCCATCTCGTTGCAATGGCTTAGGGAAGATTATGAGATCCATGAAAACTTATTATTCGTCTATTGAATTTATCTCGTCTTGATTCTTTTTCTTTTCACCGAACAATGAAATATGGTCAAACCAAATATTAATGGTGTTGTATTAGTATTATTGAAATCAAGTTGTTTTAATGTAGCAGTACCATTATTGAAACCAAATATTAACGGTGTTGCAGTACCATTAGTGAAATCAAATACTAGTAACCACATTAATATGGTCAAATATTGGTGAGCAGATTATATCTACCGCATTAAATGAGCATTAAGTTTTCTTCAAAGTTATAGTATATGTATGATAAGGATTTGTGTGCGTATCTCATATTCACAAATACTTTAACGGAAATATCTAATATTCCGAGTGAGGATGAACATAGACAAATGTGGAGAGATCTTATAGTAAAATCGTCGGAAGATGATATTGACAGAGAGATGATTGCCCTTGCTGATGCAGAAGAGGTAGTTGGATCATCCTGCAGAAGAAGAGATTTACGTCGAAGATATGTGAATCGAGAGCGTGAAAGTGATCATGATCGTCTCGTTCGTGGTTATTTCGTTGATGATCCAATATTTGGCAAACATTTATTTCGTCATTGTTTTCAGATGCACCAACAATTATTCCTACACATTATCGATGCATTGAGCAACCACTCAACCTATTTCCAACGAAGACAAGATTGCGGCTCTAGTGATTCGCTCGAGAATACATCGAATGACGAGATAAATTTGGAATGTCTTTAGAAATTAATTTTACCCCTTCGTAATGCTCCAAGTTTTTGGTCCTCGATATTTGAGGAGGCCAACCAATGAATATATTCAACAGTTGTTTCGTATGCATGAAGAAAGACATGGCTTCCCGGGAGTGGGGACCTCAGCTTGATGAATACATTCGAATGGCCTTTTACACCGGCGACACGACGTTCCCTAGTGTTTTAGAAGCGGTGGTATCTCAGACTTGTGGATATGATCTTTAGGATAATTAATTGTTACCTATATAGTTGCTTGCCCAAGTTGGTTAAAAAAAAATAAAAAAATAAAAAAAAATACAAAAGAAAAATATATTTATTTTTAATAAATTATTTTAAATTTTTAATTTTTTTTTATTTTTTTTAAAATAAAAAAAAAAAAAAAAATATAAAAAAAAAAAAAAAAAAAAAAATAAAAAAAAAAGAGGTAAAAAAAAAAAAAAAAAAAAGGGGTTATTTGGAAAAAAATTTTAAAAATAAATACCGTATAGAAAACATTTATTTGGTCCTCGTTTTGAGGAGGCCAACCAATGAATATATTCCTACACATTATCGAAGCAATGCATTGAGCAACGCTCAACCTATTTCCAAAAAGTAGACAAGATGGATGTGGTCGGAATGAGCTATCACCCCTTTCAAATTCTCAGTAATATTGTAAGCAGTTTCCCCGACGAGGGCCGGGTATGCGGCTCAAAACTAGTGACTCGCATGATGAATACATGCGAATGGGGTAGTTAAAAATAAAGTTTTGGATTGTTCTTTTTAAATTAATTTTGTCCTTTAGAAATTAATATCGCATATTGTCAAAGGTTTGTCTCGATATTTGAGGAGGCCAACCAATTAATATATTCAACGGTTGCTTTAGATGTATGAAGAAAGACATGACTTTCCTGGAATGTTGGGGAGCCTCAATTGTATGCATTAGACGTGGAGGAATTGTCCCCTTGCTTTGAAAGGTTTGTATACAAGAGGCGCTCACGACGTTCCCACAATAGTTTTAGAAGCGGTGTCATCTCAAGACTTGTGGATATATATGACATGCTTTCGGTGTTTCGTGGTTCACCATTATTTGATTATGTTCTATATAGATTCGCACCGTAAGTTCGTTTCACAAAGGTAACGAACGACGTATGACAAATGTATTATTAATTTGACAAATAGAATCTATCCGGAATGGGCTTCATTCGTAAAGAGTTTTTCAGTACCACAAGATGATAAAAGAAAGAAATTCAATGAGAGATAAAAATCTACAAGAAAAGATGTAGAACGAGCGTTTGGAGAGCTTCAATCTTGTTGGATAATAATTAGATATCCTGCAAGATCTTATTTCCAAAAGGATCTGACCGCAATAATTTGTGCATGTAGTATTTTGCACAACATGATCATTGAGGATGAGAGGGCGGAAGCAACGATAAATTGGTCTTATGAGGATACATGTAGCTCCTCCGCCCATCATAACCATGAGTTCAAATAATGAGTATGCATATTATCTTTGAAATTACGATAATTTGACTGATAAGACAGCTTATTTCGCCTTCAAGCTGACTTGACGGAGCATATTTGGCAGCAATACATATCAATGTAGTTTCTTTATGCATTTATGCGTATTTAATGTATTTTTTTAGTTTCGTTTATGTAATTTCAAGCTTAACCATGTATTTTCTAATTTTAATTATATAATTTCTATTTTTAAAAATAAATTAACAATTAAATCTTATATGAATTAAAAAGCATGTAAATTTAAAATTTTATATAAACTTAAAATTATTATAATGTATTAATAATATTATGAATAAAAATTAGTAAGTATATTCGTATCGATAGTTGTATGTACCAATACAAAAATTGGGTTTATAGGTTTATGGTTAGAATGAAAAATATTAAAAAGTTTGTGTTTTAAAAGCTGATGTGGCGTGTAAAAAATTATGTTTTGAAAACATATGGTTGGAATTACCCTTAACTTTCACAGAATCAGATTGATTCGAGAGAATAGTTTATCACAATTCATTTTGTTTTGTAAATTGAGATCCATGCATATGGCAGCATGATGTTGGGAGAGCGAGAAGGAGGTCAATTTGCTAGCCGGACACTACACTACAGTTTTAGAACTTATACTATGTACAGGCTTTTAATAATTCACACTGTTTCCTTGTCTTTGTCCTTATCCACTACACACGGATAATTTCTAAAATTATAGATACTTAATGTAATAATGAGATTTATCCCAAAAAAATATCAGAAACAAATAAAGAAAAAAACTATATCGATTTGCGTGATTTAAGTAGTTTTGAACCACTACATTTGTTCAGACAAGAAAGAAAGCCAATAGTTTTGAACCTTGACTCATTCTCAGCTAGGCCGATTGATTTTTTCAAAGAAATTAATTTATTAGAAACTCATTTTATTAGTATATTTGAAAAATCTGACTTACCCATATCACATTACCTCATATATATATATATAATAATAAATTACAATATACAATTTTCTGGATTATATCGTCATCATATAAGACTTGTTCTTCTTAAACGTCCTACCTATTCCTTGAATCCAAAACCCTTCAATTTGAACGTATCAAATATCCCAGAGAGAGAGAGATAGAGAGAGAGACAGACAGAAGGTGTTTCTTCTGCTCTGGTTTTACTTCCATTCTCTCGATCAAGAAGACAACTACTCATTTCATTAGGTAAGCTTAAAGTATTTAGTTATGCAGCTAGTCATTATTGATCTCTTTTTCTACGAAAATTTTACTTGAATCCTAAATCCATCATTATTCTCATAGAAATGAAAAATACGCTACATATTATTGGTTATTCTCAAGTAGTGCTTAGAACAACTTAAATCTCCTTTTTCACCGCAGAAATACATTTTTTAATGTTTGAAATGTACGTTTCTGCTTTTTTAGAACTTAAAATAATTAGAATAAGCAAAACTCATAAACTGGTTATGGATGTTTTTTAAAAGCGAAATTTTTTAAACAGTTTTAAACATAAGTAGCAAAAAAACTGCTTATAAAGCTTATTCCAAACACTATCTCATTATTGATCTTAACCAACTGATATTTGTTGATTTGAAAGATCTTGATTATCTTTCTTTATATACGAGGAAAAGAAATGAAAGACCAGTTTAGGATTTTAGGATATAGATTATAGATCGTAGTTTACACAATTTATCATTTATTTGTATCAAGACTTAAAATAAAATGCACAAATGATAATAGTTGCGGGTATTTTCGTCATAAGAAATGACAATACAATGGCATCATTCAAAATTTTATGTTTGATGTCTATTTTCTAAAAGGTAGGATCAAAAGTGTATTAAATCCAAAATTATGTCGGCACCTCCAACGACTATACAGTTAAATCTCGATAAAGTAATAATCTCCTTTAGATAATAATTTTTTTAGGTTCCGATATGAGTTAATGCACTAAAATAATATTCGATAAAATAATAATCCATTAAATGAATATTTTTTTTCGGTCCCAAAGTTATTACTTTATCGGTTTAACTGTATTATGAATTATGATGAAATGCAATCTGTTTCAAAAATTTAATATAAAATCAGTTTCAACGTATGTAGTAATGAATCTTGGATATTTTTGTTAATTATCATACAAAGCACTATTTCCATTTAAACTCAATCTGATTTAAAAAATCTATCCAATTTAAGGCGTAATTAATGCAAATCTACTATATATTTGTAATATTATTATAATTATACTCTGTTTCCGTGTTAACGATACATTCTTTATATTCTAATTGCAATTTGAAAGCTTGCGTACCTGCTCCAGAATGACGGATTCACGGATTCATCCGACCACCGCCGACCCGCCGCCGCCGTCTTCGGCATCCGCGGCCGCATCCGCAAAGGATTTCGAGCATCCAGTGAAGCCAAATCCTCCTCCGTCGAAGCCTGTTCCTCCGCCAGCCACCTACGTCGTCCAGATTCCCAGAGAACAGATCCTCCGCTATCCGCCGCCGGAGAACGCGAGGAAGTTCCAAGCTCTCTCTCGCCGCAGTAAGCGCGGTGGCTGCTGCCGCCGCTGCTGCTGCTTCACACTCTGCCTCCTCGTTCTACTCGTGGTCGCCGCCGCCATCTCCGCCGGAGTGCTCTACCTTGTCTTCCGATTCAAATCGCCAAAGTACGCGGTGACGAACCTCGCGATCAAGGGGATGAATCTGACCTCCGTGGCGCCGATCTCGCCGGAATTCGATGTCACCATCCGGGCGGAGAACCCTAACAGCAAGGTCGGCATCTATTATTTGAAAGGCAGCGTGATTAACGTCTTCTACGACGGCGTTAGGCTGAGCGACGGCGTTTTGCCGGCTTTTTACCAACCGAAGAAGAACGTAACGTTGTTGAAACCGGCGATAATTGGATCAGGAGTTATGCTAGGGAGCACCGTTAAGGCGTCGTTACTGAATGCGCAAAATCAAAAGAAGATTCCGTTGGTGGTGAAAACTAAGGTCCCCGTTAAAATTAAGGTCGGATCCGTTAAGACTTGGGAGATCACCGTTAAGGCAAAATGCGACGTCGTAGTGGATGCATTGAACGAGAAGGCGAAGATTCTGTCTAATGACTGCGATTATAGCGTGAGACTATGGTAGCCCATTTTTGGTTTTGTGATTATTGTGTGAAATTACTATAGTGTGTTTATTTGTTTTAGGCTAAAAGGGATTGTGTATAATGTTTTGTGAACATTAAACGTGGTTAGTTAAGATCAAAAGTATGTGATTTATTTGATTAAGAATAATTGTACTCCCTATGTTTCATTGATGTCTTGTTTCTTTTCGATGTAGTTATTTTATTTCTTTTTGACGTAGTTATTTAAGAGAGTTGTGCGATTACTTAATTATTCATAATTGATTTGTGTAGTTGAGACACATAATATTTTAGAGTTATTTTGGGTTGGTAAATATGTGACGCATTTTTTATTTAAAAACAAGATAAGTTCGGTATTACAATCCAAAAATAGATACAAGAGAAGTTCAATAAAACAGAGAAAGTTGGGTTTTTTGTTCCAGGATAAGTAAATTTGCAACCTATATGATTTGTGCAACTCAATTCATACTCTTATCCAGATGACTAGGGAAGCATCTACTTTAATCACTAGATTGCATTGATACGAGACACAATAAGATTTTTCAGGAAAAAAAACCTAGAATTGGCACTAAATGTAACATTAGGCACTATCATCCTTTCATTTAGAACAAGTAATCTGCAAAGAAGCCCAATGGGCCTAGCAAAAATAATACAAGTACTACAAAAAGCCCAAGCCTTATTAACCATTTAGAAGAAGCCCAACTCATGAAGTATTACACCCTAAACCTTAATATAAAATGAAAAAGTGAAGATCAGTAGCTGCTGCACAAGCAAGCTAATATAAAATATTACCATATATAAATCGAGTTAGTATTAATCCTTTTTATTTGTTGCCCTTATTTACAGCCTATATTACATATTGCACGTGATTGACTAGTACGAATCATTTCATTATATACTACTCCCTCCGTCCCACAATTATTGTCCCTCTTTCTTTTTCGGGACGTCCCACAATTGTTGTTCCTTTTTCCTTAAATAGCAAATTATTACACACACTTTAGTTGAGGGCTCCACCATCTTACTCACAACCAACCACTCTCCTAAATTCCCGTGCCAAAAAGAAAAGGGACAAGAATTGTGGGACGGAGGGAGTATGTACTTATCTAGGCCATTTAACACACTTGGAGCATTATCATTCGTTAGATTATAGCTTAGACTTAAGACTTTGACAATTTGTAACCTAATTCTAAAATCATTTTGTTGTGAAATATCTTTAGTGTGTTTCTATGAAGTAACAAGATTTATTCAATGAACACTTCAATTTATAATTCCGTATTTTTCCCCGTCACAAAAAAACTATAGTCTGGCCTTTAATCCACCAACTTATATAATGTATACAGTTAAAGCTCTCTAAATTCATATTGTCGGGACCGTGAGATTTTATTATCTTAGAGAGATATTAATTTATCTATAAATTAATATTTATTAATTTAGAGAGAGTTTTTGAACGGAGTGGCTAGGGTGTACTAGATTCGTATATCTTTGTGTGTACTACAAGAATATTGACATGTGGTGTTTTTTCATTAATACAAGTGGACAATATTTGACATATGACAATACACTTGTGGTCTGATACACACAAGTGTATACGAATATGGTACACTCAAACCTTTGTGTTTTTCGAACTTCAACCAAATTAATTTTTAATAGATGAATATAAGGAGTTATAAGTTTATTTATTTATTACATTTAATATCATTTTAACGTTTACAATCTAGAAATTATTAATTATATTAATTTGTTAAGAAATAATGAATTTGTTCATTAAAAAATAATTATAATGATATAGTTAACAATCATTGATATTAAACACTAAAAAATACTAAAGATAATACAATTCATTTGGAATTAGTTACGCGCAAGGAATTACTTTTTACGTCTAGGACTCTTCACAATTTTATGGTATAGTTTGATGAAACAACACCATAGCTTTTTGATGCAATTAGAAAAATTAGAGATAAGGTTTAAGAAAAAACACGCTATACTGGAATCATATTTTACAACGTTGCCTCAGGTGTTATTGATAATTTTAAATGATTATTAATTTATGATATTGGCGCGCGAGACCATTTATTAGATTGGAGTTTTTTAAAAATTATTATCTTGTTATTTTATCGAATATGATGATTTTTTACACTAGTCTGAATCGGGACAAAAAAATTATTTTAAAGAGATTATTAATTTATCGAGTATTAAATTATCGAGGTTCTAATGCATTATTATTTTGTTCTGGTGTGGGCTGTCATTAATATCCTTTTGGGAAGTATCAGCCAACTAATTTATTAAAGTTGGGATGCAATACAGCAAGATAGGGAAAGGTGTCGTGTAGACAAGTTGAATTTCCTTAAATCAACTTTGAAAAAATTGGGGCTAAACTTGTCACCCCTTTCTATCTACCACCAATAAATGCAGCCCATTTTATTAGAGGAATCCTTCAATTCCCAGCTAATTCCAAAAACCTAATTCTGCATCATGCTTTTGTTCAAACTTGTGGACTAGAATGTAGTGGGTCATAAATTTCACATGTCACAAGATTTTTAAATATCCAATTAATATGTAGAGTTACAGATGTAAAGCAATTTAAAAAAGTTATTCAAAACCCATTCCCATTGTGTCTATCATCCAACTACTAAAGATTTCTCATCCACGATGACCTAACGATTTAGATTATTATTTGGCAGCCAAATGTTACAAATTTGAATTTCATTATAGTAAAGTTATTGGACGGATGTAGGGGAACGGTTGAGTATTGTTGCCCCCAAATTATGTGGGGTTAATAGAAGCTAACCTCCCTATAATTTTATTTAGGTGCAAATTTACTCCTATAGTTTCAAAAGGTGTACCAAGCCCCCTTATGGTTTACACAGAAGTGTTATTCACCTCCTTGTGATTTTACATAGATGCAAATTCCTCCCTATCATTTCTCGTAAGTGCGCTAAGCCTCATTGTGATTTGTAAATTGGTGCAATCCACCCCCTCCGCTTAAATATGGTGAAATATAATTACAATGTCACCTCATGGTTTAATAATTTTTATCTTAATATTTATGGTATCATCTTAACATATGTATTATATGTTTGATGTATATTTGTCCAAACAAGCCGAAAATCGGGCAAAATAACATGTAGGGGCAATGTTCACTGAAATAAAAACTACAGGAAGGTGTACTGCACTTTTTTAAATTATAGGGAGGTAAATTACACCTTGTTAAATTGAACCTAACTCAAATTATGTGCTTACCATGAATTTCCTTTCTGTTTTTGGGAACCGCCCCTTTTAAAGACCTATTTGCTTTCTTTAAAGTTAGAGATTTTGTTCCCTTCCTTTAATTGAAGATATGTATACTTTAAATTATGGATTTCACCCCTTAATTCTATATTGTGATTTTGACCTTAGCTAGGTGTGAACATGTGCGATCTAAAATTAGTAGGATTGTTCAACGGCCGGTTAATCGGAAGTTTGGTTAGAAGAAAAACCAAACCGAGAACTGGGCCGAACTTCTCGGTTCGGCTTTCGGTTTTGGCCGAAGATTTTAGGCCAATTAGCCGAACACCGAAGTCTGAACTTTTTTTTTTCTCCAATAGTCAATTGATATTCTCGAATCTCGACTGGTATGGACTAATGGAGAATTGGAGATTGCGGCTTGCAGGATCCGGACCGGATGGCAGATGCGCGAGCTGGCGGGAATTGCAATTTTGTTTCATTTCTTTAGACTTTTGATTATTAATTAGTTAAGTTATTATTCACTAGATCTATTAATTTATTTTATACATTTCGGTCTTCGATTCGGTTCGATCAAATTAAGTAAAAAAATCGGATCGGGCCAAAAATCAAACTCGAACAATTTGGCTAACTGAGAACCAAGCCGAACTCATTCAATTCGGTTCGGTTTGGTTCGATCAATTTTGTCAAAATGTGAACAACCCTAGTTATGAGAGAGGTGGGCAAATTTTGAAATTAAGAGAGAAAAGATGTGTGGAATGTAGAAATTTGAGGAGAATTAAAAATTTCAAACTAAAACGCATAAAAAATCATTTTTTCTACATATGATTTGGGGTGGAGGACAACAACACCCGCACAACCCTATATCCACCCTCAGTCCTAAATGTGAGTCTCTTAAGATTAACAAGTACAGTTTATAACTTTTGTATGATTTACGGATAATTAGTCATGAATGATTCATATTTTTTTTTATGACGAGAAACCCGCAACCGCTACCTTTGGTGCGCAAAGGGTAAACCTCGCTCCTGTGCAATAGCCTGCAAACCACACAGGGGAGTTAAATCGCCCTTAATGTGACAAGATGACAAACTCACACCCATAATCTAACGATCCTGGACCACTCACCTTCACCGCTATACCATCCCATGAATTCATATTTTTCAATTCGCATTTCAGATAGTAACTTTTGATTTCCATGTGAAAAGGAAACATGCAGGTATTGGTTATTCATTGCAATTAATGTTCAAATTTAGAAGCACAAGTGTGGCGCGGTGGGTGGGCCCTTATTCAATTTCTCCCCAACATCCATTATATCCCAATGCTAGCTGTTTATATCTATATACTTCAATTAAACAATCACACACACACACACACACATATATATATATATATGAGAGAGAGATTATATGTGAATACAGTTTATAGTGAGAATTATGAATATTTCACATTCGTTGGATTGAGATTATTGACGCTTCAGATTTTAGTTTCATTAAAGTAAATGTTTTGCAACTTTAAGGTTAATAATTTGCACAAATGGCTTTTTGGTAAACTTGAAACATCTAATTTATTTCTCTCCCATTCATTTATACTAAAATCGTTTCTACAATAATTAAAAGATATATATTAAATTCCAGATTGATTAGTTTTTAAAAAAAATTAATTTCTATCATTTCGGTTTTTTTAATTCCATATTCATAAAGCTTTCGTTTTATATGATTTTTGGGTTTATGTATGTTTAAAGATGAAATTACGTACTGTTTTACAAAATAATATGCACTATTACACAAAATAATATACACGATTGTTTTCTAGTTCTCTAACCGACATATGAGTAAGTCTTGCTAAATAGAACGAAATCATCTAAGAAGCTAGTGTTTTTTGGGATGCTAGCGTCTTCAAATATTATTTTTTATAATGCATCAAATCAATAGTTTTAAACTAGTGATGTAGCACCTCAGAAAAGCATTGGTTCATAAACAACATCAATTTATAGTCTATTATTGAGAACTTAATCAACAAAATCAAAAAATCCAACACACTATCCAATTTTTCAGACTCAAACGACCAACTACAAATGTTTTATTGGTTATCTGCATTTATGACATCCATATTTTTTAGTAAATTTTATTTGTATTCGAGGAGATCTACATAATACTTTCCTGCAAATATTGTGTAAAACACTAGTAAAATATTGACTTCAAAAACTCAATGAATAGTGCACAAGATTATCCTTAAATGTGCAATTGTTTTTCCTAATTATGCATATTTATGTTATTTCTTAAAAAAAAAAACAACATGCTTCTAATTAAGAAATTAATGAATAGTGCATAATATTGTTCTTAAACGTGCAGTTGTTTTTCCCTAATTGTGCAGATTTATGGATCACAAAAAGACACAAATCAAAGCAGTTGTGTAATGATGCAAAAAAAAGAGGTAAAAACGTGCAACAAAATATGAGACACTTAATCAAAGACTAGTTCATAATTTTTGCCTTAAACGTGCATTTGTATATCCATAATTGTGCATAATTTAGTATTTATAAAAATAACTATATTCTAGACACTAAATCAAAGAATAGTTCATAATTTTTGCTTTAAATATGCATTTGCATATCCATAATTGTTCATAATTTAGCATTTCTAAAACAATTTATATTCAAGACACTAAATCAAATAATAGTTCATAATATTTGCTTTAATTGTGCATCTGTATATCCATAATTGTGCAGATTTAAGTATCTTCATAAATATTTTGACAAACGTACGCAAGTTTTGATCTACACAAAACCAATCAAGAGAATTTACAGACAAGAACTCATCTACTCACCATTACCCATAACATTGTAAAATCAATTAGCAAAACATACATAAAAAATATCTAAGTGTGTAAGATTCGAAGATACCAAATACCAAACACCAATTCGTCGAATTTCGGTCCAATATTACATCATATTCGAAAAAATATTGTTGCTTTAAAAACCTTCCACCGATGAAGAAGTGTCGTTGAAGATGATGAAGAAGAATTTTGGAACGACTGCGATTTCTCAATTTGTACGGTTTGTTGAAAACAAAAGTGAGTGACAGTTTTTAATAGGTTTCTTTTGTTTTAATAATGAAAAATTACCATTGTGACCTTTGTGCAGATTTTTAATAATGTACTGTGCAATTCGCTAAATATCAGACAAAACTCATTCTTGTCCATCTATTTTCTTGTTCATCTATTTTCAAGATCTAAAGGATTAATGTGTTCTTATTTGAATCCTCCCACATATATATATTACCTCCCTGATTTTATTATATATTACCAAATCTCACTACTAAACCGAAACAACCTTTCTCCACTTCCAATCCAAAATTGCAGCCATCATGCGGAAGGCCAACCCCACCACCTCCATTGTCCTTCCACTCATCATGGCCGCCTCAATGCTGGCGGCGGCGACGGCACAGTCGCCGGCTCCGGCCCCCGAGGCGCCGGGGCTGGACTGCTTTCCGTACATCCTAAACGTTTCGGATTGCCTGACATTCGTGCAGGGGGACAGCAACCTGACCAAACCCGACCCGGGCTGCTGCCCGGAGCTGTCGAAGCTGGTCGACACGCAGCCCGTCTGCTTGTGCCAGCTGCTCGGAAATTCCGGGCAGCTCGGCATCTCCGTTGATGTCAGTAGAGCTCTTAAGCTGCCTACTGTTTGCAAAGTCTCCACCCCTCCGGTTAGCTTGTGTGCAGGTACGTACAGTTTCTCTTCACATTTCCTTATTTCCTTTATTAGCTTTTTCTGTTAAATGAGTAGTTCATCGTTATAATACTAGAAATTATGGTTTTGTTTTTTAATTAATTTAATTTTTTCAGTTCAATCATGTTTTGTAATGAATTTTATAGTATCTTTTAGGTTTCAAACTGATAACGGCCATTTCATAAGCAAGATTTAGTATGACATATAGTACTAGTTATTTTAATATAGTACTAGTATTCAAATATGATATCGATTCAAAACAATTTTTGATCTCTCTTCCAACCCAAACTTTCATCTATATGAAATAAAATGTAAAAAGTGGAACCAAATATACATGAGCGGATACTAGGGGCAGTTGGGGCCATCCCAAATTGTGTGCAATTTCAATTTTTATTGCCAATTTTCCTTATTTTTTAACAACCTTAAAATTACATTTTTCAATTAACTCACTAAAATTGCACATTTCATACCCATCCACCAAAATTCTCGAAATACTATTTGAAATTGACAGGCACCGCATTATTAAATGAGTATTTACTGAATACTATTGCAACCAACTACCTTTCGTTTTCAAAATTATTACACAGTCAAACGTCTTTATTGTATCTATCCACCTAATTCATTATAACGTTGGTTCTAGTTAAATAATTATTTGATTATGATTATTTATTTTCGTAACATATCGAGGGATAGTCATTAGACTAGTGTTATATATCAAGGAGACATCCCCGGCGGCGGCCCCCCGAACTCGTGTCGAAACGTGATTTTATATATGTAAATTTTAAGAAATTTCATATTTCGCCTTTCCCCCTCCCCGAATGTACACTTCACCCTCTTCTCTATCGAAATTTTAAGTTTTTTCTCCCTCCCTTGTAATCCTAAATCCGCCCCTGATTATATTGGTTTTTATTTTATTTTTTGTGTGACGAGCATGAATGAAATATAATTGTAAAAAAAAAAAAATAACAGAATGATTTATTCTGATTTGCTGATTTGGATTGATGCAGCAATTGGTTATCCAGTTTCAATAGCAGATCTCTCACCAAGTGAAGCCCCCACACCTGGTATGTTTATTTTCCAAATATTTTCTTGAATTTTCATCGACTGGATGAATGTAAAATGTCGACCGAGATGTAGCTTAATTATTTGATTGGTTTTAAATTAATGGCGCGCAGGTGGAGGAGAAGCCGCCTTGCCGCCGTCTCCCGGTGGTGAGAGTGGAAGCGCCGCCTCCAACGGTCCTTTCCTCATTGGATTGGCATCACTCTTCTTCACAATTTTCTTTTGATTCTTCCATTCTAGGGTTTTAAGTGCTTCTTGTATTAGTAGAGATTGATATCTTCATTCTATCATTTATATATTCTAGTATTTAAGTATATTCCACTGCATACTTTATAAACATTCAAAGTTTATGATGACATTTGCCATCAACCCGAAAACATTTCTCTATTGCAAATTATGCACTACTATGTATCAACACTCTTTAAATAAATGACATGTAATACTTGCAAAATCATTATAATTGGGAGTCGAGTTGTTCTGAAAATTGGTCCGGAGATCGATTCAAAAAACTGGCCTAGAATTGAGTGGTTCAACTAGTTGAACCAAATAGAAATAAAAATTACTTCTTTAATAAACTACTTAGGTCCTAGTTAACTCGGTTGACTTGATCGAATCATGAAAGGTCTTGATCGAATTCTAGTGTGAATTTTCCATCAGACCCAGATTGAACGGTCAGGCTAAACTGGGTTTTAAAAGAAAGAGTGATTGGACAGTTAAGAAGTTGACATACAACGATATCTGCATGGCCACAACTCAATGCTTCATTTATTTAGTATATAGATGAGAGAGAGAGAGAGAGAGAGAGAGAGAGAGAGAGAGAGAGAGAGAGAGAGAGATTAGGATGAAGAGGATAGAAGGTATTTCAAAGAAAAGGGGCGGCAAATGGAAGAAAGGGGCTGATGAGACCAAGCGGAATCAGCCAGCAACAAGTTAACAGCAGGGGTAGGGTTATACAAGTCCCACCACACATGACTCGACGCCTCCCAGCAAGCCATCTCCGTCGACACGCACCCGCTCACGCCACCGTCCCTCACCACCCCACAGCAAGCGCTACTCACATCCTCAATCCCAAACGTCCCCGGATTCTTAATCACCTCCATCACACCTCCGTACACATCACAGTACACCAAACCCACACCGGGCAGCTCCGCATCAATCGCGGCTACGCTCGCCTCCAACCTTGTATTATAATCCAACACCATCTTATTAACCTCGTCCAAGCACGCTTCACTGCCCGTTTTGAGCATTACGTGCGGCGCACAACCCAAGGGGAGAACACTGGCTAGTATTATCTTCCGCACATTGGCGGTGTAGAGGCTTCGGATGGCATTGGCCATCTGGTGGACTAGGATGCGGGTGAAGGCGGTGGAACCGGAGAGTTTTTTGTGGAAGAAGTCGGTTAAGTCGTCTTTGCCGAATGAGAGGTAGAAGATGGAGGAATTGATGAAGGCGTTTGCGGCTTCTTCGCCGAGGTGGAGTTGGAGGAGTTGGATGGTTTCGAAGGCTTGGCGGAGCTGCTGGTTTAGGGACTGGTAGTTTGTGCTGCCCGGGTAGAGAATGGTTGCTTCTGCTGACCCGAAGTTGACTCCTCCTAAGATCCCATCAATGGAGCCATTTTTGGTGTAGAATGGTGTTGTGTAAGGCAACCCCATCTTCTTCGCTGCATCAGTGGAAACTAATCATGCATATGAGAGAGAGAGAAAGTAAGACAGAGAGAGGGGGGGTATTCATAATCATACCAAGGAGCTGAGGGAGAAGAGTTGTATCAGAGCCATTGCATGGGAATCTTGATACATTTTGTTGTAAGAAGCCATCAAAAGGATTGTTGTCTCCACAATCAACAGAAGAATCTCCTAAAACAAACATGGCGGCGCCAGGTGGCGCCGCCCCACTCGAGAGCTCCTTTTTCATGGCAAAAACACAGTCTTGCCTCAAAGTGATCATCAGAAATATCAGACCAAGAAACTTAATAATCACCATTTCTGCACCTTGCTATTGAGAAGTAACAGCATAAACAACAAATAGCTAAAGGGGTATGATTATGATCATCAATAATGTCACAAAAATAGTGGAGAAAGCAGTTCTTGAATTATCCCATTCTTGTGTGGTTAAGTCACGAGTTCTTTGCTTCACAAGCATATCAAACAAGCCTAGTTATAATATTTCATATTAGAATATGCAATGAGGTAAATCATGCTAAACATGTGAAAATAACAACTCTTTGAATCTACCACTAGCAGATTCCGGCAAGCATATGCAGAGCAACATTGCTGCTCCACTTGGTTCAGCCGCTCCACCCTCCGGCAAGAACACACAAACTTGTGGTGTGGGTGTTAGGTCAATAGGGCCAGCATATAATGGCTTGCCCCAGCCAAAATCAGTTGATTCATATATGGAAAACCGAGTCCATTGAGTTATGGACAGTTTCCCACCAAATTCTAGCCTCTTAGGCCTATAAAGATCAATGTAGTCAACAGTTGATCTTAGATACTCCCTCCGAGACCCCTAACCGAGCCTCACGCACCAGCAAGGCCGTGTCAGCTAGGCATCCGGTTACAAGGCTCTGTATAGTGCTCGTGGCACACGCCACGCATAAGGCATTACCGTAAAACCCATCTTTTAGAGGGCGATTCTTGAGCTTCTCACGAGCATTGACAGAGAAGGTGAGGCGAAGCTCGGAGTCGAGAGGCTTGACATCCAGTGCTTTCACCCAACATCTCCACACATGAGCTGCTGTTGCATCAAAGGTTGTGCACGACAACTCTCCATCTGCTTGTGCTGATATCTTCAAATGGGCTTGGAATTCGCGGCTCATCCAGTAGCATTTCTGAACAGGGTTGGCTTGCCACAGCTGCTTTACCAAGGTGGAGCCATCATCCATGCTCTTGAACTCAGGATGTGAGAACTGAATCTTGGGGGGATCGCGTGGCAGAAAGATCTCTCGATCCCAACGAGGCACGGGGTTCACCACCAGTGAACCGGCTTTCGCTGTTCGAGCCCAGGCATTGAGAAACTGCATTGCTCCAAGGCCATCACAGAGGCAGTGGCACATCCTCAAGCCAAGGCTGAAGCCACCACAGCTGAACTTGGTTACTTGAGCTATCACCAATGGCATGTTCACAACTTTGTACTGTTCTTCATTGGGAAACCGGTAAATCAAGTTTATCCATGCAGGGTTTGGCACAGATAGATCTCCCAGATCTGCCAAGGCCACATCAGGAATGAGCCTCAACGAGCAGAGCGCCTTGATTGGGGCCAAAGAAAATCTCCAGCTTCCCATTCTCTGTCCCTCTTAGTCTACCAGTGAAAGGATAGTAAGGCACTAGGACTCTTTTCAGAGCATCTTTGAGTATTTCAGCAACAGGCCCGTCCCCTTCCAACTGGTAAAAGTACACCGTTGGGGTGAAGAGGCGCACACCGACCATGTCATCAAGATTGGAGAGATAAAGAGGATCATGGTACTCAGCTGCAAAGTAAGAATCAGATAAAACAGGATCTATTCTATCAATGGTTACCGGAATTTCCAGTTGAGGAAAATGGAGTTCTTGAACCCAACCAGCCATGTAAAGTGATGGCACCAGATCTTACAGAGAGATTTAAGCTCTCAAATATGTCAAGCTACATTAGCTATCTATTTGGTAGAAAGTTGTCCCACTAAATAACGGATACATCATCATGTTACTGCCTTTGTAGGTAGAGATCAGTTCTGATGCAGATACACAACAACTTAGAGAGAACAATCACTCTAATCCTATGACTCTTTTAGTAGATACACCATAAATTCTAAGAAAGAAGAGCAGATTTAATTATTCAAGAATCAGGGCTCACGCATTCTAAGCAGGTGTATTAGAAAAAGAAACAAACAATGCCTCAAATCAAGACATACGCATAATTCATAAATGGCTGAAAGAGGAAAATGGAAAGATAATATTTAAATGCTAAATATTCAGTGAACAACTTGGAAACTACTAAAGCTAATAAAACGATTCCTTCTTACATGCTGGCTAATTAATACTAAGGGTGTGAAAAAACAATCAGAAACTAGAATACCACTCAGAAACTAGAATACCACGACTAAGCTTTCAGTTTACCAACTCTGCGCCTGTTATGCCAGCCATTATTATCACTGTTCAATCAGAAACTAGAATACCACGACTAAGCTTTCAGTTTACCAACTCTGCGCCTGTTATGCCAGCCATTCTTATCACTGTTCAACTGGTTTTTCTTTGCAGCTGCTGAACACTGCTCGCCTTGACTCCCTTTACCACTCATCTCAACTTGTAGCTTGCGGCGCCTCATCCGGTTTTCAAGCCGTATACCTCTAGAATTCTGGATTCTTTGTTCAATCTCCAGAGCTTGAGAAAAGTTCCAGATCCTGACAATACCATCTTCACCACCACAAACAATTCGATCAGATCCTACGCCCACGGAAAACAAATTGGATCCAAACCCATGTAGCATTCTTTGTGGGGGCTCCACATTCTTTTGATCCCCGTAGCTAGCCTTGGAAGTTTTTTCAGTAACTCTGCTGATCTTCAACAACTTCCTCACATCAATAAGTGAAATCTTCCCATCACTGGAAGCTGAAACCAACCATGGGAACTCGAATGCAAGAGAAAAAACAGAGCCATTGTGAGGAATCCAGGTCGCAATCCTTCGAAAATTGCACTTAACATTTCTAGTGACCTCGAACATGTGTATATAACCATCTTCCCCTCCAGTAAACAAGAGTTTCCCTGTGTGACTTCGGGCCAAAGCATACGTTTTACCAGCATGAGCACTGCTAATAAAGGCAAGCTGGCTGCCAGAAGCAGTGTCCCAAAGGTAAACACCTGAACCTGCTGTACTCCCTATTGTAGTATCATGAGGAACAAGGCTCCAAACCCAATCATTATGCACCAGGATATTCAAACATTTCAGAGAAGAGCGATCCCAAACACGTACAGTCATGTCCCAAGAGCCACTATACATTTTACCAAAATCCAAAGCAAGACAAGTTATAGGACCCTCATGTCCCCAAACTCGAAACTCCTTATTCTGATTATGAGGAGCCCTAAGGTCAAATAAATGAGGGTTCCCATCCTCAACCTTCCAACCATGTATAAAACCATCAGTACCGCCAGCAACCAAAAGTTTCGTATCAGCTGCAACAGCACGAATGGTGCAGCCAAGAGGTCGAGATGATGTGATCAACAAACCTTCTTCAAGGTCCCACATTCTTACCACCTGATCATAACCCGAAGTGAACACAAGCTTCTTAGAAACCAACACGAAAACAGTCCTAACAGCTTCCGTGTGGCCATACAGTGTGTCCACGCTGTAACGTCCCATAAACGTCTTGCTCCGGAACTCTCTCTCCTCAAACAATTTCTTCCATGATTTCTCATCCGAACAACCTGGCCCCAAGTTGGCTGCAGTTGCCGGATGCCCCCACCTCTCATAATAGAAATCCTTCCACAGATTGTGCTCAGAGGCAACCCTATACAAAGATTTATTGACACAAGACACAATACCAAGTCCCTTTGGGTCTAGGTAATTAAGAATTTCAGATATCAGCACGGGAGGTAGATCAGAAAAGAACCAATATTGGTTGGGCAAAGCTTCAGAGAAACTTGACCCAATTTTGGCATTTGATTTCAATACAGACGCTGGTTTCTCAGTCCCAAAGGATTCAGTCTTACTCTTTCCGTTCTTTGCAAGAACAATTCGATTGGAGGGGAGTTCTATTTTCCCAGGTTTATCCACGCA
Organism: Lavandula angustifolia; assembly: GCA_028984105.1. Classification (NCBI taxonomy): domain Eukaryota; kingdom Viridiplantae; phylum Streptophyta; class Magnoliopsida; order Lamiales; family Lamiaceae; genus Lavandula; species Lavandula angustifolia. The sequence continues at coordinate 17,102,378 of CM054814.1, forward strand.
TTTTTTTGAACAGTTCTTTAAGCCAAATTCTGTATCACGTGGGCATTCAAATGCCATAAAACTATTTCCTGGAATCTTATTCAGATAATTGTACCCAAATCCGACTAATGTGATAAGATTTTCGAATGATCACAAAATTCTCCAATATCACAAACTGGATAAGAAGAAATACAGGGAAACCCCAAAAACCTCGCTGAAACCCAATTCAATCACACCCCTAAAGACCGAAAAATTAGCCTAATTACTGGAACCCTAAATCGAAGGGAAGTCTGCAGAAACGACTTTTATGGCAATAAAAATTGGTTTTCCTCAAATAATTACTCCAAAAGATAAGCGAGAAGCAGTCCAAACAGAAAATTTGACGGAAGGAGAAAAACAAAGAAACCAGAAATACCAAATCAAACAAAATTAGATAAACACAAAACAAAATCGGGGTGCGATTGAGATTGGGCGGAATATACCTAAACAATTGCTAACTCAAATCTTCGGTCAACGCAAGCTGAAAGAAAAATCGACGTACATGAAAATGAAGAAAGTAAATTGGTTACCTTCCTAAGAATTTCCGGAGAACTTATGAGAGAGAAAATTAGGGCAATATATTTCTTGTGGTTGGTCGTATCCTTTTTTGTTCTATACAATATTAACCAGCCTTTATTTCTCATTATTACATTCACACCTCTATACTTTTCATAATTGCAAATAAAGTTCACTTTGGTCCTTAAGAAAACCCCTAATTTCCTTTCAGTCGGGCAGAAATTAAAATTTAGTGAATAGAATTAAAAATAATAAAAATTCCGTTTAATAATCTCTTAAAAACAATTGTAAAAAAATTCAAACCGTCGGTCCGGGCTGCTGATTTTCAGGTCATTTCTCTCACTTCTCCCTCTCAGAGGTGCGTGAGAAAGAAACTAAGTGTGGAAACTCTATCACATGAAAAAACAAAATAATCATGCAAAATTCAAATAAAACAAATGCTTGGGTTTTGATCCGTTTGATTATTTGCTCGATTTTTGAATTTCAGATGAGGTGCTGATTAACCCTAAATCTCTCCGCCTCTTTACCTCTGCACTTTCCATCAAATCTAGTTCATCCATCCCTTTGGCTTCTCTAATTTTTACCCTTCTTATTTTTTTTTAATTTTTTTAAATGGCCAATTATCTGGGTTGACTCTCTCTTTCTATCACCGATTTCACACAATTGACATCCTAGTTATATATATCAAAATCGAATTTTTTTTCACTGTACAAAATATAGGGTTCTCGGATTATCTTGATTTAAACTCTTTTTTTTTTTTGGAATAAGATTCTTTATTTTTTTTAATGGTTTTTTCAGTAAACAAAACATTTAACCGGTTTCCTAATCAACATTTGCCAGATTATGATAATCTAAGTATCGGTAGATAGAGTGCAACTAGTTTGATTTCGTTGTGTTTGCTAATGATGTGGATTTGCGATTTGGTGTTCTTTTTTGTTTTTTTATCTTCTCAATCATGTAAGTTATTCTTCATCTACAGAAGCCAATAAATCTGTTCTTGAAAGTGTATTGGGCATTAATAATTTGTTGCTGGATAAGTGCTTGGATTTTCTTCTACAGATCTTTGAGGTAGTTTTCTTGACTACAAAAATAAGCATTGGTTGATTTTATCGTTGCTTGGTTTAGTTGAATATGCATATTTGTTGAATGCAGATGAAGAATTATTTTTTTATTAGCCAGATGAAGATTTATTTTTTAATTAGCTAGGCAAGACTGACTATTATGTTCTGGGATAGAGAAGTTGGGATGGCTGGATTTAGACTTATATATATATATATAATATAATACCCTAGATGTCAAACCTCTAGAAAGGAAGCTTTAGTTACATAATTAGGAAAAGATTACTCTGTTTCTAGAAGTTGTTTATCATCTCTTGATTTATGTTCCATATTTGGAGGTAATCTTAGGAGCATTGCAAAGTTACTGCTATACTTTTCATGTATATATATTGTTCTTTTTTTCAATAAATTATCATGCTTGTTGTGTAAGAGGCTCTTGCTAATAACTTGGGGGACTCTGCCTTTATGGTGGATGATGAGAGACTTCATTATAGTTTCAGTTTTGAGCTTTCGGAAGCCAGGCAATGTGTTTTAATCCTTTGTTGGTCACCCTTGTCCGGAAGTACCTTTTTTAGAAGGTTTACTATGGGATAGTCTTTTGAATATTATACCATTGATCTGCTACATAACTCAAAAATTTGGCATTAGTTGACTCGTTTATCTTGTCAACTCTGGATGCTCCTTGTCATTGATCATTAATACTTCATCATGTTTGTCATTTTATTCCTTCTCTGATAGACTCTCCCTTTCTGTGTATACATGTTTTACTTTTACTTTTTTACTTTTCTTTTCGTTTTCTTAATGTCTAGTGAGAGTTGGAGATGTGTGTGGAAAGTGAAACTGACGAAGTGATGATGCCTAACGAAGGCGTAGATGATGCTAACAGCCTGGGAAGTGTTGGAGGAAATAGTCAGCTGAAGAAGGGTCCTTGGACTTCTGCAGAAAATGCAATTTTGGTTGAGTATGTCAAAGAACATGGTGAGGGGAACTGGAATGCAGTTCAGCGAAACACGGGCCTTGCCCGCTGTGGGAAAAGTTGTCGTCTGAGGTGGGCAAATCACCTCAGACCAGATTTGAAGAAAGGTGCCTTCACTCCAGAGGAAGAGAATCTTATCATTGAGTTACATCACAAGATGGGCAACAAATGGGCTCAAATGGCTGCTAAGGTTCACTCTTTTTTCTCATTCTGTAAAAGATTTTCCCTTTATGAAGAAAGTGTTTGCAGTTTAGTTTAAGGTTGTCTATCAAGTGAATGGAGTATAATAACGGTGTTAAGGTTAATGATAGTGTTTTTTGTTTTTGTTTGAGACACGTTGTCTACTAAAACTTTGTTTTGGTATAAGTGGGAGAATTGTTGGGTTTGTATACTGAAATGTTGCATGTGCATTGTTTTGTAATTAGATGCCCGGGCGGACGGATAATGAGATAAAGAACTACTGGAACACAAGGATAAAGAGACAACAACGCGCTGGCTTGCCATTATATCCACCCGAAATCTCTCTACAAGCTTTTGATGAGAACCAACACAAAGACAACATGAGTAGCTTCTCTCCTACGGATGCACATTCTCGAGATGTCGTGCAAGTTAACACCTTTGACATTCCAGACATCCAGTTCAAGAACCTTGAATTGGATCGCAATGTGTATGCACCTCCATTTCTTGATATTCCTCTGCCGCATGTTCTCCATTCTCCTTACCCGAAGACAATTCCTCCACCCGACCCCCTTCAAGGGTCCGAATCTTTATTCTCGAGTGCCACAATGAGCAACACTACTTATCAAAGTGGTGGATATGTGCAGAATGATCAACCTTTCATGTATTCTTCTGCATATGATCAAAGTGGCAGCTATGCCGTTTTAAACGGCAACTCTTCTTCTCCTTTGGAGCCCGATTGGGTGACGAAGGAGGAGCTCCCTTCACTCCAAAATCAAGCAGCCTATAATTGGTCCTCCTCTCCACTGCCTTCCCTTGACTGTGATGTAGTATTGCATGAATCACAAACTATGAACCATCTCACGGACAGCTCCGACTTGCTAGCTATGGTTTTCGATTGTTTTTCATCTGAACTCATCCATGAGGCAGGATGGGAGCCATATGGTGAGCTACTAACCTCACCCGTAGATCAGTCAATGTTCAATGAGGGCACAGTTAGTGAACCTGAATCTGAACCTGCAGAAGCAATAGCAGGTAAGAAACCACTTAACTCGACTTTGTTTACGCTTCTTTTTTCATCCTCTCGCGTGTTTCTTTAGCTTTACTTTGCTAATTTAACATCTTCTTCTTGGGTTTAAGGCTTTAGAGCTAATGAAGAATCAGCCATCTGGGCTCCTTCACAATAATCAACAAGGTTTGTTGCTTGCCTTCATTGTTTTTGGTTTCTTACAAAGAGTGCAACACTTGTTTGATGATTTGGGCAGGGAGTGGAAGCATATGAACAAGCTCTTACGCGCGATTCCAGTCGATGAAAAGACCAGTTTTAAATTCCTTTGGGTGTACCTTTCTCCATCTTCAGTTATCTTTCAATGGCTCAATAAATAGTAGTACCATCTAGCAAGGGTGGAAAGTGAAAACTGTGATACTTGTGCACTTGTTACCATGGTATGTTTTGGTAGTTTTTTCTTGGCATTTGAAGCAAGCTTGGATTGACTTCATATTTTGTGACAAATTGGATGGACAAAATGATGATATTCAGTATAAATAGCAGTGTTGGTACAAACATCTTATATCTTATGTAAGAGACGACAAAAGTCATATGTACTTCCATTAACATTGTAAGGACAAAATCTCTATTTTCTATATTGTCCCAAGAAATAAAAATCTGCAAACCCATCTTTCACTTTTGCATGACAAAATGTATTCACTTTTTGCATTGTCTCAGCATGTCATCCTATCTTGAAGAGCAGACAATCAAAAACAAAGATTTGCCCTTTATGCATATTTACCCTAAGAATTGAAAATTCATCAATTTCAATCCAAACCTTGTTCTTCCACATCTCTACTCAAATAGCCATCTTCAAGCAAAGAATCAGACGAAGAAGGCAGTTCTTGATCCGCGCCATCTCCTCCGGAAACCTCACATCTCTGAATTTCCCTTCAATTCTTAGGGTAGTATGCATAAAGGGCCAATCTTGGATATCAACCAAGCAAAGTTTGACAACTTTACAAGAACCATATAATTCTCTAGCCAAACAAAATCTCATCCTGCCCCTGAGGTAAGCATTCTACAAACCCTATTTGTTTCGATAATCGACCCAAGCACTCGTATATCTGGTTGGATTGAGAATGTGACTTGTCTCCCACTATGAACTCATACAGATTTCCATTAACCTCAATGGAGCTGCATCCGGGAGTCTTATCCACTACTCTTTCCCTCACCATCTTCCTCACCTCCTCAGCCTTGCCCCACATATTTCTTTCAACATACATGCCTGCAAGCAGAACATAAATCCCACTATCATGAGGATCCAACTCGAGAAGCTTCATTGCAGCTCTTTCCCCCAACTCAATGTTCTTGTACTTTTGGCAAGCGAAAAACATGGCTCCCCACGCCACTTCATCCGCTTCCATTGACATGCTTTCAAGAAGCTCGATCGCCTCCATTAGAAAACCGGCCCTCCCAAGAAGATCTACCATGCTCGAGTAGTGTCGGATTTTGGGTGGAACGTTGAACTTTGAGTTCATGAGTGAGAACATCTTCCTACCTTCTTCCACCAAACCTCCATGACAGCAAGCTGCCAAAACCCCGAGAAATGTTACTTCATCCGGGATTAGACCAGCACGAATCATCTCTTGGAAACATGATAAAGCATCATGTGCATCGCCATGAAGGGCTAATCCACCTATTATAGCTGTGTAGGTTAGAGCGTTTCTTTTTGGGATCTCATTAAAAACTTGTAGTGCTTTATTGATGTTACCGCACTTGGCATACATGTCGACTAAAGCTGTACCAAGGATGACGTTCATAGAGAGGTCATGCTTCTCAATGTACCGATGAATCCAAATCCCAATGTCGAGTGCTCCAATTTGTGCGCAAGCACATAAGCAACTAACCATGGTTACCTCATCCGGTTTAACCTCCACTCCTTGCATCTCATGAAACAAAGATAATGCTTCCTTTCCCTTCTGTGCTTGCACATAAGCCCCAAGCATTACGTTCCACGGGACAACATCCTTCTCAGGCATTTCATCGAACAGTCTCTTAGCATCATCCAGATATCCATGCTTTGCATACCCTCCCACCATGGTAGTCCAAGTCACCGCCGTCTTCTCCTTCATCTTCTCAAATAACTCCTTAGCTTGCTTGAGATCTCCACACTTGACATACATATCCATGAGTGAGTTAGCAAGTCGGATGCTCGTATCCAACCTCCGCTCTCTGATATACTGATGGAACTCACGCCCAAGAATCAAATCCTCCAACTGAGTGCAAGCTGTAACAACTCCAATCATGGTGATCTCATCCGGATCGACGCCCCTCTCCATCTCAATCGCGCGGAATACCCTCAAAGCCTCCTCACCTCTCCCACTCTTCACATATCCATTGATCAACGAGTTCCAAGAAACCAAGTCCCTCACAGGACTTTCGTCGAACACTTTGCGGGCAGACTCTAACTCACCACAAGAAGCTAAGAAATTAATCAAAGCATTGCGCACATATACATCACCATCGTAATTCATCTTCACAACGTGACTAAGAATTTCATTGCCCAAATGAGAAAGCAATAATTTCGCACAAACTTTGAACAGTAAAGGAAAAGTATAATTATCTGGCCTCAAACTAACACCACTTAAACTCACAAACATCAGCATTTTCTTGTACAGGGCAATGGCATCAAACGGAGATTGGCTCTCGGTGATGGCTCTAATTACAATATTCCAAGAGAATACATTTGGGTTGGGCATTGCGAACAATAATCTTTTGGCGTAGTGAAGATCGCCATTTTGAGCGAGTGCGGAAAAAGTTACCAAGCGGCTGTAAGCGAGGCCATCTAGAGAGAGTCCGGTGACGATCATTTGCGACTGGATTTGCTCGAGGTGAAAAATGGATCGGCATTTGGTTTCTAGTAGAAGAAGCGTGGGATTTGAGAGTACAAATGTGTGAGTTGTGTTCCAGTTAGTAGGAGTAGATGGTTTTGTGGGTTTGCTTTTTGGGGCCAAGAGAGAGAGCGTGTGAAGGGAAGATAGAGAGAGTTTCAAGTGTTTGGATTCGGAGCGGATCTTCAGTCCCAAAATGGTAAGAACACTCGGTGCCCACTAATCACGCCCCGCCACACATGTATTGATGGGCCCCACTTAATTAAATTAATATTTGATTTTTAAAAAAATGGTCCACCAATACACGCGTGACGGAACGTGATTGGTGGGCTACCGAAGGGACCACCATTTTGTGGGCCAGAAGATTCTCTGGCGTTTGGATTTGGGGATGACGACGGACAACATTACACCAGTTAGCAAATATATTTGCTTATCATCCACCTCTTGCATATATGTCTGTTATGGGTTATGAATCTAAGATCATCTCCTACTCTTCATCTATAGACTATATTCTATAGAGAAAAATTTTATTTTTGATTTTGTAATATAGTCTATATTCGTCTTTTATCCTTGGTATTGTAATATAAACAATGGTACTCATGCTATCATGTGTCCCTTTTTCGATGACCTTACTTAAGCATTGCGTGTCTAGTATTGAGCTATCAGTAACACTTTTAAGTAGTACTCCTTCTATCCCATAGAATGTGTAGTATTATAGGTGAAGTTTGTAAAGTGATTCGTCCCACAAATAAAGTGTTTGTAATAATTAATTATTTATAGAAACAAGACACATTCTATAAGAGACCCCGATAAGTAGGGGCGGTACCAGGGGGTGCGGGTGGGTGCGACCGCACCCCCATTTTTCGCGTCGAAGTCAAAATTCATGTGTAAATTTTACGAAAAAAATATTTTCGCACCTCCCGTATTTTACGAAAATTTAATACATGAAAGCGAATTTAAAAATATATTAATTGTCCAACAACATGAACTAAATTAAGTGGCCCAACAACATCAATTAGCCCAACAAGCAATTAAATTAAATTGTCTAGTTGTTAGCTACACAATGAGAATTGAGAGTCGAGAGTTAAAGGCGTAGTCATCATCCAACATCCTCCGCGTCCGGCGTCTGCATCCAGCATCCTCCGCTTCCGGCGTCCGGAGTCCTTATTCTTCGATTTTTGATTTATTCTCTTTTGTGGTAAAATTCTCAAAACCCCTAATTTAATTTTCAGCTGCAACATCTGAACGAGTATTTTCTAAAATGAAGCTCGTAAAGACAAGGCTAAGGAATAAAATGGAAAATGATTTTCTACTTGGTTCTATGATAATGAGCATTGAGAATGAAATTGCTAAGAGTTTTGATATTAACTCAATTATTGATGAGTTCAATAACATGAGAAAGCGTATATCACAATTTTAGACTCGCTATTCTTGTCATTTTTATGGTTTTTGTATATCATTTTAGACTCATTATTTTGTCATTTGTATATGTTATAAGTACTTTTGACTTCCTTATACTCATTGTTATATTATCTTTTCTCTAAATTGTTTTTCGGGAACTCAGCACCCGAACCCCCGATAAAACTCGCCCCCATCTATAAATCTTGGTTTCACCCCTGCCGATAAGGAAAGTAAGACGCATTATATGAGGAGGGAGTAATTGCTAACAAATAAATCATCGGTAAATTAGAAAACAGAAACAAGGGTAAGTGAAGTACTGTACATTATTATCCATTGAAGGACAAAAAATGAATGTTTTTAAAACTCACATGACAAACAGAAATAGGTCACATTATAAGCTCAAATCGAGATTTTCTCGCTGAATATAACATGAATGTAGTTAATTTCAATTTTATAGTACTAGTTTATGATCCCGAAACTCTTACGAAATGTCCCCTAAACGTTTTTTGTTTACTTTAATGATGATTATAGGGTTTTTAATTCAAAAATATTTAAAAACTCAACCCCCCACCCCAAGTTCTTAAGTGTTGAATCTATTCCCCTGTTCTAAAGTGTGGAGATTCTCTGATAAAAAACTACATATACTGTGACTAAAATCTGTATGAAATATTCAATGAGATTATGAAAATGAATGTTACGAAAAACACATGGTATTTGTCTATTTATTACAGAGAACAAGGAGCATCTGCTTCTGCTTCATACTCCAGTAGTATCAAGTCCTTTGCCTTACTCTCCTGCCTCTCGTATCACCACCATCAGAGAGCTGAGCCCATACACTCCGAGACTTTCCACCGCCGCTGCTGCAATCGTCGTCGCACCCCGCCACCGTTTTCAACAGTTCAGACTGCAGAGCTGGGCAGTTTTCTTTAAGATACTCGAAACCATCAGACCTCATCACATCTGCAGCAGCACAATCATAAAACCTCATGCCTAAGTTTAGGCACCCGAATAGTTTTTACACGACATGAACAAAGGCGAAAGATCGTGTACCTGCAAGATTCTCAGCTGCAAATTTGAGGCAAACTGTCATCAGTTCTGCAGCGTGAAAATGATCTGCCAAAGCAAGTATATGTGCAACATTGTTTACGGATATGTCCTTGCAGAGATGAGATTCACACATCCGCTTTAGTCTTACTAAATCGTAACGATCAGCAGCAGCGAGCAGCTTTGCAGTTAAAGAATCAGTTATCAAGGAAGAAGAAGAGGTAGATGAGATCATCTCATCTTCAACTAAGGCATCTCGATATACAAAGTGCAGCATTGCCTGTTAGACAAGAATCGAGAGTAACTTCAGCACGCTATTTGAAACGTGGATGGAATTTGTCTCGTTAGCCTATAGGGTCCAGAACTAAAACTTACTAACCTTGAATACTTTAGGTTCCATGTCCGATATGGTAATATCTTGCGCATCACTATCCAGTTTTTCAAAAAAGTCAGAACAAAATACGGGAGAACGGGCTGCTAATATCAACTTGTGAGCAGGGAATATCTCCCCAGCCACATTAAAAGTAACATCAGAACCTTGCATATTTTCCAGTAGCATACCAAAATCTGATCCCATGTCAGAATCTGGTACCTGAATTGGATGTAACCTTGAACAGTCGGTGGCAGAAACCACAACCCCAACAGTACAGTTGATCTTCAGGCAATCATCTTTGAGATAATCTGAATTCTCAAGCATAGCTCTCCTGAAAAAGCGTTTGTAACCCCTGCATTTTTTTAGAAAACAAACATACTGAAGACAATGTTTTTAAGAGTAATAGAAAGTCTAGCACATGACAACAGTTATACATCCACAAGATTAAAAGATAGCATCCTCCTACCATTGTTGATTGACATTTTCACAACTGGAGAACTACCAAACGAAAATAGATGTGGGTGCAAACAGAATTAAAAGTAAATTTGTTTATTTTGTGTTCCAGATACCCTTGTGCTCATATAGTTCTTATTCCCTAATGTCCCAGTACAGTTCCTAGTTCCAACCAGAGCTGCTAAGATATTATGAGATCAGATTTCCTTCTGGTCATTATTCAGTGAAGTTGACAACAGTTTATATTCCCTAATGTCCCTGACTAGAGCCAAGTGCCAAATGTGAAATAAGAAGTTACTGGAAATGTTAAGTACTCCCATGTAATTCTCAAACGGCAAGGTACCAAAGCAGTCCACATACTCACCCAACATCCAAAGTACTATCCAACTAGATGATAATACAGCCATGACATAGATAAAGGCAAGATTCTCCCTCAGAAAACAACAAAACCCATATGTATATAATACATTAGAATTAATGCATGAGAAACATTTAACATCTAGATGTTTAGCAACCACAGCATAATTGCTGAAATCATTAACCTTTTCCACCCAAATTAGAATTTGATAGAATACCTAATACGAGATGCAATCAGTCAATCACTGTACATACAAAGATTATCGAACCAATGTCACCAAAACTTTCTCTTCGTTGTTCTTGAGTTGGAAGCACAAGAATGTACTGTATTTTGATCTAGGTACAGTGTTAACCCATAATTCATTAATACGATTCAACTTGAACAACAAATAAATTATACTCATGAGGACAGTAAGAACTTAAGTTTCAAAGACGTTCAAGATTTCATAAATCGTCACAATTCAAAGAATACATCAATTCCATGTAATCAGGAGGATCATCAACACTATTAAATTCAGCCGACCTAGCATCTAATCGCCATATCACCACAAAACCTCAACTCAACCACAAAGCAAAATGAATCAGAAATCAGAAGCATAACAAGATAAAGACGACTGTACCACATGCTCCCGCGGTATTTAAGTGTATAAGGCCCACTCTCAAGCGACCTATCAAAATGGCTATGCACTTTATGCTTCCCCTTCCCGCTCTGGTCAAGGAGAGTGAGCTCGAACAACGCCCGCACGTCCGTCCCTTCACTCGCCAACGCTATGAAGACCGATACATACGTCGAATTATCCTCGGGATTCTTACCGTCGGGGTAAAAGTAAATCGCCCATTTATACCCTCCCACGGTGAAATCATCGCTTGCAATATGCTTGCCGACTCCCATTCCTTTCGCCATGGAGTAGCCCTGGATCACGAACCGGTGCGACCCGTTCGTCGTCTCGGTCACGGAGCTCGAGCTAGTCGGTGAAATCAGCAGATTCGGCACTACCTCCGGCGTCATCGGCATTGTTCGCCGATTTCTTCGTGTTGTCTTTGCGATTCAGGCGAAACGCATTCTTTGATTGCGGAAGTGAATGATGAGATCGCAGAGAAAAAGAAAGGAAAAGTTACAGTTAGGGTTTTGGAGTTCAATTTTGGGGAATTCCCGAAATTCAACGTTCGTTAAAACTTGAAATTATTGATTGGAGCCTCAGAGGCAGAGGGGACGCTCTATTAGGGTGTAAGTGTTCCTCTCGCGAAATCGATCGGACCGTTCGGTTCGGCTTCGCGGTTTGGTTCAGTTTATTTTTTTAGGAACCGTTTACGTTCGGTTCGCGGTTTAGAAAGGAAGGAAAAAAATTTTAATTTTTATTTAAATTCTTAATGAGAATATGTGGATTTCGATAATAACTATACTTTTTTATGTACATATTCGGTTCGGTTCGGTTCGCGGTTCGGTTCGGTTCGGTTCGGTTCGCGGTTTCAATAACTATACTTTTTTATGTACATACTTTTTTCAATAACTATACTTTTTAATTGAACGCATTAATTTTCAAAATTTTCGGTCCGGTTCATATGGTTAACTGTTTCGTTAGTTAATTTATGTACATATTTTTTTTATCTTTCTTAGAAATAACATACATTGTTAATAGAACGCATGAAATATTAAATAAAATAATAGTAATTAATAGTATTCAATAACTATCAATACGAAAAGTTTGTAATTTCTTTATGAGAAAATGAAAATTCACAACTATCATATCAAGCATTAATTCACGTCCCAATTCTATTACATTTAAATGCTTCCCAAAAATCAAACTAGAACAGTAAATTCCAATGATTCTCAAATACAATGATTTAAATATATTAGTAAAAAGTGACTAAGAAACAATCAAATTTTTCGTGTAATACGAGAAAAACTTTCAATCGTTACAAGAGATATTCAATCGAATTTAGAGATCAACACAAATATAATGATCTCAAAAGACTGCAAAGAATAGTAAGAATAATTTGGCTAAAAACACAATATCATCATTGTGAAAGAAGGCCTCTTGCTGGAGGAAGCAAAGCAACAGCAGCCCTCTCCGGCTTGGAGTACTTCCTCCACACTGCCTTAAGCTTGCTTGCCGCCACACCAGAGTGGAGGCTAACCAAAAGCTTCGAGCAATCCCTATTCACAAACAATCTAAATCAACACACAAGAAATTTAAGTAGAAAAAGAAAACAAGAATATTCAAAATCCATACATCAACTGATCCTCGGAATATCCGGTATGATGCTTGAGTGTTTCAGTCCATAGAGGGCTCTTGCTTAGCGTGCAACGAGCAGCGTATACAGCCGAAGCAGCGAATACCGAAGGGCTATACCGTGTGGCTGCTGAGTAGTTTGTCAAGCCAAGCTCAGCAAAGAAGAACGTCATGTTTTCCACCTGCATCAACAAATGTAGGCCTAATTAATCAAGAATCAAAATGTAGCAATCCGACGCTAATGTATTTAGTGACTAAAATATTCTGACGGGCCCAATCCGTCGCAAAATGATAATAGCAACCGGATTTGTCAATAGGACGGGATTTCCAGTTGCTATTTTGCAAAAAAATTGTGATATAAATATACTTTTCAGACCGTATGTGTGAAGACTTATTAAGGCGAAAACCGACCTCCTTGTCAGCCGGGGTAGAAGAAGCCTTGATGTATCGAATGAGGAAGACGTACGGAGTTGGGACCGTGAGATACCATTCCAGATTTCCAAGAATTGCCTTCTCCATTAAGAGGACTTGCTCTCTCACATAAGCATTGTCTGATATGGCGATGAAGTCGTTAACCTCGGGTGCCCATATCTCTTCGTATTTGCAGGCGATAAGCATTGCGCTTATGCCAAGAAGCTGGAGCTCTCTTCTTGGAAGAGGCTTGAGTGAAAGAAATCTGTCTACTATGTTGACTGTAAGGTATAGGCTTTCTGGGACAAGCTCAAACTTCTTGTGGACTTCAATTAGCCAGTCAATGAGAATGGCCCTCATTTTGGAGTTGATTTCTGGCTGTGAGTTTAAGTAGTCTTGAACTTGACCATCACCCTAAAATCAAGAAAAATCATATTCAAATGACTCCCTAATGCAATCAAGAATGGATTCTTGGGAGTTTCATATCATTCTCAAATAGCATCAGCCTAAAATCAAGAAAAGTCATTTTGGAGTTGATTTATGGCTGTGAATCTATATATAATCTTGAATTTAACCATCAGTCTAGACAAGAAAAGGCATATTCAAATGACTCAAAGCAATCATGAACAGATTTTTGAGAATTTATAACATTATCAAATAGCATGATTATATCATACCTCTACTAGCTTGTAGAAACTGTACATGTCCTCAACATACTCCGAAGCTGCCAATTCGTTATCGGCATCCCCTGCATCGATGTCTACGACATAATCCTTAGGTTTCTTGGTAACCCCACAAGCAGCCTAATCACATTTCAAGAACATCAAATATCTGCACACATAAGTACTAATTTGATAGAGATTCTTGAACTAGTTCTATTTGTAAGTAACAAACCTTGCTTCGAGCGGAGAGGATCGAGGTGAAGGCTTTGTTCGGCTTCTTTGAAGATTTATCCCTCACTTTTTTCCCACTCTTGAGAGTTGCACCTTCATCTGAACTGATTAGGATTACAGACTCAGCTTTTGGCTTAAGATGTTTCTTAGCTGCCACTTTTCCAACCAAGTCCTTTGCAGTTTCCACCAATGGCTTCTGCACCATCAATCAAACCTTCTTGTTATGCTGGAAAACAATAAATGGATAAAATAGTAGAAAAGTAGACAAGTTTTTTTTCCTACCGTGCAGATGTTTTTCTCTGCTGCTGCTGCTGCTGCTGCTTGTGCATTTGCCAACAGCTGTGCACCAAAATTCCTGCTACCACAATATAATCAATCATAATGCTAAACATATTCCCAACAAGGCCAAGAATACACACACTCCCTCTACTCTCTCCCTCTCTCTCATCAGAGATTACAAACCTTGTTATAGGGCGAGTGTGTTGATTTTGAGGCTTTCTCTCCACAGCTTGTGCAGGAACAAAGTTGCCAATATCTCTCAGAACGAACCGGTTTCTGCCATCACCTTGTACGATCTTCTGCTGTCCTCCTCCCACTGATTTACCAAAGCATATAAACCACAAAAGTCATTACAACTGATCATACATAAACCTCAATAAATCAATAAAATCCTAGGAACAAAGAAGAATACTCTTTTTAAAGCCTTCCCAACTGAATAAGCATCAAGAAGCTGTTTAATGCAATAGTAATGGAAATCATATCTTGTGTAGATTTGGTTGGGCGGATTATTTTATATCTTTTCTATGTTTATTTGTTTCCAAGTTTAGGATTTTCTCTAATTTCCGATATATGATTTCCATAAATAGCCCACATAAATTAAACGATACAGCTGATACACAACCCGCAAGAAATCCATTAAATTAAGGACATAGAGAATTCCCAACTGAACTCCATTACTACAAAAGGGCATATATCTTCAAGAATCTAACAGAAAACGAGAATTCAAAGAAAAATCACCAACCCACAAGAAAGTTCAAAGAAAGAAACCCTAGAATCAGAGAATCTGTTACCTCTTGATTGCTCTTGAACTACAGCTCTAGAAGCCATCTCTAGATTCCTTATTCCTTTACCGAAACTCCTTTCTAACGAAAATCTGCAGATCGCTACAATACGCGGTTTCTCTCTCTATATTTTTCTTTAGATCCTGCTTTCTTCGTTTCTGGAAATGATGATGAGTAAAGGAGGATGGATTAATTAGAAGAGCGTGTTATATAAAATAGGGTTGAAAGTGGAGGGAGCCTCTCTTTCGTACTAACGGTCATATTATCCAGCTTTGAATATGATCCGTTGATTCTCGATCGATCAACCGAGGGTTGAGATTTGGTTTCGGGTTCTGTAATAAGGCCCAAGTCTGCGCAATATTGTGTAAATATTGACTAGCCGTTGGAATTTAAATAAACTGTTTTCATTAATCAGTAGTTTTTTTACTTTTTTTAGTACCTTAGATTATGAAATTCTTTTCTTATTTTTATGGATTACTACATAAATGAGTCGCAACTCCCAACATATAAGTTTACAAGATGAAAAAAAAATTGAAGTAAATTTTGTGACACCCTCATCGATTTCCAACTATCAAATTTATGAAGTATGCATTTATAATTGCTATTTGAATATGTTGATGAATATGAATATTATATATTGTCATACACACTCATTATATGAGAAACATTTACAAATATCAATTATACTATATCAAAATATATATATATATATATATATATATATATATATATATATATATATATATAATCAGGGGCGGATCTAGGATTTATTGTTAGGGGGCGAAATTTATGGGGATGCGTTGTATTTATCTGGGGGTTCGAGGGCGGAGACCCCGAGAAATTTTTTTGGGGGTGTTTTTGGTCTAAATATACTTACTAATTTTTTTTGGGGGTGTTTTTGGTCTAAATATACTTACTATGTTGTTTGTAATTTATTCAAAAAATATATTACAAAATCGTATTTTGACGACACCTAGATTTAGTTGGAGGATATTACGATTTTCTAACTTTTAAATTAATCAAGTATTTGAAAGATATAATTTTTTATGCTTTTGCTAATTTTACTTAAAGGACAATCAAGTATAAAAAAAATGAAAACACAAACATAACATATAATTGCATAAAGATATATGTTATATTGTATATGTAACTCTATCAAAATAAATATCCAAAACTTCAAATTCTAGACCTTCACTAAAAATTAAAATTAGTGACACGTAACATACATTTTTTAATATTTGCCTAAATTAGTGGTCACATTCACACTAATTCTTAATTTTTACTTTGATGTAAGTTGACAAATTCAAAAATCTCGGGAGGAGGGGAGACGAATCCAAAAATTTAAATAGGACAAATGTATAAATTACTAAAAATCGAAGACAATTCGTAGTATTACACGAAAGTTTGGGGGGGCACGGTCGCACCCACCCGCCCCCCTTTGAATCCGCCTCTGTATATAATTATATATAAATATATAATGTATTAGTATAGTATTACAGAAATTATATGTTCTCATAAATATTATATCACAGAATATCATGTTAGGAACATTTAAATATATAAAAAATCATTTTATCCCAGTATTTATATTATATTAATATTAATTAATTTGAATATTTATTACATTATTATATTATAAATATAAATGGAGGAATGAAAATATAATTCAAGTCACAAGTAGAGGTTGGAGAATCAGATGGAATTAATCATGAATCAAATAGGGACAATAATCACGAATACTGTCCCCATCGGCAACACTGTACCAACCGATAGGAGAAAAGATAAAAATGAAAAGTTGATAATAAATGAAAAAGGTTTAAACCCTTTTTCATTTATTATCAACTTTTCATTTGTATAATCTAAGTTTAGTTCAAATTCTTATTACATATATTCTCGTATAGGGCAATTCCGTAATTAGCTTACAAAATTTCGTTTTACTGTCTTAATTTCATACATTTCCATAGCTATCACTTCTCTCTTCTCTCTCACCCACCTAGACGTGCTCTCCAGCCAATTTTTCAGTTCGCTTCTGTCGCTTCTCCAATTCATACATTTAGTTCGCCACAATTAAGTCAGTTCAGTTTTCAGTAATTTTTTCATACTTCTCCGAGTTGCATTTTCAGATTTATGTTGTGTAATGATGTATGTGTAATGATTTTCTTTCTCTGGTTATGTTTTTCCTACGACTTAGTAACCGCATTCCTAATTTTGGAACGAAGTAGGGGTTTATGGTTGATTAGAGTGATCGGACTTGCATGTTTATGTTGTCTAGTTGTTTTGTTACCACTCTATTTTAGTAACTGGATTTATTGTAATTTAAGAATGACCCGTTTTAGTCCATTAGAGTTGATCGAACCAGAAGAGGTATCTTGGTGATTGACAATTATTAATCCATCTTAGTAAAAGGATATATTTTCATTTAGGAATAAGGTAGGGTTTTCCCTCAATTCTTATGACATACGAGGTTGTTGCGTCTCCATGTAAGTAATCGTTGATTAGAGTTGATCGAACCATAAGAAATTGGTGATTGACATTTACTAATCCATCTTAGTAATCAATTTATTGTCATATGGTTATGTAGGGTTTTTCCCTAATTTTTATGAAATACAGAGTTGTTGTGTCTCCTGTTGCGATTCTGCTGAAGGAGGTGCTGCTACTGAAGGAGGTGATGCTACTGAAGGAGGTGCTGCTACTGAACATGCTGCTACTGAAGCCGGCATTAATCTGGAGCGTTGGATGGTGTGCAAATAAAGGAATGGCTGTGATTGTTACTTAAAGAATCGTGTGTGTTTGGTTAAGTCGTGTTTGTGTTTAGTTACCGTTAGTTACGTTCCTAGTCTAGTTTTCTCCGCCTCTCACTCTATATATATACGAGTGTGCTGGTGATGAAGTGAGTGTAAACTTTGATTCCTATCAATAAAAATTTAGATTTGTTCTTGTTTCTAACATGGTATCAGAGCATGGTTGTTGATGGTGCGACCTCATCAGTATAATTGGCGAACGATGGCACGAGGCAATAATGGCAACAAAAATCCGCAGCAAAATCAAGGAGAGTCTGGTTCTGAATCGCACGATTCCGGGGAAAATTCGCGAAATTCCTACATTGCTAAAGCGAATGATGTGTATTACCTAAATCCGCATGATCACAGCGGACTAAAATTGGTAAATGCGATGTTCAACGGCTCGAATTACTACGCCTGGAGCAGAGCAGTGCGCAGAGCTCTAGGAGGGCGAAATAAACTTGGTTTCATAGAAGGTACTATTCCGCAACCTTCTAATGAAGATGATCTATGTTATAATTTGTGGGTTCAAGCTGATTTTATGGTTATGTCGTGGATTCTGAACTGCATTTCTGAGAAACTAGTTGGATCATACTTGTTAATGAAAACTTCTCATGAATTGTGGATGGAATTGAAACAGAGGTATGATCAAAATAACGGTCCTAAGATTTTCAAAATTAAGAAGGATCTAGCTAGTTTTATACAAGGAACACAATTTGTGACTGTGTATTATTCAAATCTCAACCTACTTTGGGATGAGTTGAGGCTGTTGATGCCTTCGCCTGTTTGTACTTGTGCTGCGGCAAGCAAGGTGAATGCTAGTTATGAGAGCGAGAAGTTGATTCAATTTCTGTTAGGATTGAATGATGTGTATGACAATGCACGCACTCAAATCCTTTTATCTGATCCTCTTCCTACGGTAGTGAGGCATATTCACAGATCCAGCAAATCGAAGATCAAAAGAAGGTTACTTCTGGTAATTCTCAATTATCTGATCAAATGATCATGAATGTTGCTATGACTCAAAGTCAGGAGGCTTGTGATAATGGAAAGTTTGAAGAAGTGGCTTTGAATACTAACTATAGAGGAGGGGGTAAATTTGGAATGTTGGAAGGACAGAGGCAATGTTTTTAAGCCTCGACTGAGTAAGGAAGAGAAAAGAAGACATGAGAAATCAGAGTGCTTCAAGTTAAATGGTATACCAGAGTGGTTTAAGAAGCTGAAGGAGGACAGAGATAAAGGACAAGTAAATTGTGTAAGTTCACAGTCTGAACTGAATGCTCCGGTTCATGCTGGAAATCCAGAAGAGGTTGGAAGTGGAGTTGGTCAACTAATTAGTGAGGTGGAGAGGGCGTTAAGCAAGCTGAAAGGGTTTGGAGTTTCCAATTCAGTCAATGCTGTACAGTCATATACACCCCTCAATGCCTTTGAAAAACATTACTCATTTAGTCTTTTTGGGGAGTTAAGAACTGAAAATGTGTGGATCATGGACTCAGGTGCAAGTAGTCATATCTGCTGCAACAAGCAGTTACTTACAGAGGTTGTTGAGTTAGAATCACCTCAAGGAGTTTATTTGCCCAATGGTTCAATGCAGCTTATTCACAAAATTGGGAAGATGGAATTGACATCAGAAATTACATTGGACAGAGTGTTGCTTGTTCTGGAGTTCACTCATAACCTCATATCTACCTTTCAACTAACCAATGACCTGCAGGTTAAATGTGTTTATTACCCTACACACTGCTTGGTGCAACGGTTATCTGATGAGCACCTTGTTAGCATGGGGAAGTCACTAGGAAGATTATATATAATTGATACAGTCCAGAAGATGGATCAGGTAAATCATGTTTCCAACCCTAATTGTTCAAGGTTGATTGATTGGCATATTCAGTTAGGACATGCCTCTTTGAATACTATGAAGCATATTGAGGAATTGGAACGTTTTTTGAGTAAAGAGGGTGAATTGCAGCTTAGTTCTTGTGAGATTTGCCACAAGGCTAAGCAATGCAGGAATCCATTTCCTACTTTAAACCGTAGGAGTGAATGTTTATTTGACTTGATTCATGCTGATGTGTGGGGACCCTATCATACTACTAGTATTACAAATACCCCTTTCATTTTGACTTTAGTTGAAGATCACAGTCGAGCCACTTGGACTTATCTTATGAGTTCCAAAAACCAAGTCTGCAGTATTCTTACGGACTTTATCACTATGGTGCAGGTTCAGTTTGGTTGTTCCCTCAAGAGGTTAAAGTCTGACAATGGGGTGGAGTTTGTGAATCAGGAAACTAAGAGATTGTTTGGAGAGAGAGGTGTGATACACATTAAAAGCTGTGTCTACAGTCCTCAACAAAACGGGACTGTGGAGAGGAAGCATAGGTCTTTGCTTGAGATTGCTAGGGCCCTTATGTTTCAAAGTAAGGTTCCTGATCAGTTTTGGTCTTACTCTATATTGCAGGCTACTTGGTTGTTAAATAGACTGCCTTCTGCAGTGTTGGGATGGAGTACTCCTTATTCTGTCTTGTATAAGAAACCAGTCGATTTATCTTTGCTAAAGCCATTTGGATCTTTGGTGTATGCAGTTGATGTGAAGCCTACACGGGGAAAGTTTGATAGCAGAAGTTCTAAATGCATTCTGTTGTGCATTTCAGCAGAGCATAAAGGTTATATTTTGTATAATCTTGATACTCAGACGGTGTTTACTTCACGAGATGTGAAGTGTTTTCCTAGCATTTTTCCATTTCAGTCTTCATCTCTGGATTCAGGAATTGGTCCTAGTGGTGACCAATCTCCCTCGACTTTTGTTCATATTGAAGAATTAGATGCGGACTATGTTCCAGAGATGTCTATTTCTGTTCCTCCTTCTAACATGGTTTCTCCAAATTCTTCATCTACCTCTGCCTCTGATTCCTCCTTGCCTACTAATTCCCAACCTGGTTCAGAGTCTTCACACTCTGTTCCAGATCAGCTTAGCAAGCGTATTTCTAAACCTCCTGGATGAATGAGAGACTTTGTGAGTTCTGTTGATGTCTCTCATTCATTGCCTTCCATTTCTACCTCTCTTACTCCTCCCACTTATCCTTATATGGTGTCTCTTGTTTTTACCCCTTCTTATACAAATTTGCTTGCTAATATTACTCAAATTACTGAGCCTAGTTCATTTGTTGGGGCCAGTAAGTCTCCTCACTGGGTTGCGGCTATGCAAAGTGAATTAGATGCCTTAGAGGCTTATCAAACTTGGGAGTTGGTTGAAGCTCCTCTTGGGCAGAATATTATTAGCTCGAAATGGGTGTTTAAGACTAAACTAAAGGCTGATGGTACTATAGAGCGGTATAAAGCCAGATTGGTGGCTAAAGGCTATAAGCAAGAATTTGGTGTTGACTATGAATTTGGTGTTGACTATGAAGAAGTTTTCTCTCCGGTGGCCAAACATGTGACCATTCGGCTAATCATTACTCTGGCCTCTCTGAAGCACTGGAATTTGCATCAAGTTGATGTTAATAATGCTTTTTTGCATGGCACTTTGTCAGAAACTATTTATATGAGTCATCCTCAAGGATATTCTAAGGCGGTTTCTGGGCAAGTGTGCAGGCTCACTAAGAGTTTATATGGTTTAAAACAGGCCTCTAGGGAATGGAACAGTGAATTGTGCAGGGCCTTGGCTGAGTTTGGTTTGCAGCAGTCTTCCCATGATAATTGCTTGTTCACTATGGGGTCTGCTGATTCTTTTGTGGGTTTACTTGTCTATGTGGATGATATTTTGTTGTTTGGGCCTTGTTTGTCTTTACTTAGTTCTTTGAAGACGTTTCTTCATAATCGTTTTACTATCAAGGATTTAGGTGAGGCCAAGTACTTTCTTGGCATGAAAATAGCCAGGAGTGATCAGGGTATTTCTCTTAACCAGCGGAAGTATGTTTTGGACTTAATAGATAAGGCTGGTCTACTGGGCAGCAGACCTGCTTCGACTCCTTTTCCCCAAGGGTTGGTTCTGAGCCAGGATTCTAGTCCTCTCTTATCTAATCCTGACTGATATAGGCGCTTGGTGGGAAAGCTTTTGTATCTTAATCTCACTAGGCCAGATATTACTTTTGCTGCTCAACAATTGAGTCAGTTCATGGCTTCTCCCCGAGAACTTCATATGTAGGCTGCTCTTCATGTCCTTAAGTATCTCAAAGGTTGTCCCTCCTTAGGTTTGTTTTTGGCTAGTGGTTGTTCTGCCCCTTCTCTTGCTGCCTATGCTGATGTAGATTGGGCCACTTGTGCCCTCACTCGCCGTTCTCTTACTGGTTTTTGCATCTTCTTTGGCACTTCTCTGATTTCTTGGAGGTGTAAGAAATAGAGCATGGTTTTTGTCTCCACTGCTGAAGCCGAATATCGTGCTCTTGGTTCTGTGGTTCGTGAGTTGTTGTGGATTTCTTATCTTTTCCGTGATCTTGGGGTGGCTTGTTCTCTTCCCATTCCGCTTCATTGTGACAACTTGGCCACTATTCATCTCTGCAAGAATCCGGTCTTCCATGAGCGGACCAAGCATTTGGATATTGACTGTCACTTGGTGCGGGATCAATACAAACTTGGGTTTGTTTTTCCTCTTGCGGTTCACACTTCTCAGCAATTGGCCGATATCTTTACTAAGATGCTTCCCGGGCCTCGCTTTCACTTCCTTCTCTCCAAGATGGGGCTTTGCGATGTACATCGCCTCCATCTTGCGGGGGGTGTTGCGATTCTGCTGAAGGAGGTGCTGCTACTGAAGGAGGTGCTACTACTGAACATGCTGCTACTGAAGCTGGCATTAATCTGGAGCGTTGGATGGTGTGCAAATAAAGGAACGGCTGTGATTGTTACTTAAAGAGTCGTGTGTGTTTGGTTAAGTCGTGTTTGTGTTTAGTTACCGTTAGTTACGTTCCTAGTCTAGTTTTCTCCGCCTCTCACTCTATATATATACGAGTGTGCTGGTGATGAAGTGAGTGTAAACTTTGATTCCTATCAATAAAAATTTAGATTTGTTCTCGTTTCTAACATCTCCGCTTATTGAATTTAATTGCTAACTTCTAGTAAATAAATTATGATTTTTTTTTGTTGGATTCTATTTCTGTTGTATTTAATTATGATTTTAATATTTTTGTTTCAATTTTGGTAGTGAGACCGCTATTAACGTTTTAGAACTTGACCAGTCCAAATTTTCATCGGAGTTGTCATCTCTCAAAAGTGTAAATGATTTTTCTTTACTCTGATTGCTAATAGCCCAATCAAGATATATAAAAGGGAGGGTCTCACTCGACGACGAAAATCATTGTCAAGGTCCATTTACTCGAAGCCCAAAGCACGACTCAGTGAGCAATATAGAAAGATTCTTGATAGCGGTGAGCCGAAAATTTGTGTTTCATCTAATAGCACTAAGACAGAGGGTGCGACCTTGCAGCGAAGTCCAGATACATCACCTTTTAGCGGAGTGAACGACGATAAAGAAACTTATAAGATGTTTCGTACGAAACATAAGCTAAAGCATAGGAAATCTTCTATTATCAGGGTAATGATCCATCAACCTGCTAGTTCTTTTTATGGGATCTAGAGTATTGATTTACAGCTCGATATATCTAGTTTTCCTTGCTTCCTTGAGCATCTGAAGGATTTAGGAATTCATTACTCGCGTCCTTAAGCCGCGCTTATATTTGCTCGCATACGGGATCTTTTGATCTGTGTCCCGATGCCTGTTTTCCCTTCGGATTGACGAAGAACTGGAGAAGCATTGAAAATCACGTCCCCTCTCTCTTGCGTTAGCGTGCGTGGGTTTGATATGGGTTATAAAATTGTGTTATCATAATAATAACGTAATACGTTATTAAACACATGGTGATCGTTGTATTGCACCAAATAAATCATGTAAAAACTTGAGATTTAAATCAATATAGCTAACATGTTATCGAACACAGGGAACGGAGATTAGTCATTATTTTTCTACTTATCTTTGGGTTTTTGGTCAGCAATCACGCAAATTTTGAAATTTTATTAAACTACGAATTGTAAAAACTGAAACAGGAAAATGTATTAACTTGACAATTAAGAGACAGGTCCAGCAAGATATTCCACACACACATAATTCCGATCCTCGGTAAAAATTATTAATTAATCTTAAGAATCAACTAGTTATAGAACGCTGTAGTTAAACTGACACGACCCTTATTCCCACTTACTTAGTCGATAACCGCCATGATGGGCATTGAAACGAATAATTTCCTAATCTAGTTACAATCTACGTTGATTGACAATCAATAGATTTAGCAACTAGACAAATTTGCATGCTAAAAGAACCTAGTTTAAGAGTCTATTCGTATGATAAACATCTAATAGTCTCCTACCGGTTTAATCCAATTATTCTAAGAATAATTTCGCTACTTACCTAGCCTTGTTCCACGAGAAACGAGGAAAGTACTAAGTTAGCTACAGACTGCGCAACCTAGGGTGGCCAATCCTAAATTATTAGTTAGATTAAATAAACCAGAATTAACCTAAAATCCCTTAGATTAATTTTAAGCCCTAAAGCCTCACGTACTACTCGTGTGTATTTTACATCCCGCTGACCACTAAAAGTTTAGCTACTCATAAAAGTGTCCTAACTGTGCAAGCAAGAGACTACGCAAAATAGAATGGTAAAATATTTAAACCTAAATCTAACATGCACGAAATTAAAGAACGAAAACTGGAAATAAGAATACGAACTTAAACTGAAAATATGCTGAATGATTAAAACGAAAGTACCAAACAAAATCTCCAAAGGAAAAAGTGAATTAAACGTCTTCTCCGAGCTAGAAAATAAGAATGGAAATGAAAGTGATTGTTTCTCCCAAATTCTAAAACTAAGACGACGATTGAGATATGAAAATATGGTGTAGAGAATGTATAAACTTCGTGCTCCTCTCCTCTTTATATAGAGCTGCTCATTTTCCTTCTAGAACTAGGGCAAATCTCTTCATGAGGAAGGAAAGATTTGGATAGAGATCTTTCCTTATCTTCTTGCTTGTTGGAAAATGCATTGGCACCTTGGATCCTCGTCATACGCAAAATCAGCCTAAAAACCTGCAAAATTACCAACAAAAGTGTCTCGCCTACCCAGTTAAGTAACATTTCGGTCAGAAATAATTAGGTACGAAAATGACTCATCAATACACAATGGCGGAGCCATGATTTTAATCCTGGGGGTGCTAAGGAACGAGCACTAAATCGTTAATCAAGGTCCCAAAGCATATTATATGGTATTTTTTGTGAATTCACGATCAATATTCAATTATAACAGGTAGCTCTAATTAAGAACCAAAAAATGCATATCAATACCTTTCAAATAGAAACTAACCTAGCAATTTCTAGATTGGAAAAGGGTTTCGATATTCACTAGAATAAACAATAAAAAAATAAAAAAAGTTAGAGATATTGTCCGATATTAGCAAATTATAGTCTTCAATTTAAAATAAAAAATAAGAAATAAAAAGGCTAGAAATATTGTTGGATAGCAGCAAATTCTACTCTTAAAATTTCTTAAAAAAGAAGATCCGCCACCTCCTAATAGTTTTAGTTGATTTTGTGGAGTTTAAGTGATTATTTTAAAAGAAAGGGTTTTTTAGATAAAAGAGGTTTTTCTTCTTATGTAATTAAAGAAAATGGTACTAAAAACTCTTAACTTCTCTTCGAAAAAGTGTCTTGAAAGAAGTAAAACAATTAAAATGTTAGTGCAAGAATTTGAACTCACACCAATTGTATTTTGGAAAAACTACCTGTTGGATATGAGTCAGTAGATGATACTCAGCTGTTGTTCGGTTAAAAGAAAATTGGGGGAAATCATAATAGTACTATGGAATTGAAGATCCCAAAACCTAGCTGATATCAGTAGATTAGTGTGTCGTTAAGATTAGCTGATGTATAGGTTAGACTTGATGTATTGTTTATTATTTTTGTCTAAGTCCTGTACGGGGTAGTTGTTGAACTGATCTTCTGTCGAAGATACTTTTCAGAACCCCACGTCATCAGTGTAATCGCTTGTGTTCTTCAGTCAGCAGCTGATCTTCCACTCAGTCGAAGACAGCGCATCAGCTGACAAATCATCAGTAGAAGACTACTCCCACCGATAGTCATCGGCGAAGAACGAAACAAGCACAGGACCTTCAGCCGCCCGGTGACCTACTCGGTAGATGCCCCGTCGGCCGACTCAATGAAGAAGACAGAGACTTTTCGAGTCATCTGTATCCTACTGAAAGCGATCCAGCTATTCAAGTCTTTTCGAAAAGTTCGAAGGAAGACATACGAGGTTGTTGAACGGTCAACTCGACATTCTCACCAACTACAAACCTCGACCAATGAGAAGCCGACAACGCTTACCTACTCTACACAAGAAAGTTGCTCTCATGAACAGGTGCATTAACCGCCCGCTGCAACAAGTTCGAATTATGGCCGTTTTCCTTGGAAGCTTGTGACACGTGGCATCGTCGTCTCCAACGGACATATGCCATAACTCACAACTATAAATAGAGAAGTTTTTGAAGCTCCGAGTGACGGAATTTCGAAGGGACAAGCTCAAGTTCACAAACGCTCTAGAACACTCAAAGATCATCCAGAGGAAAACATGCTTACTTAGAAGATTTCTCAGTTTTTCTCTCTAGAGTTCTTAGATCCCCTTCTTCTCTAGACTAAGCTCATTGTCATATTCATAGCTTAGATTCGAAGGAGTTCACATTTAGTGAATTGTTCTTATTGTAAGAACTCCTTCTCAGTTGGAGAATATTCTCTTCCCTTTCAGACTTAGGTTTGGATTGTAAAGTCGCTAAGGACTATAACTTAGAGGGAACTGTCCGGTCTGCGCACGTATCCCCGCTGAGGCTTGCTCGGAATAATCAACAAGTTCTCTCGCTTTGTTCGGGACCGTGGACGTAGGATCTTGCGTATCCGAACCACGTTAAATCACTTGTGTTCTTTTCTTGTTTTATTGCATAGCATTCAACTGACTTGAAAATCATAAGCTTGCATAAAACGTATTTTATAAAGCGCACAGCCAAAAGATTTAATTTGCTAAAACGTGTTTTCAAAAGAGACGAATTCCGGGCCCCACACTTTCCGCACAACAGTCTCCGACTGATTCTCAAAGTACTGACAACAGTGAGTAGGAGAGAGCTCGATGGCCGACTCACTCGTCCCGCGATCGAAGGCTTATTTGGCACTCGTTCATCGGTTGCAATCATCGCCTCACTGACCTTCATTGAGAAAAAGAAACCGAGCTCGTGTGTATTCACCCCCCCCTCTACACACGACTTATCGTCTCCGGACCAACAATTGGTATCGAGCACACGGTGTTCAACCGATCGCCGGTTCTCAAATACTGGTCCTCTCGAACTGATCCTGAAAACCATTTTCACTGCATAAGCATCTTTTCAGCATCCTTATACTCTTACTCTTACGATGTCTGATATGTTAGGTATTAGGATGGTACCGATGTTCTCAATAGAGAACTACACGGTATGGCGCGCGTACGTATGGAGGCACACCTAACGTCACTCCACGACAAGCATGTCGATGTCCTAGAGTCGGGACCGATCATTCCCATGATCGACGGCGTAGTATTTGCTTTGTTGGAGGAGGCGCGGGAGCACAAACCGGTGCTAAGGTTCCCAAAGATAAATCTGCCTTCACGCCTGAAGAAAAGAAGTTGCACAACCTTGACCGAGTTGCACGTAATGCCATACTGACTACGCTCAGTGACTCATACCTCGGAAGGGTACAGGATTGCAAGACGGCGAAAGAGCTATGGGACGCCTTGGCACACCGAGCCATGGAACCCCTCGGATCAAAGAAAACAAGCTCGAGCTAGAGCTTCGGAAGTTCGACGCCTTTGCAATGGAGCTCACCGAAACCATTGACGAGCCGAGTGTCGATTCACCAATCAAGTCAATGTCATCAATGGGTCGGGAGGTCGTTCACCAACAAGGAGATGAACACCAAGATCTTGAGAGCGTTGCCCAGACGTAAGTGGCTTCCTTTTGCTACTTATTTACGTCGCTCGATCTAAATGCTCTAACTCCCGATGTTATATTTTCGAATTAAAATCGGAGGAATTCGAGCATAGCCTACCCCAAAAGTGCTTAAGTGCTCCAATGACACACGGTTCGACCATGCCTTCAAGGCACGGTCAAGAACACAGGAGCCAAGCCTATTTCCTCAAGCAAAGCCGTGGCCACATCGCAGCAAAGTTTTCCGAGACTCCAGGCCCCGATCGCCTAGCACCGATGGCTCTCAAATATCGAGGGAAAAGGAGAAAGTCGAAAGCCGAGGAAATACAACCGAGATTCTTCTTCGGTAAGAAAGACTATCATAAGAAAGAAGAATCTAATCCTTCTACCGAATGCGGAAATCGGAGTCTCGTGCCCGGTCCGTCTAAAGACTCAACTGGTAAGAGCAAAGCAGAACATCCACCGCTACAACCGCAAGAAGGAGGGACACTATCGGTATGACTGTCCCGAACTCTCAGCTGCTCAAAGAGCAGAACGGCAGGCCAGAAGAGAAAAATTTGCCAAGCGAAGGCAGGCCTACATAGCCGGAGAGATATCCGACAACTCAATTGAAGAAGATACATTCATGTATTCTTCTGAAGATGAAGCTGCATTCGTAGCTGTTGAAGTCGGAGAGAAGGTTCCTGAGGAATCGGTGAAACGGTGTCGATGGCCTGAGAAGAGGCCGAGGTAAATTCTAAACTTAATATTACATCTTCTTCACACAAGACACACGACACGTGCTCGGTCTCAGATGATCCTCTAGATGTGGTACAAGCCTACGACGATCTACTAGAGGAACAGATTCAGCTGAGCAGAGAGTTCAGCAGAACTATCCAGGAACTTGAACAGGTAAAGGCTGAGAATCAGAGACTTTCTTCTGATTGTCAGGTCTCTACTGAGTCAGTGGATCTAGTTGCGAGACTCAAGGAAGAGATTGAATCTCTTATGACTAAGTCTCAGCTTCAAGAAACTCAGATCTCAGTCCTGACCAAGGACAATTTGGAGAAAGAGACTGAAATAGCCAAACTCAGTCAGAAGCTCACATACGTGCAGAAAGATTATGACTCACTCAGAAAAAGTGATGAAGTCTGGAGATGTCTGATGACTGAACAATACCTGGGAGCTAAGGAGAAGCTAGAAAGCATGCTCAGAGCACAACGACGAACTACTATAAAAGAAGGCCTTGGCTATACCCACGAAGCTTCTACCTCCAAAAGCTCAGCAACACTGGCTGATAGGTTCGTCAGAGGAAAGGTGCAAGCTGCTGACACCACACCTCAGGCGAAGAACAAACAGAAAATGATTGTACCTCAGCCGAGTAGCAACAAGCAGCTGACCAAAGGTTCCAGCCCCAGGACACGGCGATCAAATTCAGGGGGAACCAAGAAGGTCAGATAGGCAGAACAGTACAGAGAGCCATTATATGAGCATCCGGCTCAGTACGGCTCGTACTACTATGAGCCCAGGGTCAGGAGAAGCGCTAAGACTCTGAAGAAGAAAGCGCCTGAACCCAAAATCATCAGCAGAAAGTCAGTATCTCCAAGTCCTGTGGAGAAGAAAGCTGACAAGGTTCAAAAGAAGAAGTCTCAGACTTCTAAGGTCCCGAGACAGATCTGGGTTCCGAAATCACCCACTAACCAGTAAGGACCCAACTGAACCAAAGGGTACCTAAAAATGCCTCTGTTTTGCAGGTGCATAAGGACCCTTGGATAGTGGACGGCGGCGCTCGAGACACATGACTTACCGTGAAGAGCCTCGCCGACCAACTACGTACAAGAAGATGGTCCCGGAATTGAATTCGGTGACAACTCCAAAGGCTATACAAGGGGATACGGAACGCTGACAATTGGGACTGCCACAGTTCCAAGAGTAACATATGTTGAAGGACTTCAACATAATCTCCTTTCAGTCAGTCAATTCTGTGATAATCTTAATAGAGTAATCTTTGACGCTGGTTTCTGTGATATTGTTGACAAATCTACGGGGAAAACAGTGTTATCAGGTTCGCGGAGGAAAAACATCTATGTTGCAGACTGGAAAACCGCAGAACCTGAGGCTTCCTTACTAGCACAGACAAAATCTGGTGACAAGTCAGGATGGCTATGGCACAAGAGACTCAACCACCTGAACTTCAAGACCATGAACAAGCTAGCCAAGAAATCCAAAGTCAGAGGACTGCCCAACAAATCGTTCGTTAAAGATAGAAATTGTGAAGCATGTCTGAAGGGAAAGCAAACAAAGAGTAGCAATCCACCTATTCCGTCACCTTCCACTGATGGAATCCTTCAGCTGCTGCACATGGACTTATTCGGGCGAGTCTCTCCAGTGACTATAAGAGGCAAGAAGTATGCCCTCGTCGTCATAGACGACTACTCGAGATATACTTGGGTCATCTTCATCGCCAATAAATCTGATGTTCAAACTGAGTTGCCTAATCTGCTGAAGAAACTCAGTGTGGAAAAGGACATCAAGATTCAAAGAATTTGCTCAGACAGAGGAACAGAGTTTATGAACTCAGTAGTTAAAAAGTACTGCGATAAAGAGGGAATTCAGCACGAGACATCACTGCGCGCACCCCCTCGATAGAACGGACTTGTTGAACGTAAGAACGAACACTCAAAGAAGCAGCAAGAACGCTCCTAGCAGACTCAGGACTACCCTCAAAGTTTTGGGCTGATGCTACTGACACCGCCTGCTATACTCAAAATCGCTCACTACTGACACAACAACACATGAAGACACCATACGAACTGTGGAAAGGGAGAATTCCTTCTATTTCTCATTTTCATATTTTCTACCGTCCTTGCTTTATCCACAATAATGGGAAAGATCAGTCGAAGGTCTTTGATAGCAAATCCGATCAAGGAGTTTTCTTAGGTTACTCTCGAGTCGGTAAAGCCTTCGGGAGTCTTTAACTATCGGACTCTTTGTGTGGAGGAAAGCCCTCATGTTGTTTTTGATGAATTTGTTACCGAGAACAGGGAAAGAAACAGAGTCAAATCGATGATGTTAGCGAAGCAAGCTACGGGATCTCGGACTTACCGATAAAGCCGAAAAGATCCAAGATTGTTGGGATGATGAGTCGGACGATGAAGAAACTCGGACTCAACCAACGATCGATGTAGTCGACCTAGTCGATTCTATCGAACGTAATCAACAACGGTAACATCGGTCGATGAGGAAGCCCCAAGTGGTAATCGAGACCTCTACCGAGAATATAAACTCGTGGGGAACGATTAATGTTCCCGAGCTAAATGCCCCCGAACTTGGAAACTCGGTAGATCCTAACCTTCTTACTTGAATTGCTACTACGATCGCGAAACATTACTACGAAATGCCTAACACTCCTGGCCGATCGTGCGTAAGTAGTATCGAAGAAGAAGCCCGACTCAGGCGTTCGTGGCTCGATGCTCATTCTTCAGATCTTATCATTGGAGATCCATCAGCAACTATAAGGACGAGATCAAGATTAAGTCAAGGAGAAATCTCACTTTACTCTTGTTTTCTATCTACAGAAGAACCTCAGTCGATAGAGGACGCACTTAAAGATGCTGACTGGGTCATTGCTATGCAAGAAGAGCTGAACCAGTTCGTCAGAAATGAAGTATGGGAGCTTGTTGACAGACCTAGACATCAGCACGTGATTGGTACTAAGTGGTTCTTCAAAAACAAGCGAGATGAAAAAAACGTCATTGTCAGAAATAAAGCAAGACTAGTTGCAAAGGGATACAGTCAGGTAGAAGGAATTGACTTTGATGAAACGTTCGCTCCAGTCGCTAGATTGGAAGCCATTCGTCTATTCCTAGCTTATGCAACACATCAAGGCTTCAAGTCTATCAGATGGATGTAAAGTCAGCTTTTCTGAACGGCGTCGAAGGAAGAAGTCTACGTGGAACAACCGCCCGGCTTTCGGCGAGGGACATCAGTGTACGAGACTTAGGAAAGCTCGTATGGGTTAAAACAAGCACCCGTGGCTTGGTATGATACCCTATCGGACTTTCTACTTCGAAAGGTTTTCGGAAGGGGACGATAGATCGCACCCTATTCAACATAAAGTCGGGAGATGACATCCTACTGGTGCAAATCTACGTGGACGACATCATTTTCGGCTGCCGAAAATGAGACCATATGCCGGCCAGGTTCGAGAAGATGATGAAAGAGAAATTCGAGATGTCCATGATGGGAGAGATGAATTATTTCCTTGGATTTCAAGTGAAGCAATCACATGAAGGAATCTTCATCAATCTAGCCAAATACACTCGAGACCTTCTCAAAAGATTCGGTCGTGACTCCGGCAAGCCGATCAAAAATCCCCATGAACACGAACTTTAAAATCGATCTAGACAAAGAGGGAGCTTCGTTAACTCTACCGACTATAGAGCTATTATAGGTTCTTTACTTTATTTAACAACCTAGCCGTCCCGACATAACTTATGCTATAGGTGTATGCGCAAGATTCCAAGCGAGATCCCAAGCGAAGTCATTTAGACTCGCGAAGAAGATTCTGTGCTATTTAAGAGGAACACCCGATCTTTGGGTTATGGTATCCCGCCGATGATAACTTAATACGCGAAAGTTATTCCGATGCCGATTATGCAGGATGCGGGATAGATCGAAAGTCAACTTCCGGAACTTGTCGGTTCCTAGGCGGCAAGGCGATTTCTTGGTTTTCAAAGAAGCGGCATTCGGTAGCAACGTCCACTACCGAGCCGAGTACATGGCTGCGCAGGAAGTTGCCGTGCCCAAATCCTTTGGCTTCGACAACAACTTAGAGATTATGGTATAACTCGGGATGAAGTGCCCATCTACCGCGACTCCACAAGTGCAATTGCCATAACTCGAACCCGGTTCTACATACCGGATGCAAGCACGTGGATATCCGACACCACTTCATCGGAGACCATGTCGAGAAGAAGGATATCGGGATGGAGAAGATCCATACCGACAAGCAAAGGCGTATATACCGACCAAACCACTAGCCGAGAACAGGTTCGGAGAACTATCGGTTGAGCTAGGTCTCACTGGATCCCTGCGAGATGCGTCGGTAGATGCCAACTACCGAGAACATCATTGCCCAACAATTGGTAACAATTGGTATCGGCATAAGGAATCGACGACGGAGTCGATAACTAAGTACAACTCGGTTGGGAAAGTCACACTGCATGCGCAAGGGGGGGAACATAGTCATCGGCACGACAACCATTCTCCTTATACATAACGGTAACCACCGATAAGTTCTGACCAAGAGGTTTGCGTAATTTTGTGTACTTATTTTTTTATGCATGCTCGCATTTATTGCATCAGTCGCTCACACTCAGTAGTTAATGTGCATTCATTTCCCGCCATTAATAGTTTAAGGAAAGGTCAGTAGGAAACCTTTTCATTCGCATAAACTGAGTAATTAATGCTGTCTGTCGCGCATTTAATGCATGTCTTCTCACTTACCTTTATTACGTAAATCTATGTTTGAGGCGGCTTTGGTAATCATTCCTCTTATAACTTTTAATCTCAGCCGTCTATAGATTTGAAAGATTAAAATAGGATCGTTGGATCACAACTTATAATCAGATGATATATATAAAATCTTTCATCTTCTATCATTCCTCACTTTTCGCCATTTTCATACCTTACGAGCTTTACTCGCAATCAGTTTCTACTTCTTATAACTGCCTTGCCTGTGCATCTTTCAAGCTCTAATACTCGGTAATGTATTAAAATCTGCTGATAACTACTAACTTACTCTATTTTCAAGTGCTAAAAAGTTGTTTTGCAGATTTCTATGGCGATCGTACAGACTCCTGAACCTATAGTGGAGATCATGACCATCCGGATTCAGTTCGAACCCACAATGGCTTTCCGCCAGGTGGATATTCCATATCTGGAACCGATGTTCGATGCTCTGGAGAGGTCTGGGTTGGAGACCCTCGTGACCAAGCATCCCCGTGCTAGTCTACCGAGGCAAGTGGCGGAGGCATATTCCAACTGGAATTCAGTGGCTGCCGAAGGAGAAGAAGCCTCGTTTTCTTACATGGAGGAGACTAATCCGAACAAG
The DNA here is from genome assembly GCA_028984105.1 of Lavandula angustifolia. NCBI lineage: Eukaryota > Viridiplantae > Streptophyta > Magnoliopsida > Lamiales > Lamiaceae > Lavandula > Lavandula angustifolia. The sequence continues at coordinate 17,136,095 of CM054814.1, forward strand.
TGGAAGGCGTCTCAGAAGACCTTCAACATCTGAGAGGCTCTGGTCCTCGCGTTTCAGCTTCCTAATTCTGGAATCTCCCCTATCGGATACAAGGAGAGGGAGATCAACGCTTATGTGCAAAAGTTCTGTGGACGCAGTGATCTGACGTTCAAGACAGCTCTCCCGAGGAATCTCTTGCTACCTCAGTACAGAGGTTTAGCGTATGTGGTCTCGCACATACTGACAAGCTCAGCTGGATCGTACGATCAACTGTCCAAGCCAAGGATTCAGCTGATGATGGCTATAGATGATGGAGTAGAAGTGAACTGGGCTGACTATTATACAACTCAGATGAAAGCCCAAGCCCAGAAGTTCACTACGCTACCCACTAGCTTCTATTCGGAACCAAGATGTCAGTCCTAATAGAGAGTGTTGTACAGAGGAACTCAGCTTTTGAAGACTCAAAGCTGTACAACACTAAGCTGATAAAGTTTCAGACTAAAGAAGCGACGGAGAAGTCTATCGGTAAGGGGCCGCCTGAGCCAAAGAGAGTAGCATCCGCTCTGCCCCCTCATACCGAAGTGCCTAAGAAGAGGCGGCTGACTAAGACCAGACCAGCTGAGGTCTCAGCTGCTCAGCCTATCTCTATTATTGAACCCACTCCTCCTCCTACTCAAGAAGAGCAGTTTTTAGATTCTGATACTGGCATTGAGGGTGCGACCCTCAAAGATAAAGTCTAGGTGATTAGCTTAGAGGAGATACAGTCGGACGTTAGGGAACCGACTGAGGAGAATGCGACTGAGTGGACAGCTATTCACACCACTCGTCTCCGTGCCGCAGCTGAAGTACACGATCATATTCCTGAGATCGGTGGGCACTCAGACTTAGTCGACATAGCCATTAGGGCTAGAGTTCAAATGCTTCTTAGATTTCTGAGTTGGGATATTCTAGAAGACATAATCAAAACCCACTCAGTTCTCTACCTGCACGATGAGGAGCAGAAGCTACAAGAAGTAATAGGGTACGGAGAACCAGTTGACTTAGCTACTCTTGAAGATCTCAGAGCCGCAATGCTTTACCTTCTAAGCTTGCGAGAGTCAGTCCCTGGTAACACTCCTCCACCCCCATCTCCTCCTGCTGCTGATAAGAAAGATGATGATGATAACAACCAGAGGAAGGATCAGACACCCAAGGATACAGAGTTGGGAGGCTCTGCTGAGGGTTCAACTCCCCGTGAGAAGAGCAAATCACCAAACCCTGATACATCAGGTGATGCTCAAGGTGCTCCGGGCATACGTAGGGAGCAGCTCCTCACATTTTTCCGAGCAGAGGCTCGGAACCAGCTCGTACCAGATACAACCTATCGGTTCCGTGTCCTCAAAGTCCGTAAATAAAGCCATTCGACGCCAAGGAGAGAAAAACAGACTTTTGGCTAAGGACGTCCATCTGAAGTGGACAAAGTATACCAAGGCTCAGACACAGAGCTTAGACAGAATAGCTGCTGACATCTCAAAGACTCCAGTACCTACTCCTCAACCCAACTTTCAGGAGATTATTGAGGCAGCCTTAGCAGCTCAGAAAGTCGATCTAGAAGCTCAGAGTCAACAGTTGCTCCAAAATCAGTAGAAGATATTTTCAGAGCAGCTGACTCAAGCTCTCACAACTGTTAAGCTCGAAATCGATGAACGGAATAAGATTGCAACCTCTAGCCTTCAGAAAGCTATTACTCAACAGGCAGAGGCTCTGAAAACTATTCAGAAGGAAATGACCGAATCGCATGATCAGGCTCTGCTGAAACTCCGTCTGGAGTCAGCTGCACAGCTCAAAACATCTAGAGCTGATCAAGAAAAAGACTGGGAATTATACTGCGATCTCGTCAAAGACTTCGAATCCACAACAAATCAGATTAAGGATTCAGTCCACAAGCTGGAAAAAGAAGTCACAGCTATCCATACCAACCTTGATAAGACTGCTGATGCCAAAAAGGGGGAAGATATAATAAAAGATGAATCTGAAACGGATACAGCTGATGTACAGATAATCAGGGAAAGGGTTCAGGAGAAGAGACCCTCAACAGCTGAAGAACTCGCACAGACTCAGGGGGAAAGGGCTCACGAGGAAGGACCCTCTACTACTCAGGATAAGAACTCTTCTGAGGTACTTCTCCTAGAATTTCCACTACAGCCGACCCCCATCTCCTCTTCTGCTGCTCACGTTGAAGAAGTAGCCAGATTTATTGAGCAGGAGACAGAAGAAGAAGAGCCTGAGCCTGAACAATTGTCACCGCAGAGGCTTGGGAAGGAGATTGCAACTACATCTACTCCTCCTTCCTCCCCGCTCCATAAATTCAAATCTAAAGCGGAGCAAGAGGCTTATGACCTCAATATTGCCCAACAACTGCAAGATAAGCTGGACCGAGAGCGTCAGCTTGAAGAAGCAGCAGAAGCAGCAAAGAAGCCCAAGGGCAAAGCTGTTAGGGGCAAAGGCAAGAAAAAGGTCGAATCAGTCGAAGAGCAGAAGAAGAAAGCCCAAGCAGATTTTGCTAAGGCTCTTCCGACAGAGATCCCAGCTACTACTCAGAGCATTCCCACTCCTACTCTAACACCTGAGCAGATAGCGGAAGATCAAGCGACCTGGGAGGTGACGCTGCAAGGCCTAAATCTCAGACGAGGAGACTGTAGGGCAGCGGTTCTCCGAGAAAAGAAAAGAATGGCTGATATGGCTAAGATGATGAGCCTATCCAAGAAGCCAGAAGCTGATCCCAGAAGACAAATCCCAAGAGGATCAAGGAAGAGAACACCTCTCGCCAAGAAGGACTCAGTTGTTCATGTCGATCGATGGGTTCCGGCTGAGGTTAATGATCAATGGGAAGAACTTAAAGAGCAATTTATCAAAGGCTACTATGTTTGGGGATTCTATCCTCGAGAGCAACCTATCGATCAAGCCTTTGATGAGTTCATGTTTCTGTACAATTCAGAGCTAAGGGAACAGCTCAAGGAGATCATGAAGAGACAGAATATTCCGCTTAGAGCTCCAGCTTTCAGGCGCATCCCACCTCCTAGAACTGCGTGCGGAGTTCTATGTACGAAGGACATAGAAGACGAGGTTAGTGCTGCAGCATTCCGCTTCAACCTGAGTGTCCACCTTGCTGAAGACGATGAGGATATCCAGACTCTGAGGAAGAGAATCTATTCATACTATCGTCTGGAACCTCCCATGGACATATCTGCAGGATTCAGGGAACGCACTCAAGCCTTCAGGCGTCTGTAGTCTTTCTCTTGTCTATCTTTTGTAATAGTGATAGGAACCTGTACTTCATTGATTATATATATCAGTTCCTATTGCTTGTTAGACAATTACTCATTGTCTTTCAGCTCTTTGCATTGTGTTTTCACGACTGATCACTAAGTGATCTGACACACACTCACAGTCAGTTTCTCTGATTTTGCCTATCTCCCACCTACTGAAGTATTGAAATTCTTTTTTTTTCCCTCAGAATGTTGTAAAGGGGAAATTGTTGTCAGTAGGATAGCATCTTTTATAGACTTAAGAAGTTTAAGAGGTAGAGGTAGAGGTTTTGGCATCATCAATTAGGGGGAAATTGTTGGATATGAGTCAGTAGATGATACTCAGCTGTTGTTCGGTTAAAAGAAAATTGGGGGAAATCATAGTAGTACTATGGAATTGAAGATCCCAAAACCTAGCTGATATCAGTAGATTAGTGTGTCGTTAGGATTAGCTGATGTATAGGTTAGACTTGATGTATTGTTTATTATTTTTGTCTAAGTCCCATGCGGGGTAGTTGTTGAACCGATCTTACGTCGAAGATACTTTTCGAAACCCCACGTCATCGGTGTAATCGCTTGTGTTCTTCGTTCGGCAGCCTAATCTTCCACTCGGTCGAAGATAGCGCATCAGTGACAAATCATCGATAGAAGACCAGCGAGAAGAACGAAACAAGCACGAGTACCTTCGTAGTTGCCGGTGACCTACTCGGTAGATGCCCTGTCGGCCGACTCAGTTGAAGAAGACAGAGACTTTTCGCCTCTTGGTATCCTACGGAAAGCGACCCGGCTATTCAAGTCTTTTCGAAAAGTTCGGCGAAAGACATACGAGGTTGTTGAATGGTCAACTCTGACATTCTCACCAACTACAAACCTCGACCAATGAGAAGCCGACAATGCTTACCTACTCTACACAGTAAAGCTGCTCTCATGAACAGTGCATTAACTACCCTGCTGCAACAAGTTCGAATTATGGCCGTTTTCCTTGGAAGCTTGTGACACGTGGCATCGTCGTCTCCAACGGACATATGCCATAACTCACAACTATAAATAGAGAAGTTTTTGAAGCTCCGAGTGACGGAATTTCGAAGGGACAAGCTCAAGTTCACAAACGCTCTAGAACACTCAAAGATCATCCAGAGGAAAACATGCTTACTTAGAAGATTTCTCAGTTTTTCTCTCTAGAGTTCTTAGATCCCCTTCTTCTCTAGACTAAGCTCATTGTCATATTCATAGCTTAGATTCGAAGGAGTTCACATTTAGTGAATTGTTCTTATTGTAAGAACTCCTTCTCAGTTGGAGAATATTCCCTTCCCTTTCAGACTTAGGTTTGGATTGTAAAGTCGCTAAGGACTATAACTTAGAGGGAACCGTCCGAGTGCGCGGTATCCCCGCTGAGGCTTGCTCGTGAATAATCAACAAGTTCTCTCGCTTTGTTCGGGACCGTGGACGTAGGATCTTGCGTATCCGAACCACGTTAAATCGCTTGTGTTCTTTTACTGTTTTATTGCATAGCATTCAACTGACTTGAAAATCATAAGCTTGCATAAAACGTATTTTATAAAGCGCACAGCCAAAAGATTTAATTTGCTAAAACGTGTTTTCAAAAGAGACGAATTCCGGGCCCCACACTTTCCGCACAACAGTCTCCGACTGATTCTCAAAGTACCGACAACGATCGGTAGGAGAGAGCTCGGTAGGCGACTCACTCGTCCCGCGATCGAAGGCTTATTTGGCACTGTTCATCAGTTGCAATCATCAGCTCAGCTGACCTTCATTGAGAAAAAGAAACTGAGCTCAGGTGTATTCACCCCCCCCTCTACACCTGACTTATCGTCTCCGGACCAACACTACGTATCCGCTGAATCAACTCCACTTAATGTTAATTTGTTAAAACTTTTTAGTATGTGCTCAAAATTCTGGAGGTGAAATAGCACCTCCAAGCCCTTAGGTAGCTCCGCTACTATCAATACACCAAGCCCATTAAATAATTAATTCCTAATGGGCTTCAAGCACCAAGTCCATTAATTAATTAATATATGGGTTACTTATTATTTATCAATTAATTGGGTTAGTCAAATAATTTCAGATAAATAATATCCACATTATTAAATAATGCATAAAATGCATTAATCCTTTAATAATCCCGATATAGCGTGAAATAAATACTTGACATTTATGTGGGCCAGACCAGGGATCCAATACAAGAAATAAAACAATGCTTTAAATTAATTAATTCTCTATGCTCAGCCCAGAGCAGAAATTATTAAAAAACACAAATTCATTTCACTAGAGAATCAGTGCTGACTTATCCATTTATCCCAATTTGAGCATGAGCTTGTATTTTAGACTTAAACAATCCCCGTATTTAAGATAGAAATATGTGTTAATTAATTAAGCCCACTAACATCTTAATTAATTAACATCTTATTATATTCCTGAGTAGTATCACTTGACCTTGTTAACACACCTGAACTTAATCAACATGTAGGGTTTAGTTTGATAATCCTTTCAAACTCTTCAGGGGATATTATCAACCTAATATCATGGATACGGTTGCAAGATACAGACAACCAGTCTGAGTCACAAATGACTACTAACACCCAAGATACGTAGATCCGATCGCGATGACGTTCACCACAGTAGGTCAAAGTGATAGTTAGTCAAATGCACCCAGTTGAAGTCTTATCAAGCTTAAGACCAGCTAAGTCACCGAGATCTTTGGTTCTCCACTTAGGCCAGTGTACTAAAATAGACAAGTAGCTAAGACACACTACTTCTTATCTAAACTATAGTTTAAACCAACAACTCGTCCTAAAGTTGTCTCAGGTGTGATATCTATTTATATCTTGTTAGTTCAACCAATTGTGTAATCTTCTGTGATCTACAACACACTACACAATCTAACCTTTGTACAGATAATAGACTTAACATGTGCAAATATAAATAATCAGATAGGAAAACAAACAGCGGATAGAAATAACATTGTATACAACATAAAAGTTGCTTTCAACATACAAAATTCCAACAGCATCAATGAGGTACGCAAGTTTACTATACTTGGCTTACATGTCTGGAGGGTTGCTGTATTTATTTTGGCAACCTTCAGTGTCATTTTTGTTTCAGAAGGACTAATCGATGTTGTTGTTTTGGATGGTTGAGCCGAAGTATTTGCTTTGAAATTAGAAGGTTTTATACTTTCTTTTTGGAATGGAGAGAATTGTCAAAATCTGCATTTGGTTAGGTTTGGTGCTCCTAACTTGGTATTTATTGATTATGGAAGGGGTTGATCATCATTAACCACGCTTAACAAAAGTTGTAGGGGTGATTAATTGCAATATTGCTACATCAATAATTGGTGTTGTCCTCTGATTTTTAAAGAACTTGTTGATCAAGGTTTAGGAACTTATTTTCATGTGAATATATTCTTTTATAGAATTCAAGAATCCATGTTCTATCAGTATGTATTACTTACACTCTCCGTCATCCAGTCATGGATTCAAGAATCCATCTTCTATCAGTATGTATTGGATTATTGTATATAATATTTTGTCATTATGATTGTCTAGTATTTGAGTTGTGTGCTAGTGCGATGCATATTCTTGACTTGGTGTAATAGGGTTAGTTGTCATTTAGGTTTTTTGTTTTTATTTTTTGTAGTTTCTTATTTATGATGTTTCGTTTATCCATGTGATTGTGGTGTACTTAATTTCCAGTGTGGTGTACTTTAGTTTTAGTATGGTTCAACAATTACATATATCAATGTTGACATTGTCTTCCCCTTTACCGAGATTGCAAAATATTTTGAGGATATATTGGAAAATGTTTTGACCACTATGGAGTAATATTTTAGTTACTTTGCATCTTTGGGTACTGTTATCTTATCCTAATTGTATAACACTTTATCAGATCATATTTTAGGGTCCATTTTTCTTACTCTTTGAGGTGAAATCTGTTATACATTACGTTCTTCAATTTGTTTCAATATTCATATCAATATGAATTGTTAGTTAATCTTAATTCTTTTATTTCAGATCGCAAAACTTTTAATGATAAGATTGAAGAAATAGCTCAATGTCATGAAAATGCCAACAGCCGAAACTACATCAAGTCTTATTGAACAACTGACAATTAACACCAAAGACGAGGAAGAGAAATCAGAATCCAAAGTCCCACCTACATTCTCTGCAAAGATTCAGGTGATGATTAGAAACCAAAAGATATTGTAGAATAGTAATCGACGGGCCTTACCTTGTAGTCGGTACCAAATTATAGTCGTAAACATGGTCGAAGCTCGATTGGTGTGCCAAAAGCACAAAGTCACTTGTTGTTTAGGTCAAGTCCAGCTGGTATTGTAAAAATCTTGGACAGGGGTGCAGTATCCCATCCTGTGATTCTATTTTTATGATATTTTCCTTGTTTAGTGAATAACTACCAGTTTATTAAACTAATTATTGTGATAAGAATTATCGTTTGATTAGTTAATCATTGAGAAAATATATCGTGTTTCAGTCACGTACTTTGTATATAGCTAATTAGTGATGGACATTCCGTATTTGTGTCGTACTCGAAAAACTAATTAGTTGAACAATATTGAATTAATTATTTCAAAGGGAAACTGAATTTATCTCAAGTTACAAATTGAAGAACTGAAAAAATCTAGTTTAGTTCAAAATTTTACTTATTACATGTATAATCTAAGTTTAGTTCAAAATCTTACTTATTACATGTATTCTCGTATAAGGCAGTTTCGTAAATTAGCATACAAGGTTTCCTACTATACCATTATCATTTTATTGTCCTAAATTCACACGTTTCCATAGCTATCACTTCTCTTTCCTCTCTCACCTACACATACGTGCTCTTCGGCCAATTCTCTAGTTCGCTTATGTTGCTTCTCCGGTTCGAAGATTTACTTTGCCGCAATCAGGCCAGTTCAGTCTTTACTTGGCTTGATTTTGCGTGAGTGTGCTCGTCTATCTGAAAGAACAATTTCTCTGTTCTAAATCAAGCTACTGGAAGTTTCACCATCAAAGATGGCGGTAGAACAGCTAGCAAGAGGTGATCAAAAGACAGGTACCGTTAACAAGCTCATGAATTTCACTTTCAAGTGAACCCCATGCCAATGGTGATGATTCAATTGGAAGCTATTCTCGGCTTCGCTTTCTGAAAAGGGGATCGATCCCTGACCTAGGACGAAAGAGGCCAGATTCCATTCCTTTTCCCATAAACATTAAAGTTTCATATTTTGAGGCTAATTCCTTTTCTTAATTTAGGGAGGCTCCTATCCGATTGACAAGAGATGCTTGCTCTTACTTTTAAAGGAGTACGCATTAGGCCCACACTTTCTCGATCCACTGTCTTATTCATTAGAAGAAAGACGGTTCACCTTAGACCACCAGGGAATTGAACTACATAAAAAATGAATATGAGCTAGACAAAAAAGATAAGGAATAGAACGAGGGACATTAGAACATGGACTCACGACAAAGAGCCCACGGCGCAGGAGAGGAAATGTTGTACTAACTATTTACGGGTGCGTTCCGGTAATTTTCTCATACTTCTTCGAAGTTATAAGGGTGATTAATTGCAGTATTGCTACATCAGTAATTAGTGTTGTCTTCTGGTTTTTAAAGAACTTGTTGATCAAGGTTTTGGGAACTCATTTCCATGTGAATATATTATTTGATAGAATTCAAGAATTCATCTTCCATCAGTATGTATTACTTACACTCTCTGGCCATCCAATCATGGATTCAGAACAGGTGCTTGAGTCAACACGCATGCTTGTGTAAATCCCCAATTTTCATATATTTTACAAAGGGACGTCACTTCATATACGACTTTCAAGTAAAATAAATTTTAAGCGGAAACACCTTTCATTAAAAGAGGTTTTCATTCAGAAATATCATAAACAACGGAAGTCTTAAAATAATAAAACATGTACGTCTATTAGTTTCACGAATTTAAAAAAAATGGTGAAAAATGCATAGTTCATAAAAAGACTTAATTTAATGCAATAAAATAGTTTTCGAATCCTTTCATTTGTGACCATCACCATTGAAGGAATATGAAAGGAAGAAATCGATACCTCCTCCTTCGTATGTTGTCGTAGCTCTGATTGGTGTCAGATCTTCTGATCTGTGTCCCGGCCTTTTTCTTCCTCTGGGTGGTCAGAGAACTGAAGAAAATAAAAATATGTCTCTCTCAAAACTCGCGTGCGTGAGTTATGATTTTTCTGTATTCTGTTCTGAACAGAATACTAATATATATAGGCTTCAAAAGCCAATATAATATTAATATATTTGTAGCCCATTAATTTAATTATATTCCAATGGACTTCCTCATAATTAGCCCATAATATAATTAATTAATTTACTGGGCTACTAATATTTATCAATTAATTGGTCCAGCCAATTAATTCCAGATAAATAACATTATTAAATAATGTGAAAAAACATTAATCCATTAATAATGATTTCTGAGAGACAATAAATTACTCGGCAACTAATTGGGCCAGATCAGGGATCCAATACAAGAAATAAAGCAGGGCCTCCAATTAATTAATTATCCATGCTCAGCCCAGAGCAAAATTAATTAATTAACACAGATTCATTCCACTAGAGAATCCGTGCTGACTTACCCCTTTATCCCAATTTGAGCAAGGGCTTGTATTTTAGACTTAATCAATCTCCGTATTTAAGATAGAAATATCCGTTAATTAATTAAGCTCACTGACAGCTTAAATTAATTAACATCTTATATTCCTGAGTAGTATCACTCGACCTTATTAACACACCTGAACTTAATCAACCGGCCGGGTTTAGTGTGCTAATCATTTCGAGTTCCTCAGGGGATATTATCAACCCATTTTACTAGGATACGGATGCAAGATACAGACAACCAGCCTGAGCCACAAATAACTACTAACACCCAAGATACGTAGATCCCGCCGCTCATTTGACGTTCACCATTGTAGGTCAAAGTGATAGATAGCCAAATGCACTCAGCTGAAGTCTTACCAAGCTTAAGATCAGCTAAGTCACCGAGATCTTGGTTCTCCACTAAGGTCAGTTAGGAGAACACATCTCACTATGATCCTTCAATACACCACCTTAAGTGTACCAGTAAAGACAATCAGCTAAGACAAGCCACTTCTTATCTAAACGGCTGACTTAAACCGACAACTTCATCCTTAAGTTGTCTCAGCTGTGTTAACTGTTTATATCTTGTCAGTTCAACCAATTTGTGTTGTCTTCTGTGATACCCGACACACCACATAAATCTAACTTTTATACAAGATAAAGGATAACATGTGCAAATATACATATTTATCAGATAGGAGAATAAAACAGTGGTAAGGACAAAAACACATTGTATACAAGCATAAAAGTGCTTCCAGTATACAAAATCCCAACAATTCTCCCACTTATACTAAAGTAAACTTTTAGTATACAATGTGTCTATATCTCAGCTATCTAGGTACAAACTAGTACCCAGCTATATCTTAGTTGTCTATCCTATCTATCACGACATCTTCTCCCACTTATACAAAAGTTTCTGTAGTCCTAAGTGGGGCATCTCCACCATCCCAAAGCCACGAACATGCTTCTCGTAAGCCGGGAGTGGTAAGCTCTTCGTGAAAGGATTAGCTAGGTTGACTTCAGTTCCAATTTTGTCAATCACCAGGTCACCTCGATTTACGAATACTCGTATAATATGGTACTTCCTGTCTATGTGTTTAGACGCCTTGTGAGATCTAGGTTCCTTAGAATTTATCACTGCACCCGCATTATCACAATAAATCGTGATCGCCTTAGGCAAATTCTGAACAATATAAGGATCTTGGAGGAAATTCTTGAGCCAAACTGCCTCTTTCGAAGCTTCTGAAGCAACCACATACTCTGCTTCCATGGTTGAGTCCGCAATGCATTTCTGCTTTGCACTCCTCCATGAAACGGCTCCACCTCCCAAGGTAAACACATAACCCGAGGTAGACTTCTTCTCGTCTGACTGGTCAGCCTGGAAATCCGATTCTCGTATAACCCAAAGACACTAGGACCGTCCGACTGGTAAACAAGCCTTATAATCTCTAGTCCGTTTAAGGTACTTGAGAATATACTTGACCGCATCCAAGATTCCTTTCCGTGGGTTAGGCGATATCTTGAGACCATGCCTACGGCATATGAGATATCTGCTCTTGTACAAAGCATCGCATACATGAGGCTACCGGCAGCGGAAGCATATGGTACTTGCCTCATATTTTCTATCTCTTCAGGCGTTTTTAGGGCACTGATTCTTGGATAGAAAAATGCCATGTCTGAAAGGTACTAAACCTCTCTTGGCTTTTGCATGCTAAAACGAGCAATAACAGTGTCAATGTAGGACACTTGTGACAAGCTTAACATCCTTTTTCTGGCGATCTCAAATAACCTTGATCCCAAGGATGTAAGCAGCTTCACCTAAGTCCTTCATTTGAAACTGCTCGGATAACCACGTCTTTACGCTCGATAACACTTCAACATTATTGCTAATGCGAAGGATGTCATCTACGTAAAATGCAAGAAACACCACTGATCCGTTAACATAAATACGTTACACACACCTCGTTAGGACAGGATACAAATCCATAGGATTTGACTACTTCGTCGAAAACGCTGGTACCATAACCGGAAATCTTGCTTAAGTCCATGAATAGACTTCTTAAGCTTCCAAATTAGATGCTCTTCGCCCTCCTTCACATAACCATCTAGTCAGTTTCATGTAGATGTCCCTACCTTTTTCAAGGTGACCGTTTAGGAATGCGGTTTTGACATACATTTGCCGGATATCTAGGTTCATGTGAGCTGATATGGCAAGGAGAATCGAATGGACTTGATCATTGCTACGGGCGAGAAGGTGTCTTCATAATCGATACCTTCTTTCACGGGTAAAACCCTTCGCCACTAGCCTGGCCTTAAACGCCATGATCTCTTCATTCGGTGCTCTCTCTTTCTCTTGTATACTCACTTACTACCAATAGCATTGCAGCCCTCGGGTAGTTCGGTGATCTCGTATACATCCATATCGATTATGGACTCAAATTTCGAGTCCATGGTGCATCTACATCTCCCATTTGCTTCGTTGTAAGTCCAGGGGATCCACGGTATCTTGTTCATCCGCCGGGAGATAATCAAACGTCTCCCCGGTGAACATACCGATCAGGTGTAAATATCACCCTCCCACTACGTCGAACAGTGTAAGGAGCCGTGTTAACAGTTGTGCGATTACTCGTGGAGTACTATCTTGCACTACTTGGTTGTTCAAGTGGAACTCGACCACCTTGTAATTCTTCAAGGATGATGTCGACTCGAGATTTATGGTTACTAGTGTAATCCTCTTCTAAGAACCGAGCGTTAGGGCTAACAACGATCTTCTGGTTCTTTAGGATCATAAAAGTATCCACTCTTCGTTTTCTTCGAATGCCTATGAACAACATCACTTCTGAACGTGATTCCAATTTGTCGGCCGCCTATTCAAAGCACATAAGCGGGATAACCCCAAATCCTTAAGTGGTGCATACTGGGTTTGTGCCCGCTCCACAACTCGAAAGGGATCTTTTGTACCGACTTGGAAGACAGACGATTCAGCAAGTATGTTGCAGTCTCTAGGGCATATCCCCAAAAGAAAACTAGCAAAGTTGCATAACTCATCATCGACCGAACTATCTCTAAGAGACTTCGGTTCCTTCTCTCTGACACACCATTCTGCTGAGGCGTGCCCGGTGTTGTCAGCTGGGATGTAATCCCACATTCTGTCAAGTAGTCCTTGAACTCGTTGGATAGGTATTTTCCACCACGATTAGATCACAGTGTTTTGATTTCTTTACCTAACTTCCTCTCCACTTCTGCCTTGAATTCCTTAAAGGTTTCAAAGCAATCCGACTTGTGGTGAAGAAGGTAAACATATCCATACCTCGAGTAATCGTCAGTAAATGTGACGAAGTACTCATACCCTCCACGAGCTTGTGTAGACATAGACCCACACAAGTCAGAATGTATCAAACTTAATACTTCTATGGCTCTATAACCCTTTGCCTTGAAAGGCCTAGTCATCATCTTTCCTTCCAAACAGGTTTCGCAAGTTGGAAATGGTTCAATCTTGGAGAGACTCCACTGATCCATATTCCACCAACCTCTGAATCCTGTTAAGATTGATGTGACCTAGTATTAAGTGCCACAGATAAGTTTGGTTTACCTTAGAAGACTCTTTCCTCTTCTTAGGATTTGATGACGAGGAAGCAATATTAACAGAATTACGCGGTTTACAAGTAATAGTATATAAAGATCCGTTTAATGGTCCACCACAGATAAAATCATCGTATTTCATGATAGAAACTTCACTATCAAAACTTGATTTATAACCATCCATGGTGCAGAGTTTTGAAACATAAATAATGTTTCGCCTAAACTCAGGCACATATTAAACATCTTTAAGTACTAAAACAGAACTATCAAAAGATAGATGTAAATCTCCAATGACAATTACAGGAACTTTCGATCCATTGCCCATTGAGACTACCACCTCGCCATTGCTCAATTGCCTTTTCTGCAAGAAACCTTGCAAGGTGTAACAAACATGATCAGTTGCCCCGAATCCACTACCCATTCGTGGGTAGAAGAGGAAACCAGAACAGTTTCAGTTACAAGAGCGACTCGCGTCTCTTTCTGTTTTTGCCTTGACATCTGGATAATAACTCTTCCAGTGTCCTTTCTTACCATAATTGAAGAACCTTCCTTTCTTCTTTGGCATTCGCATGCCGCCGATAAGGACCGTCTTCTTACTCCCACTGCTCTTCTTGAATTGTCCACCCTTTCTGCTCTTTTTCTGGTTTCCGCCTTTCGAAGGATTCCTTGAACTACTAGGGATATTCAAGACTTGAGCACTCTTGCCCTTTCCTATAACTTCTTTGACCGCTACAAAAGATTTGAGTGACATACTCATAGTAAACTCGTTCTTAGACATAGCGGTCCTTAAACAGAAGTTCTTATAGGACCTTTGCAGAGCTTTTATTGGGAGCGGTAAGATATCTCTTCCACTTTGTAAAATTATTTTAAAAAAAAATTGTTAAACCCATTAGGGTTTGATTGGTGAGACTGTTTAGGAACTTGAAAAATTTCGAACAGACATATCTGAAAAAATATTATTTTAAAACATGTATGAATTAATATTTGCACATAATTCGTAATTAACTATCATTGTAACCTTTTGAAAAACAATGATGGTAAAAACCTCGAACAGCTCTAAGAATTCCACTAGCAAGCCACGCAGGTGGACGTTTACAAGCGTAACCCTAAACCAAACTATTTACCTAGCTCTTTAATTTCAATACACGTCTAGGTTCTTGAGACAAATGAAATTAATAGTTCGATATTCTGGACCATATTACTATTAAAACGCGGGAAGGGACTTCGAGGGAAGTGAATTGTACCTGCGGTGACATCTAAGCATTGACCATTAATTTGACCAAATAGAATCAAATTCTCAAAATTGACATACTTACTTGAACCATGCCGCATTCAATTTGATCTAATTAGCCATCCTATTTAATTATTATCTTCTAGAGTACTCGTGTTTACTAGGCACGCAAGCCACGCAGGTGGACGTTTACGGCTTCGCTCACACTACTCAATAATAATCAAATATTGTTTTGGAAAACTCATCTCACAAAACTGGTAGCTCAAAAATGCAAGCAAGCCACGCAGGTGGACGTTTACTTACATAATCTTACTACTTTTGTGTAGAGTCCAATTAATGGAGGTCCGATTAACTGTTTAATATCCAAATTAATGGAATCTAATTAAACATTTAATTTTAAAATTGCTTAGTCTTTTTGTTCAAAAGGTTTGTAACGAATCATGCAATCCCACATAATTCCTAAAGCATGCAATTTCTAAACGCACATAATAAAACGTGCTCGCGAAAAATAAAACATGCTTTTAGAAACGATATAAATCCTATTTACATGCTTTTCTAAGCGCAATTAATCACATAATCGCATGCTAAAGCATAAGTAAAAATAAATACGCAAATAGGAAATTTAAAATTGTTATCGGGCTTAAAAACACGTAATCCCTAACTATTACATTTCCCGATCATGATACAGATCTTCGAAATCTTCAAAAATCTTCGAATCCGGAAACCTGCGACGTAATGCTCGAAAAATTGCCATTGCCATGTCATCGGGGGTGCCCGGGTGGTAGACACGCGGCGGCGCCGATCCGCAGAGATGGGCGACGTGGCGCGCCACGTCGGCATCGTCTTCTTCATCACCATCGCGCTGCCGCCCCCCGTCCGGCGTCGCCCAGGCGCGCCGTCGACAGCCGCCGCCTCCCCGACCGGTGCCGCGACCTCCCCGACCGGCGCCGCCGCGTGAAATCGGGCTGGGAGCGCGCGCGCCCGCGCGATCTGCGCCCGTCGGCTGCGCGCGGCGGCCGCCGCCTCGCTCGCTGCCGCCGTCTGCTTCGTCATCCCTGACGTCTCCCGGACGTCTTCCGTGAAGAACAGCCGGCGCCGGCTCCTCAAACGCGAGAAAATGCGTCGCCGTGCGCCGCCATCTCCGCCGCCCTTTGCCGCTCAAAATTCGTCCTCTCCGAGCCGCGATTCGATCAATTGAAAGAGGGGAAACGTAATTGGAACACTCACGACCACCGGGTAACGGATTCCGGTCGAGATTAGTTCCTCAATTTCCCGAATTTCAAACGATTCGCCGGAACGAATTCATAACGAGTAGCCTACTTCAGACGTCAATTCTGGTCGCATCCGGGATCGGATTATCCTTTACGACCTATCGACGCAAAGCTCGTAAGACGAGGATTCCAACGGTTTAAGCCGATCGTCGATCCGACGTCGGATGCGCCGGGAATCTCCGCCGCAAGATGCGGCGGAACCCTAGCCAAACTAGGGTTTTCGCTCGAATTGGGGCTTTTCTGGACAGCACGACCACTTCTCCTTCCCGACGCAATTCCGGACAAACCGGAAATCGTAATGGGTAGTGCGACCTATCCAGACAAAGCTAACGAGAAGACGAACAAATTTGTCTGAACGGATCGAAAAAATGATTCTACACGCGCCCGCACGCGCCTCTGCAATCAGGCGCTCGTGTTCTGCCAGAAAACTAGGGTTCCGCCTTTTTTCCGTCTTTCTGCGCATCGTGCCTCGATTTTCGTGCAACCCGGACCAAAATACAGTACAAAAACAGTAACACATTGGTCCTATCAACTACTCGTGGATTTTCTCACGAGAAAAACATTACAACGGGGTCAAAACAGTGGCTCGTAGGCCGCCCCAAACACGAAAAATAGCCCGATAACGACGGAATTGAAACCTAATCATGCATCTAATAGCAACAATCAGAGCCTAAACCAGGCTCTGATACCAATTGAAGGAATATGAAAGGAAGAAATCGATACCTCCTCCTTCGTATGTTGTCGTAGCTCTGATTGTTGCTCCCGTGTCAGATCTTCTGATCTGTGTCCCGGCCTTTTTCTTCCTCTGGGTGGTCAGAGAACTGAAGAAAATAAAAATATGTCTCTCTCAAAACTCGCGTGCGTGAGTTATGATTTTTCTGTATTCTGTTCTGAACAGAATACTAATATATATAGGCTTCAAAAGCCAATATAATATTAATATATTTGTAGCCCATTAATTTAATTATATTCCAATGGACTTCCACATAATTAGCCCATAATATAATTAATTAATTTACTGGGCTACTAATATTTATCAATTAATTGACCCAGCCAATTAATTCCAGATAAATAACATTATTAAATAATGTGAAAAAACATTAATCCATTAATAATGATTTCTGAGAGACAATAAATTACTAGGCAACTAATTGGGCCAGATCAGGGATCCAATACAAGAAATAAAGCAGGGCCTCCAATTAATTAATTATCCATGCTTAGCCCAGAGCAAAATTAATTAATTAACACAGATTCATTCCACTAGAGAATCTGTGCTGACTTACCCCTTTATCCTAATTTGAGCAAGGGCTTGTATTTTAGACTTAATCAATCTCCGTATTTAAGATAGAAATATCCGTTAATTAATTAAGCTCACTGACACTTAAATTAATTAACATCTTATATTCTCGAGTAGTACCACTCGACCTTATTAACACACCCGAACTTAATCAACCGGCTGGGTTTAGTGTGCTAATCCTTTCGAGTTCCTTAAGGGATATTATCAACCCATTTTACTAGGATACGGATGCAAGATACAGACAACCAGCCTGAGCCACAAATAACTACTAACACCCAAGATACGTAGATCCCGCCGCTCATTTGACGTTCACCATAGTAGGTCAAAGTGATAGATAGCCAAATGCACTCAGTGAAGTCTTACCAAGCTTAAGATCGGCCTAAGTCACCGAGATCTTGGTTCTCCACTAAGGTCGGTTAGGAGAACACATCTCACTGTGATCCTTCAATACACCACCTTAAGTGTACCAAGAAAAGACAAGCGACTAAGACAAGCCACTTCTTATCTAAACTGCAGCTTAAACCGACAACTTCATCCTTAAGTTGTCTTAGCTGTGTTAACTGTTTATATCTTGTCAGTTCAACCAATTTGTGTTGTCTTCTGTGATACCCGACACACCACACAAATCTAACTTTTATACAAGATAAAGGAT
This sequence comes from Lavandula angustifolia, assembly GCA_028984105.1. Classification (NCBI taxonomy): domain Eukaryota; kingdom Viridiplantae; phylum Streptophyta; class Magnoliopsida; order Lamiales; family Lamiaceae; genus Lavandula; species Lavandula angustifolia. The sequence goes on from CM054814.1 coordinate 17,154,035, forward strand.
AACATGTGCAAATATACATATTTATCAGATAGGAGAATAAAACAGTGGTAAGGACAAAAACACATTGTATACAAGCATAAAAGTGCTTCTAGTATACAAAATCCCAACAACCATCAGCCACTTCAAGCATCTGCCGGACCATGATCTGAAAATGTGAAAATATAATTAAGGGGGGTGAGTACGACGACTCAGTGAGGTCAAACATTATCCAAATTATAAACTATAAAGAATTTAACATGAGAGATTAGACATGCTAGCCAGGAGGCTTAACCCGAAGGTTTTACTGCATGAATAGCCCGAAGGCTCTGCATGTACTGAATAAAACATGAGAAAAATTGTAGAGTGTACAATAAGGATAAAAGAAAAGCCCCACCTTGACCTTGACTTTGAATAAAATAATGGATATCTATGTTTAAGTTTTGCGCCTGTCCTAAACATAGAAGTTTATCTTAATGATTTTACATGGAATGTTATGCATGCATAAAAAATTTCAATAATTCATAAATAGACATAGATCAAAATAATCAAACAAATGTATATAATACATAATCCACTTATTAACATGCAATTTTTAACAATTTCACATAGTAATAATCTTAAGTATATCAAACACAATTTTATTTCTATTGACAATTCATTCGTGCATCGAGTAATTCAGCAATTCATGAAATAAACTAATAAAATCATAAAAGTTTTGTCCTAAAAATTATAGATCTCTAACATGAACAACATATTAGATATACCATCATAATAAAACTTATCATGATCAAGAATTCATTTAATAGTAACATGAAAACCTTTGTTTTTCAATATATATGTACATTGAAAAAAGAATCTGGCACACAAAGAAAAAAATTAACAAATAAATAGCAAACGTATCCTAAAATTCTATATTTATAACATGAATGACCTAACATATATTTTATCCCATTAAAATTTAGCATGGTCAAAAACAACATAAAGAAAACATGAAAAACAATTTTCCTATATGCTGTCAAAAACTGGCAGATTACGACTAACAATTTTTAACAAATATGTATCATGCTTGTAAAATTATACAAAAATAATATAGTATACTAGACATACCGAGGAAGTCGATCCTAAATTTTCACGACGATATGATGACGGGAAGATGTGAAAATAATTTTTGAAACAATTCAAAGGTATGCTGGTAGAATTTCAAAAATCTCATGTGAAACTATATTATGGACGACTAAGGGTGTTATAGGCTTAGAATAAATTATCTAAAGATCTTTAACCGTAAAAGATATCAAATATATTTTATCCATAATTATTTTTGTCCTTTTATTTTTTATATAGAACTTATTCTATCACTTACTACGTAAGAGATTCAATCATAGTTGAATTATGATATAGACACAATTAAAATTGATAAAATCCATTTTAATTATGTTTTCTCTTACGTAGTAAGTGATAGAATCTCTTACGTTGGATTCTTAGGATCAATTTTAATTGTGTCTTACGTTGGATTTTTAGGATTTTTAGGATCCAACGTAAGAGATTCAATCATAGTTGAATTATGATATAGACACAATTAAAATTGATAAAATGGATTAAAATGGATTTCTCAAGAGATTCAATCATAGTTGAATTATGTTTGAATATCACATATAAAAATCCATTTTAATCATAAAACATAATATAAAATTTTCTCTTAATAACTTAATACAATGTAAAATATTATATCCTTTTATGAATCCTAGTAGGTTTAGGAAATCCGAAATAAATAAATATTATTCTTGTATCATAATTCTAACACGATTTCTATCTCAACAATAAACAATGTAATCATAATATGATATAAATAAACACATTTTAAGTTCAAAATAAATTTATATAATAAAAATAATTTAATGACAAATATGATAGATGCTTTAATTTTCATTTAAATTTCTAGGGCACTACTAACAGAACTAAAACACGTGATAGCATGCATGAATAGATATGCAGTGCATTTTGTATTCAAAATTTCGGGGCGTTACAGCTTGGGACTCAATTTACTTGCTATGTCACTAAAAAAGGCAACTAGAAGAACAAGAAAGAAACAATTGATATCAGTAGGCTACATATGATGAAGCAAGGGAAGGTTCCCCTGGACAATGAAAAAGTTAGTTAGTGTTATTTCTAAGTCAGATTAGTATTATTTATAAGTCAGGTATCACAACACTCTCTCACGCGCTTTGTGAAAATGAACTAAATGAGAATTTGATAACAAACGAGAAGGATGCATCTGATTCTGCTTATAATATTTTCTGCAGTGTTGCTCAACACCATCGCAAGTGAGAAAAACAACACCGTTTTTGCTTATTTCATTGTATATATCTTCACTAAATTTTTATAACATTTGTATAGGTACATTGATGAAAAGGACATGAGAAGATTTTTAGTGAAGGAAGAGGTTGTTTTTCATATCATTGATGTAGGTGACGCACGGAAGATTGCTAAAATGGTATGTCTTCTCATTCTTGCCACAAGTCAATTTGAAATAAGTTAAGCTCATGATAACTCATTTTTATGCAGTGAACATATGCATTAAAGGACACCAAAACTACTGTAAATCAGCTAAACCGGCTCATTACGAGCATTTTAATTGTTGTCATTATCGATGTCTAGTTTGTTTTAGAAGGTTTCACAAACACCACTAGTTTATTCGTTTCCGCAACACATGTGGTTGTGGGGCCCTTCATCTTTGGAGAGACATTGAATAACATGTTCGAAGGGGTTATCTTCGTGTTCGTGAGGCATCCCTTTAACGTTGGTGACCGTTGTGTCATCAAGGATGTCCAGGTACATTTCAGAACTCACCCTTACTTCATGGATGTTGATGTTGTATTATTTAACTTTTTTACCTTGAATTGCAGATGGTTGTGGAGGAGATAAGTCTTTTTACTATTGTTTTTCTGAAGAACGGTAATGAGAAAGTTTACTACCCCAATTCTGTTTTGGCCAACTACTCCCTCGGCCTCGACATGTCACGGAAATGAAGTAGAGTTTTCCAGTACCTAGGGCAAGTCGCGACACTACTCGCTCTAGGAACTGGAATATGATTTAATTTTTTTGGAAGGAATTTTTTGGAAAAAAATAATAAATAAATAAGTAAGGTTTTAGTGCCTAAGGTGAACCGATGGAGTGCCACGACTTGCCCTAGGCACTAAAACATATGCCTGGAGTAGGGGTGTTCAGTATGGTATACCGTAATATTTTTCACATACCGCATACCGTACTGAAAATGTTCGGTATGTGAAAATGCATAATGTTGTCGTACCAATAATTTCGGTATACCATAGTTCGGTATAAGCAATCTCCATACCGTTGCCATACCGCTCTTTCGGTATACCGTACTGTACTTCGATATACCGAAACAGACGTCATATCAAAATAGGCGGTACACCAAAAATATAACATTATACCGAAGCAAACGGTACACCGAAAAATAACCTGCCATGAAACAGAACATGCCGATGTAGAAAACATGCAAATCATATTCAACAAAAGTGTCTAAGATAATTAGTAGAACATTCTGATATAGAAAATAAAACACAGACCATCAAGGGCAAATAACATTCAACATCTCAAAAAACTATCCAAATGTCTAATAATAAATAAATAATGTGAATACAGTTAGTTTATTAGATAAATATAAATCTATAAATCTATTATATATGATTGATATAATGGATAGTTCGGTACACATCGGTATAGTTCAATACGAATCGGCATAGTTCGGTACGAATCAGTTAGTTCGGTATATCATTTTACGGTATGTGCTGTGGTTTGATAGAAATCGGTATGATTCGGTATACGATATGTACTGCGGTATATCGGTATATTGTATATACTGAGGCTCGGTATGAATCGGTATACCACAGTATACGCTATGTACCGAAATTTTGGTATGCAACGGTATACCGCGGTATGAAAAATTTCATACCGTTGTCGTACCAAAAACCTTCGGTACGGTGTCATACCGTACCAAAAATTCGGTATTTTTGATATTTGTTACCGATTTTTTGACATACCGTAACACTCCTAGCCTGGAGTATGTGGGGTGCTAAGAAATTGAGATTTTTTTTAATTTATGTGTATTTGTGTGCCTACGGTGTGTCGAGGGCCATAAACATTGACTTTATGAAGAGAATCTAAGCTAACAAGAAAGTAAGAAAAAGTGAGGGCATTTTTATAAATTTGACTAGTTTGTGAATATAACTTTAAAGGATGACTACTTTTGTGTTTTCTTAAGTGGGTTTGGCTACTGTAGCAAATTCCTCAATCTAAACGGGTTCTGCATCTACCATGACGGTGTCGTGTTCTAGAAGGGGGAAAGGGACGTATATCGTAAGTAGATAATCCCAAATTGAGATAACCTATGATTTTTTAGTATTCTGCCCTGCGATCGATTAATGGTGATAGAGGTAACAGAGGCAAAATTAGTATTTGGAACCAACAACTGATAGTGTAGAATATATAAAGTATTTTGGATCAAATAGAGAGGGCATTGAAAGCTGCACATTAGCAGCTGTCATTTCACCTCTACTAGCTTAAAGTAAATTTTGGACCAATTTGCCCTCATCTATTTTATGTAAATGTGAAACTATCTCTCTGTAATCTTACCATTCTCTTTTTCTCTCACTTTCTCAATAGAAATCATCACAGAAGAAGAAATTGCATCGATTAATTTTCAAAATTTCACGGAAGAAATCTATAATCCATTTTTAGTTCCATGATTCCTTTCCTAACTTGGAGAATCTAGTACTGTTGTTCATTTCTTTAATTTTAGATGCATTGAATTAAGTTAATAGAATTTAGATTTTTGTTTTATGTTCAACATAAGGGTTTGTTGGATAATTAAGCATATTAGTTGGTGGGTGTGTGAGATTGTGTATATATCATGTATTGTGTCTGTTTGCCTGAAGCAAAATTGGTGAGATTTTGTGAACTTGGAATTGATTTGGTGTGAATTGGAATTGTAGGGGATACGTGAAGTGTTCTTGAATTTAGGATAAGCTTTTAACAACGAAAGTTAAAAAGAAGGGGGTGTGGGTTTAGGTCCTGCTCCAACACAGCTATCCATCATTTTAATGGTGCTTAGATTTTTTAAAGAAAATTCATCCCCATCATTTCTTCATTTTTGCTAGCCATACCATCTCGCCTCAACTCTCCAATTTTGTAATGCCCTTTTAAGCTTTCTTCTTCGTCTCTAAAATCCCTCATAATTCATCGCTCTCTGCCCTCATATTCATGCATCAGAGCTGCTGATCTTGATCAGAACAAAGTAATTTATAGTTTTCTTGTCATCTATTCAACTTCTTAGAAGATTTCCTGCTTGTCTTGTTATATAATTTAGCTATTCCAAGATAGTGACAATTACAGTTGTGGTGATGAGTGTTGCATTTGGGATCGAAATTCCTGTTTTCTATGAGACCCAAATTGACAATGCCATAGGAATTCTTTTTTCTTCCTCATTTCTTCCCCTATTTAAAAGCTTATATGATGTTGAATGACATGGAATCTTGAATGGTAGTATATGCTGTTGTATTTCAGGCCAAGGGAGATAATACCCCATATTCATGTTGTTTTATGTCCACTTGTCATATCTTGGCAAACTCATAAAAATGAGATCGGGTGGTTTGGTCTAGGTCCCTGCATTTGACTATGACTTTATTTAATGATTTAATGGTACCCTACAATTAATTCACTTTTTGGATTTAGAACAATACTATTGTTATGCATTTTACTCGGCATTGCATATCCTTCGTTATCATATCCTTTATGTATGCGATTTTGATATTCTTTTTATTTTTTTTGCTAAAATTGAGTTGCAATAGCTATGGAATCAAAAAGTAATTATGCACTATGTCTTTTGAATCTTTACTACAACAAAACTCTCAAACTCATAGTCAAGGTCTAGATAAGATAGGAAGCCATAAAGGGGAAGAATGTTGGAATAGTAACTTGGGATGATAACAAAACTATGGTATTTATCACAACAGTCATTTCAGCACAGTTGGATGGAAAAATCTTGTTGACAAATTTAACATGATGACAAACCTTAACTACACTATACTACAATTAAAAATCCATTGAGATCATTTGAAAAAAAAAGTGGAAAAAAAAGGTGGAAAGATTAGAAAAAACTTCTAAGGAGTTAAACTGGACTATGGTGGGATTATGACAAAGAAACTATCAGTGCTACTGATGAATGGTGGAGTAGAAAGATAAAGGTATGTTTTCTGTTAAATTTTCTCAATCTATTTTGATGGTTTTTTTCTTCTAATATGACTATTTAAAAAAAATTATGATATTTGTTTTCTCATTTTTTAAACTCATTGTCTTCTATTTTTTGTAATTAAAAAAAGTACGTTATTTAAAAATAAAAACTTAAATTCAGTTCATTTTGTAATCCAAAAATACCCCTTAACTAGAATCATATTTGTGCTAAGATTTTGGCATGATTTGCTGATACCCTAGTTCAACTCAAGGTATAACACTCACATAAGACGGAGAGTATAAAAAGCTCAAAATTATAAACCACCTAAAAATGAAATTATATGCAAAACCACATTTTTTGTCTGCTTGATACCAAGGTAAACCTAGGGAATATAATTGCTATAATTGCTTGATCCATTCTTACGAACACTGAAAGATATATAAATATTGTTGGGGTTTTGTATACTGAAAGCAAGTTTTATGCTTGTATACAATGTGTTTTTGTCCCTATCATTATTTTATTCTCCTATCTGATAAATATATATATTTGCACATGTAATCATTTATCTTGTATAAAAGTCAGATTTGTGTAGTGTGTCGGGTATCACAGAAGACTACACAAACTGACAAGATATAAACAGTTATCACAATTGAGACAACTTAAGGATAAGTTGTCGTTTTAAACTGTAGTTTAGATAAGAAGTGGTTTGTCTTGGCTGCTTGTCTTTACTGGTACACTTAAGGTGGTGTATTGATGGATCACAGTGAGATGTGTTCTCACTGACCTTAGTGGAGAATCGAGATCTCGGTGACTTAGTTGGTCTTAAGCTTGGTAAGACTTCAGCTAAGCATGTTTGACTATCTATCACTTTGACCTATTATGGTGAACGTCATCGCGACCGGATCTACGTATCTTGGGTGTTAGTAGTTATTTGTGCCTCAGGCTAGTTGTTTGTATCTTGCAACCGTATCCTAGTAAAATGGATTGATAATATCCCCTGAGGAACTCGTAAGGATTATCACACTAAACTCGGCCGGTTGATTAAGTTCAGGTGTGTGAATGAGTTCGAGTGGTACGACTGAGGAATATAATAAGATGTTAATTAATTTAAGCTGTCAGTGAGCTTAATTAATAAACGGATATTTATATCTTAAATACGGGGATCAATTAAGTCTAAAATACAAGCCCTTGCTCAATTTGGGATAAAGGGGTAAGTCAGCACGGTTTCTCTAGTGGAATGAATCTGTATTTATTAATTAATTTTGCTTTGGGCTGAGTATAGATAATTAATTAATTTGAGACCCTACTTTATTTCTTGTATTAGATCCCTGATGTGGCTCAATTAGTTGTCTAATTATTTATTGTCTCTCAAAAATCATTATTAATAAATTAATATATTTTACATTATTTAATATAAATCATTATTTAATAGATCAGAAAATGGGCATAGAAATAGTTATTTACGGTCAAATCTTTGGCGTTGATAAAGTCGTTTGAGAGAGAGAGACGGTAATCTTAATTTTCTTCAGTTCTCTGACCACCCAGAGGGAGAAAAAGATCGGGATACAAATGAGAAGATCTGAACAAGAGCAACAATCAGAGCTATAATAACATAGGAAGGAGGAAGGTATATTTCTTTCTCTTATTATTTCCATCAAATACAATTTCTAGAATTGCAAAGAAAAAAATACCATTAATACTTTGAATTTACCTTGGCTAATCGAGTAGATGGTTTACCTTGGCTAAAACTGATGGGAGATATATACCTTGGATGACTTGGTTCTCATTAATATTGGTACGTTACATTGGAATTTATGGACACATTTTAATATGATATTTTGTCGATTGATTACTCACCATCGTATTTATAGAGAGTCGCATATGAGAAATATGAATACTCGTATTAATACATATGGATTCATGCAATAGGTATGAATTCTTGTATTAATATGATCGAGAATAATTAATATGACGATAGGAGTGTGACGATATTTAATACTAATATGATATAATAAATATTTAAATAATATTTTATAATATGATTATTTATATATATGTGGGAATATAAATTATAAAACAAAATGAACGTAGAATAAGAAACAATTTCTCAAGTTTATTCATATAGAAATTTTAAAGTTTATTTCTAACATTAGGGGGTAAAATGGATTTTTTATTTAAAAAGTCAAAATAAGCTACTACATCACAAACAATCATAAAACACTATATTCTCCACTTTCAACACTTTTTTCCAAATACTTTCATCCAAAGTAGCAGCGACCCCTTTCAATACTTATAAATAAACTTCACTTCAACTACTCCAAAAACTCACTAAGAAAACTATCAACTCCTAGTCCTTTGGTATTGTCGATTGTAGCTTCAACTTTGAGAATCTCGGGTAAATTAAGGTTTCGATATGACGACCAAAAGTTGGAATGAACAAGGGGGAACTCGAATCTTCGGTCCATCTTAAAAGTATTCATCCTCATACTATTTTGATACCAAGGTTCATTCTTTACGGCTTTCTAATCTTCAAGTGTATCTTGGTTTCGTTTTCTATTCTTACTTTCAGTTTTTTCATACGGAGATATCATTTGGTGGATAAATAGTTTAGTGGTAGGGTATGATAATATTAATAAATTTGTGAGAATTCGGTAGGATTTATTGTCGAGAAATTGTGAGATTTAACGAAGAAGAAGAGAAAGAGGAGTTAATATTGCAAATGCTTTTCTTTATCTCAAAACGGGTTGTGACAGAACAGTGCATTTTTAATGAATCAAAATTTTAAAATAGAAGGATGAAGAGGCTATCAACCCATTTGAAATAAAGAAAAAGTGAATATTGGATAATATTAACATTCCACCTTTTAGAAGGTACACGATACACTTTAATGAGCTTTATTAATTATTAACTATTAGCTATTATTTATGATAATAAATTGAAAAAACTCTGCTAAATGATTACCATGTATCTGCTAGCTAGTGGAGTATTATATTACTTGGAGAGAAACGTGGCATGCATATCATGACTTGGTTGTTGAGGAGATTGAAAATGTAAATAAGTAGAAGATGAAGTTCCAAAACTTACTGATCTAATCTTCCGATGCGAACAAGTGGCTCGCAATTACAGTAATTACTATTTATAGAACGTTATAGTATTTATTATGTTTATTCACATTTAAGTATGAAATTTCCTCTCAATTATCTTCATCATTTTAGTTAATTGTTGACATGATACTACTTTGTTTTTGTGTTGTAATCTTATAATCCTAAACCAGGAACTATGTCCTTGATCAGAATTCAACCATCCTAATGTCGAATTTCCTGTTGGGGTGACAAAAGAAAATGTGAAACCCTAGACTTGTTGATAAGTGAATGTTAAATTGGTTTTTGATCCTAAAATCTGATGATCAGTTTTATTGAAGGTCTTATATTAATGGACTCTAGACTTATTTCTTTCCTTATTTGCTGCCACAAGAATAAGTCCTCGACGATGATTATCTGAGCATGGACCTGATAGCCAAGTTGTTCTTGTTGTTGCCGGAGAGGGCGTAGATATAACTGCAATTGAGGAAGAGATCAGCAAGCAATGTAACAGCCTCCCTCTTCAAAAGCACTGAATCACAGCTTTATTGTTCATGCACGAGATATGGTTGAGGTATGCATATTGGTCGCATCTTGGTACTGTGAGTTTTGGTTGGTTACAATTTATTTGACTTATACAAAACATTATAAATGGAGCCTATCGATTACATCTACTATTTGCAGTTCATCAGCAATTATTTTGTATCTTTACATTTTTCGCCTAAAACGCCCATGTTTGATGTCGACAGGCTATTGCTTTCTCTAATTTGTATGCACCCGAGCATTTAATCATCAATGTAAAAGATGCTGAGAAGTGGGAAAGTTTCGTAGAGAATGCAGGTAATCCTTATGCCTATGCATTGCTCTCTACTGCACTTGAAAACGGCTTTAAAAACTTACCCACAAACAAAAATGCAGGTTGTGTGTTTTTGGCTCAGTGGACTCCGGAGAGTGTGGGAGACTACGCAAGTGGCACCAATCCTGTTCTGCAAGGATGTACGGTGGAGTGTCTCTAGATTCCTTCTTGAAGTACATCACTGTTCAGTCATTGACAGAAGAAGGTCTGAGGAATCTTGGACCTTATGTAGCAACCATGGCTGAAGCGCACAAGAGAGCGGTAACACTCAGACTACAGGATATCGAAGCTAGACAAGTATCTACTACGAGATGAGGGCAGACTGATGATTTGTATCTGGACTGTCACGGTACGTACAGTAGACCGATCTCATTGTATAACGTGCTTACTTTGGGTGGATGCGCTTGCCTTGTATGCATTTAGGTATGTTGTGTGTGCGCGCGTGGAGGTTCTTTTGATTTGATTTTGTATTAAACATCTGGGGAATTATATGATTTTGTTTTCTTGATGGTTTCTCCTTTCTTTTTTAATAAATATGTACGCCTACTTTAAGTTGAGCTGACAATATTTGCATTGACTGCTGCATTATGTTCCATAATAATTGACAGGTATTGGGGATTGGTGAATCATCAATGGAGGAATATGTGGGGGAATTTAAAATTTTTGAGATAGAGGAGACGAAATTAACATTCTCATAAGGGCGAAATAATATATTTTTCTAAAGATATACTTAAAAAATTGGATTTGACATTATTTAAGAATCGGCCAATGATTATAGATATAAATATATATTAGTCAACTTCACCATAAAATTTAACAGCGAGTGGAGATTTGTTGAAGGCAGTTAGAAATGTAACGCTAGAGGTTTAAACCCGAGCCGGAATTCATCTTCTTTTTTACCTGGCTAGAATATACAAAACTTATTAATTTTCATATCAGTTAATAAATTTTAATAAATTGAAAAGGAGTTTTCATGTTTTATTCCTTTAATTTAATATAGCAATATGTAGTATAAAACTATACAACATTACAAATCATGAAAAGTGATATTAAGTCTTACAATATACTCGATTTATAAAGTATGATGAAATTCGAACTCCTGAATAACTGAAAATAACTGATTTTACATTTTGAATATTTGTTGCTATTTTTCCGCTTAGTTTATACTACATTCGTCCCGATATTTCTGGCACATTTTTCCGAAATGGACGTCCCGCTATTTATGGCACACTTCTTAATTTGGAAATAACTATCATCTCTCTCATACTTTACCATCTTATTTCTCCTACTTTTTCTTATTTTATGATCTTCTCTCTCTTATTTCACTATCTTTTCTCTCTTACTTTATCATCTACACCCATTCATCTTCTCTCTCGTACTTTATCATCTACCCATATCTCATTTTTAATCATCTACTTTCTTAATTTCCGTGCTCAAGTGAAATGTGTCGGAAATAGCGGGACGGAGATAGTAGTAGTTACGTGCCGTTACTTCACTTTCTTACAATTTCGCTTCAGCCATCTAAGGCCCATGCATTTCCGGCTTGTACATTCTCATCCAGGGGTAGAAACGTGAGAAAAGTACAAGGAAAGCAGATTGGTGTAGAGAGAAGCAGCCGTAGTAGAGCATTGCCACAACCATAGTGTGTACGTGGCAGTTTGAATGTATTTTAATTATTACACAAAATAATATTATACTCCCTCCCTCCCATTATTAGTGACCATCTTTCTTAATTCGGACGTCCCGCTATTAGTGGCGACGTCCTAAATTGGTAAAAAATTATCACTCTCTTTCCTACTTTATCATCTTATCTCTCATACTTTATCATTTACTTTCATTATTATACTCATTTTTCACCTTCTCTCTCATACTCTCTTATTATCACACTCATCTCTATCTCCTACTTTATTATCACACTCATCTCTATCTCCTACTTTATTATGTACTCATCTCTCATACTTTATTACATATTCTCTTAATTCTCATATCGAAAAGAAATGCGCCACTAATAATGGCATGGAGGGAGTAATATTTTTTATTAAAAAGGGGGGAAAAACCCTAATCCCGGTTGATTCAGTTTCATTTTTCAGCCTCGCATTACCTATCTTTCTCTTCTCTCCATCTCTCTCTAGATATAGATATATATATATATATATAGATAGAGAGAGAGATATATCCATTTCGCACGACTGTATTTTCTCTGTCTAAATTTCTCCTTCTGAAACCAAATCCGCTTCTCCATTTCGAGCGACAACGATTTGAATTGACAGGTTCAGCTGTCTCAATCGATCGATCCGTTAGAGGTGAGGCGTTGCTACGGTGTTTCTTTCTATTGTGATCGATACGGGCGGCTAGGGTTGGGATAGGCGTAGCATTTCTTGTACTTTTTCTATTTCTTTTAACTTTTCAAAGTGAATATTCTTTATCGAAAGGGATTTTAGTTGGAGGAATTGGTTGCGGGCGTTCGATTTATTTGGGCGGCGTGGTTTGCTTTCTTGGTAGATTTTTTTTCCTTGGTATTGATGCATTGGAGTTTTTGTTTGGTTGATCCACATGGGGGTCGTGGCAGTTTGGGCAGATTTGAATATCCGTCCTTTTGATCGAATTAACTTAAGATGAATCATTGTATGCAGTTAGCAATTGTTATTTGTTGGTTTTCGTGTGGCAGCTGCTGGTTGTGCGTGAACATGCCTTTTTCTCCTTCTAGAGTTTATTTATTGGTGATGTCTGTTTCTTTTCAAGATAGATTGTCAGATTGAAAAGAGTTGCTACGGTTTCCAGCTTCTTTAAATTTGATTATCAGCCATGAAATTTATGTTTGCTTGTTTAGGTACATACTTTGTTTATCAGAAAGTCTTGATGCCTTGTGGTTGACCTGAGTTGGAAATCGGTTATATTGTTAGTTGTTATTACCTTTGGGTTAGCCCTTAGCATTTAGAATTCATTTGTGTTATCTGGTCAAAAGATTACAATTGATGAATGAATGTGGATATCAAGAGCAAAAAAATTGAGGGGGTTGAGGCTTTTCAAGTATGCTATCAAGCGGGATATAAATATGGCATTACGTCGAGGCATAAAACTTGAATAGTAATAAAGGTTTCATGTGGCAACTGTGTAGCATGTAAATCATAAATGTTGAATTAGGGTGATTTATGTTGTATTCGATGAGACATTTCATGCCATTGGGTATTATTTGGCAATCGTCTAGTATATATAAAAAAAATTGAAGTATGATTATTTATGTTGTGTTTGATGAGACATTTCATGGCATTGCTTTTGATGTTCTATGCCGACTTGCTTGATTTGACTTCGTCTCCTAATTATCTTGACCTGTTATACCTATACACAGTCCAGTGATAATCAGAATCGTTGAGTTTTGGGTAGTTTTCTTTCTTATCTCCTGCCAACACACAGTTCATAAATTTATCTTTGCTAGATACGATGCATTTAGATTATTAACTATGGTGTGGGGATTGTAGCAAGAAGACTGGATGGTGTCTAACAATAGTCACGTCTTGCATTTTGCATCAGAGTTGTGTGTATGTTTATCTCTTTCATCTTAGAAACCTAACTCTGTTAAAACTTGCCGTGAAAGTCCAGTTGGTTTCATCTTCATTCTCAGTTTCTACTTCTAAGGTTCAGGACCACTGATTACACTTGAAGTTTGATTGGTTTCTTCTTAGTCACTTTTAAGGTTCAGATCTATTGATGAAACTTGAAGTATGATTGTTTCTATTCTTTTCTAGAGGTTGTGGTGGGGAAACTTAATTATGCCGCTTTTTCATCATTCTCATCAATATACTTAAAGAAGATGAAGAGAGGCATTTTGAGTTTCCTCACAAATTTAGCCACCAGTTTGGCCGTGATTATAGCCTATAGGATCAGATATGTGCTTAGCTGGCCCCCCCTTTTATTCATTAGATCTTGGTTTTGCTCTCTGTATTCTTCTGTATAGTTTTGGTGTTACTAGTCTCTATATCTGTTCCAGTTGCTCCTCTTCAATGATTACATTTTCAACCGTGAAGATAGATAGTGGTTTATTTTCTGTGGGAATGAGAAAGTCCCCTCTCCACATTTTATATTTATTGGTTGAGTCTTTGCTCCTTGGTTCTTAACGGAGTTCATGTTGTTGCAGCTATTAGAACTTGAAGTCGAGGCCATGAATCCGGCATCCAGATCTAAATCCAAAGACAAAAAGGCTGGGAAAGAATCTCTAAAGGTTCCTTCTAAGCCTTCAGGACATGTGAACACCAGCGGCGGGATCCCAGCAAGTGGTTACAATCCTGTTTCAGGAACATTCCATACATTTGAGACTCCGCCCGTGCCTTCTGTCAGTCCACTTCATGCTAATGGTCGTTTCCGTAACATAGATGATACGGATGATCAGACGGCGAACACATTTGGGATTGGAGTCGAGTATGACTCTGTTTCCAATAATGGCAGTTGGTCTGGTGAATCTGAAGAACATAAAGAAAAGGCTTCTCAATCCACATCACGTCAGGATTCAGTACCTGGAGCTGACAATGACAAAAGAGAAAAAATACGCCAGAAAAATGAGAAGAAACACCAGCGGCAAAAGGAAAGGCGAGCTCAAGAACTACATGAGCGGTGCAGTGGCTATCTCATGTCGAGGAAGCTAGAAGGACTCGCACAACAGCTTGTTTCAATGGGTTTCTCTCAAGAACGAGCCACAATGGCCCTCATATTAAATGAAGGTAGAGTAGAAGAATCAGTAAATTGGCTTTTTGAAGGAGGTGAAGAAGACAAACGGATGGAACATAATCTTGATCAAAGTGGGGGAAATTTGAAAATTGACATATCGGATGAGCTCGCACGAATTACTGACATGGAAATAAGGTACAAGGCCTCAAAGCAGGAGGTTGAAAGAGCTATTGTTGCCTTTGAGGGTGACCTTGAGAAGGCTGAAGAAACATTGAAGGTACAGAAACAAGAAACTCCTGCTATCTCTCCTAAGCCCGAAGAAAGTGGTGATCCTCCAACTATACCCAATGGCAAGCTACCTACTGCTATGAATCATAATCCAACACGAGTAGAAACAAAACCGTCACCTATCATACAGCAAAAAAGGGATGACAAAGATTTTAATTATACTAAAGTTGCAGCGACATTAGCGCCTCCTATGGATCCCGGTAAAAGTATGCAGGCATTGAAGAAAATCCCACCTAAAATGGAGTGGGCAAAACCACAGCAGATCCCAGTACCTGCAGATAAGAGGTGGCCAAGTTCAGGTTCCAACCCTTCCGGTTCTTGTTCGTTGGCATCGCCATTGCAGGCTTCATCACCTCCAACCAAGATGGAAGCAGCTCACTATCTTGCTATAGGAAATGAACTGAAGAATATGCAGCTTGGATCAGTGAGAGAGCCTGTGATTATGATGCAGAGGCCCCAATCCATAAACTCAAAGCAGGCTTCTTCCTCCTCAAGTGTCGGCTCGTCTCCTCCCGGGACAACGGCTATGGGATGGTACCCTACTAACAATCTTGATTCAGGTAAACCTAATGGCTTCCTACCACCGGTTGCTGTAACAAGAAGCACTAGTCCGGGCGGAGTCATATCAAATCCATTCTACAACCAACAACATTACCAGTCACAGCAGCAGTTTACATCAAACAGCAGCAGCTCTGTTGACACTACAAGGGGGAGTGGGAATAGTTTGTGGAGCAGAGGAGGTGCTTCTCCAACGCTCTCAGCCGCTTCTTCCTTAGGGCTATTCTCGGGTCTTGGCGCGAGTGGCTCGTCCGGTTCTTCATCTCCGGTGGATTGGGCCACGGGCAGCTCGTTGTTGCAGCTCGATTACACCAACATAGACTGGAGTCTTGATATGAGTTTATTGTCGTCGAGGCCGAATGGGTTGTGGAGTGGATCGAATTACGCTCTGCAGAACAACGGGCAAGGCAGATATGATTCGTTTGGGTATGGTGTGGGAGTGAAGTCTGCTATCAGACCGGCTCTTTCCGGTGGGAACGGGGTGGCGGGAGTGGCTTCCGGCGAAGGAAATGGTGATGATTCTAGAGAATGGACTTCTCCGTTTGAAGAGAAGGACCTTTTCAGTATACCCAGACAGTTTGTTACTTCCCCTTCTCAATAGAGATGGAAAGGTTCTTACAAAAAATAAAAGAATGAAAAGAAAGACAAGTGTGTTGATGTTGTAATTGCCCATTGCCAATTCCATTGGTTTAATCTCTCTCATCTTGTGTTTCTTTTACATTTCTTTAATTTCTGAAGCAAGAGTAATTATTATTAATTCATCAAACCACAAATGGGATTTGAGATCTATGAAGTATTGGAGTGCAAGAATGTTTAAATTTCACAAACAAGAAAAGGGTGTATATCATATGATGATTGGTATAATATTACTATTATTATTCAGCCTTCTCAGAAGAAGAGAAAATTGATTCATCAGTTGAAAGGGGTTCTGAGTACCACTGATTAGCTGGCCGCGTGATGAATCTTGCCTCTGCAATTGAACTTTTTTGTAAGAATACTTTGATCGGAACTACCCGTAATAACGAACTTGCAAGATGGGTGTATGGAATCAATTGATTACCTGATATAAAGACATTCTTGTATTCATCATCATCGTAGATAAACTGAGGTGGATCTGGAGAACCCACACCCACGATAGTACTACCACTGAATCAAAGAAAGTAATAAAAAGTTAGTACCGAAAGGGGATTCCTATGCAAGAGATTTATAAGCCACCAGTTTGATGAAGATTATGTTTCACTCACTACATATTGCAGCCATGGAACATACCTTCCAGACATGAAGACGGCGTTATACTGTCCTCGACCTGCTGCAGCTATGCGTTGCTTCAATCTTTTAAGCGATGGAACGACTTCAAAAGCAGGAGGTTCTGCAATAAGAGAAGAAAACCAAATTGAAGAAACTATTCATCTGCAATCAGATTCCAACAGTCATGGGAAAGTGCTTCCTAATTCATACCAAGATCGTTAACACAGACATCTTGAGAGATTCCACTCTTTGATATCTTCTCTAGTAGAACCAAAGGATCAATTTGGCTTGTTTGATCTGCCCGAAGTCGCTGAGATTTGAAAAACACGATCAGATGTATATATTCTTAATTCAGTGATTAGCCTATTAACTTGTTCCTAGTAAAGTTTTAATGATTTGTAGTACCTTGTAAACTTCACCAGTGGGGCATGCTTCTTCAGGTTTAATGAGAACCATAGGAAGGTCAAGAGGTACAGGTGGAGGAATGTCTTCAACAATCTGATCAATTCAAAAGTAAGAAATACTACATTTCATCTTTTAATTTGCAAGAATCATATGTACACTCCATCAGGCTGGCCTAATTCTGACACGAAAAACCAATAACAAGAAACCCTTTTAACGTGAGCATGCTTCTGCCTTCAACATCATATCCCAATGAACTGCGCTAAGTGAGGTGTAAGATAAGATCAAGAAATAACTTTTTTATATCTCAATAACCAGAATCAGATGTCTAAGCACGTTTAAGATGTTCTGTACTATGAACTATAGGAAAAAAAATCATTTACCTAAGAACTAATTTCTAAAGCTTTCATTAGCCAGAATCAGATGAAAGTGTGAATTATCAGAAAATGCTTTGTGCTCAATCAAAGTAGTCGCGTATAAACAATGATATGAAAGGTGGAACGGCAAGAACAAGGAAGGTGGGATGAACCCTCCCATGCTTAAGACATACCTCTCCTCTACCGGTACAATATCCAGATCCATGAGAGAAAAAGAAGGGACAATCAGAGCCGATCTCACCGGACCACTCTTGGAGATCCTTTTCACTAGCAACACAACCACTGAACTGATTTGCAGCCCACAAAGCAGTAGCAGCATTGCTGCTGCCACCACCAAGGCCAGCTCCGGTCGGCACTTTCTTATCAAGATGAATCTATTTACACATACAAGGAAGGCAAGCTCAAAATAGTCTCAATTATAAGAAAACTGGTCCCAAGTATATAATTTATTTACCCAAAAGTGGTTGTCAATCCCTGTCTTTTTCCTGAAGAGATTGAGAGCCTTTATTATCTGCAGAACGGAACAAATATATACTATTTGAACAAATTCATCACATCAAAAGAAAGGTAAGGAAGAAAAGTCTTCATATTGTACCAAGTTTCTCTCGTCGAGAGGCACTCCAGCTACATTGGTTGTCAAACGATCCTTTGATTTCGTTGGGGACAATGAGAACTTTATTTTATCTCCTAGGCTGATAACCTGAACAAGAAAAATGCTTACTCCTACCAACTTAAGAAGAAAAGATTCAACAAAACTGACAATAACTCATTAACCACTACATCAGAAGCTTAGTTCAATAACCTTAAGACAACAAATGGAACAAAAAAGCAGTATAGTTGTTCAGATTAGATGCTTACTTGAAAAAGAGAAGCCAAATCATGGTATCCATCTTCTCTCTTGCCGGTTATTCTTAAGAAAACATTAATCTACACATCAAAAACACCAAATGTGACAAAAGTTGAACAAAACCCTTGAGAAATCAAATGAAGATTTGGGGTCTAAGCCAGGAAATTAGACTAATTAAGTTTCTAATTATCTTACCTTGCAAGGCGAAAAGAGAGCAAGTCTTGAAATCCCAGCTTCCCTATCCACTTGATCAGCCAACTTGTTGAATTTATCCTCACGATCATATACCACCTATTAACACACAATCAACAATCACAAACTAACATCATAGATTTTAATTTTTTTAAATTCTGAGCAACAAACATTGACGGCTCAAAGAGAAGAAACCAAAATCAAATGGCATGTAAATAAACCCAATCGTATAAACAATGATTTCAGTCAAACATGGCTAAAATTGAATTGCCGATCTTCGAGTTTTCGTCTATCTACTTTTTACCACCCATTAACACACAATCAACAAACCCAAACACCACCGATTTTAATTTTTCGAATGCGCTGCAACAAACATTTACACCTTCATAAACGCAATCATATAAGAAACAATATAGCAACACTGATTTCAATCAAACATGGCTTAAATTGACTTGTCAATTTTCGAATTTTGATACCTCTACTTTTTTTCTACCAGTGGTTGCATCAGAGGCCGTAGCTCTAATAACAGAGCCTCGCGAAGAGTGAACCTTTCCGCGAAAAGAAGACGAACCATGTGGCTTAAACGAAGAAGATTGGGGAGGAATGGCGTTGATGAAGGAATTGAAGTTTGTTTTGGAATTATGGGAACTGTAGCTATGGTGACCGCAGAGGAAATGGGAGGAAGAAGCCATTGGAATTGAAGAGAGAGAAGGAACAGCCGCAGTAGGCGCTCCAATGAAGTGGCTGCTGCGCTATAATAACTCAATGCTGGGTAAATAGCATTCAATTTTGAAGGCAGATAAAAGATTCCGCTATTCAACTACCATCAATTTCTGCGATTTTAAAAAACATCAATTTCTGCACCTCTCTATGGTTGTTTAGACCGTCTAGAGAGAGAGTGGGGGAGAGAGAGTATTTTGGTCAGCGATTTAAGTGCAGAATTCATGTATGGTGTGCGTTTTAATTATTTAATAATAATGTGAGAGATGATTTTTTTATTTGTTCTTGTTGATTATTGGCACTGAACATGATTATAATAATTATACTAAATTATTTTGATGTAATAAATTTATGAATTTAGTTTTCTTGTAGAAATAGCTGAAAAGAAAGCCTTATGCACCTATAAATTTTAGTTTATTTGAAAAAGTAACTGAAAAAAACTCCCGCCTAGTTGGATGCCTTAGAGCATCTCCAACAACCATTTTATTCTGACGTTTAATTGGCTTTTACCGTATATGAACACTCCAAGAAGCTACGGCAATTGGCGGTATTTAAGCGGCGCAAGAAATCAACACGGTAGGACTACCGTGACCCTGTTCACACACGGTAGTCTTACCTTTTCTATTTCTTTTTTTTTTTGTTTGTTTTCTTTTCATAAAATAATGATATACATATAATTAATATAATTGATGTTTTAATTTGTTTTTTCTTTAATTTGTTTTTATTTACTTTTTCCTTTTACTTTTTTGTTTTCTTTATTTAATTAATCTTTATTACACTAAAATAAACGACACATTTTGCTCTTCGTGATGCATTGATTGATCATATGTGGGAGGAGTATTCAAATTCATAAAATTATCATATGTAATATTAGTTTTTTCTATTATATCATGTAATTTTTGGATTTGTGCTTGTGTATTGTTAGTTTTATTATTGTGGAAATAAATTAATTATTTAAATATATTTTTAATAATTTAATTTTTTATCTAAAAATATTTTTTAATTGAAATTAAGTATAAAAATAGATATATATAATATTAAATAATCAATACAACATTAATAAGTATATTAATTTAATAATAAAAAGTATTAAAATATAATATTTCATTGTAGAGTTAAATGTAGAGTTAACGGTTGGAGATAAATTCGAAAAAACTGTATATTCAATTCTACAATAGTGTAGAGGGAACTCTATAATAGAGTTTCCTCTTGGAGATGCTCTTATGTTCTTACTCCACTCAATATTTGGTACTATTATTAAAAAATAGCCAGATAATAAAAATATAAATCTAATATCTTTTTTAAAGAACTCAAATTTCTCACTTTTGTGGGACTAGACTGAATTCCAATTATATTCAGGTATTTTTACATTTTGTGCATCAATGATTGACTATATTACTATATTATAAAAATATATGTTTTCAAAAAGATATGGATACCGATCATATTGACGGACTTTTTCAGTAAACAAAATACAAAAATCCTAATACCAATCTTACGAGCTAAAAAAGTGAGAAATTGATGGTCTTTTGGTAATCTTAGTTATAATTCGAACGTATCATAAAAGTGGCTATTCTTATATTTCGGTTATGAGAAATAGCTATTTTAGAATAAACTCACTAAATATTACTCCATCCGTCCCATCAATCTTGCAACATTTCATTTTCGGGCTATCCCACCAATCTTGCAACATTACCTAAAATATAAAGAAAATGAGTGGACCATATTCACTTAAACAAGTGGACCCTATTATTTTTTAACTTTACACTACTACTTTATACATTTACATCCATTACTTTACTTTTACACCCACTATCTTAAAATTTATGCCGAGACCCCAATATTGCAAGATTGGTGGGACGGAGGGAGTATCTTTTATTGCACCTTAAGATATTTTTATGGCTAGCCAACAAAACATAATCCACTATTTTGGGGTAATTTTTAATGAATTTGCATTACCTCGTGTTCTCGTGTCTGGTTTTGTCGCATTGAATGCCTGCCAACCTGCATTTACAACTTGCTTATTTAGACAACCATGGCTTAAATCCCTTACAAGAATCAAACACACAGCCATGACTTGGTATAACTGCTGCAGCCAGAAAGTTTAAGTTGTTTTTCAAAATATATATATATAGATAGATAGATGCTGATTGGCATCTAATCAAGAGCCATATCTTCAATCCTGGGCTCGTCGATTACCGTTCTCATTTCCTCCATTAAGCTCTTTTGTTCTTCCCCCTGTTTGAGGACTAAATTGCATGATCTAATCACTTGAATGACACGAATTACCATTTTCCAACCCCTAAGTCTATGTTCCACAGTAAATTATACTTCATATGTCCCACTTGTTTTGTTTTCCTTTTTGGGTTATCCCAGTTGACTTGTCTTGTTACTTAAAATAAAAAATAATTACTACACAAACTCAAACTTTTTCTTTGTGGGCCTACCTCTCGATACACAACGAACCACTTATCATAATTTCTGTGCTGAAAAGAAATAAGACAAGTCGGATGAGAGGGAGGGAGTACTACAAAGGAACAACATAATACATCAGAATTCGCATACTAAATAAGGAATGGAAGCCATTTGATACTGTAAGAGCTTCTTTATACAGCAAACACAATTCAGTATGGCAAATATTGTTGCATGTAGTGTAGTACTCAAAGTACTTGATAACAGAAAGAGAAAGAAGACTCAGTCCAAAAAAATAGGATGGTTCAGTCCATCAACATTTACATTTATAGCAATTAGCAAGAAAAAGGAAACAATATAAAGTGGACCGAGAAAGCCCCCAACTTCAAGGTAGTTCAATGTTCATTAGCAGATGGAATTTGAGAAGCAGAGAAACAGTCATGCAAAACTAGCTTCAAGATAGACTGTTGTATGTTAAGTAGGATATCATAAAACCCAACCACTTGAAGCTTTGCAGTATATGGATTTAGCATGTAATAACGAATTCCACTTGCTAATCAGTTAAACAACTGCATTCCCTACTTTCTGGATGCGGATATACTTTTGCGGCACCTGTTCTCCAACTGAGACGCAAAAACCATTCATCTATGCACAATGTGATACTCTCCCTTTCAAGCTGACATAACACAAAAGTATGTGCAAATAAATAACAATACGCACAACATGCAACAGAAGCGAAAATTGCTTTTTGCGGAGTTCTACTGTCCTTGAGCTAGCGGTGTTTTTGTTAGGCTCCCTTATAGAGAGAGGGAAAGTAACTTGGAAACATTGAGTTAGAAAGTAGAATATGGGGGGGGGGGGGGGGGGGGGGGGGGGGGGGGGGGGGGGGGGGGGGGGGGGGGGGGGGGGGGGGGGGGGGGGGGGGGGGGGGGGGGGGGGGGGGGGGGGGGGGGGGGGGGGGGGGGGGGGGGGGGGGGGGGGGGGGGGGGGGGGGGGGGGGGGGGGGGGGGGGGGGGGGGGGGGGGGGGGGGGGGGGGGGGGGGGGGGGGGGGGGGGGGGGGGGGGGGGGGGGGGGGGGGGGGGGGGGGGGGGGGGGGGGGGGGGGGGGGGGGGGGGGGGGGGGGGGGGGGGGGGGGGGGGGGGGGGGGGGGGGGGGGGGGGGGGGGGGGGGGGGGGGGGGGGGGGGGGGGGGGGGGGGGGGGGGGGGGGGGGGGGGGGGGGGGGGGGGGGGGGGGGGGGGGGGGGGGGGGGGGGGGGGGGGGGGGGGGGGGGGGGGGGGGGGGGGGGGGGGGGGGGGGGGGGGGGGGGGGGGGGGGGGGGGGGGGGGGGGGGGGGGGGGGGGGGGGGGGGGGGGGGGGGGGGGGGGGGGGGGGGGGGGGGGGGGGGGGGGGGGGGGGGGGGGGGGGGGGGGGGGGGGGGGGGGGGGGGGGGGGGGGGGGGGGGGGGGGGGGGGGGGGGGGGGGGGGGGGGGGGGGGGGGGGGGGGGGGGGGGGGGGGGGGGGGGGGGGGGGGGGGGGGGGGGGGGGGGGGGGGGGGGGGGGGGGGGGGGGGGGGGGGGGGGGGGGGGGGGGGGGGGGGGGGGGGGGGGGGGGGGGGGGGGGGGGGGGGGGGGGGGGGGGGGGGGGGGGGGGGGGGGGGGGGGGGGGGGGGGGGGGGGGGGGGGGGGGGGGGGGGGGGGGGGGGGGGGGGGGGGGGGGGGGGGGGGGGGGGGGGGGGGGGGGGGGGGGGGGGGGGGGGGGGGGGGGGGGGGGGGGGGGGGGGGGGGGGGGGCGGGGGGGGGGGGGGGGGGGGGGGGGGGGCGGGGGGGGGGGGGGGGGGGGGGGGGGGGGGGGGGGGGGGCGGGCGGGGGGGGGGGGGGGGGGGGGCGGCGGGGGGGGGGGGGGGGGGGGGGGGGGGGGGGGGGGGGGGGGGGGGGGGGGGGGCCGGGGGGGGGGGGGGGGGGGGCCGGGGCGGGGGGGGGGGGGGGGCCCGCCGGCGGGGGGGGGGGCCCCGGGGCGGGGCCGCGGGGGGCCCCGGGGCCCCCGCGGGGCCCCCCCGGGCCCCCCGGGCCGGGGGGGGGGCCCCGGGGCGGGGGGGGGGGGCGCCCGGGCGGCCCGGCCGCGGGCGGCCCGGCGGGGGGCCCGCCGCCCGCCGGGGGGGCCCGCGCGCCGGCCCCCCCCCCCCCCGGGGGCCCCCCCCCGCCCCCCCGGGGGGCCGCCCGGCGGCCCCCCGGGCGCGGGGGGCCGGGGGCGCGCGGGCCCCGGGGGGGGGGGGGGCCCCCCCCCCCCCGGGGGGCCGGCCCCCCGGGCGGGGCCCCCGGGGGGCCCCCCGCGGCGCGGGGCCCCCCCCCGGCCCGGGCGGGCGCGCCCCCCCCCCCCCCCCCCCCCGGCCGCCCCCACCCCCCCCCCCCGCCCGCCCCCCCCCCCGCCCCCCCGCCCCCCGGCCCCCGCCCCCGGCCCCCCCCCCCCCCCGGCGCCCCCCCCCCGGCCCGCGGCCCCCCCCCCCCCGCGCGGGCGGGGCCCCCCCCCCCCCCCCCCCCCCCCCCCCCCCCCCCCCCCCCCCCCCGCCGCCCCCCCCCCGGGGGCCCCCCCCCCGGCCGGGCGCCGCCCCGGCGGGCCCCCCCCCCCCGCCCACCCCCCCCCCCCCCCCCCCCCCCCCCCCCCCCCCCCCCCCGCCCCCCCCCCCCCCCCCCCCCCCCCGGCCCCCCCCCCCCCCCCGCCCCGCCCCCCCCCCCCCCCCCCCGGCCCCCGGGCCCCCCCCCCCCCCCCCCCCCCCCCCCCCCCCCCCCCCCCGCCCCGCCCCCCCCCCCCCCCCCGGCCCCCCCCCCCCCTGCCCCGCCCCCCCCCCCCCCCCCCCCCCCGCCCCCCCCCCCCCCGCCCCCCCCCCCCCCCCCCCCCCCCCCCCCCCCCCCCCCCCCCCCCCCCCCCCCCCCCCCCCCCCCCCCCCCCCCCCCCCCCCCCGCCCCCCCCCCCCCCCCCCCCCCCCCCCCTCCCCCCCTTCCCCCCCCCCCCCCCCCCCCCCCCCCCCCCCCCCCCCCCCCCCCCCCCCCCCCCCCCGCCCCCCCCCCCCCCCCCCCCCCCCCCCCCCCGCCCCCCCCCCCCCCCCCCCCCCCCCCCCCCCCCCCCCCCCCCCGCCCCCCCCCCCCCCCCCCCCCCCCCCCCCCCCCCCCCCCCCCCCCCCCCCCCCCCCCCCCCCCCCCCCCCCCCCCCCCCCCCCCCCCCCCCCCCCCCCCCCCCCCCCCCCCCCCCCCCCCCCCCCCCCCCCCCCCCCCCCCCCCCCCCCCCCCCCCCCCCCCCCCCCCCCCCCCCCCCCCCCCCCCCCCCCCCCCCCCCCCCCCCCCCCCCCCCCCCCCCCCCCCCCCCCCCCCCCCCCCCCCCCCCCCCCCCCCCCCCCCCCCCCCCCCCCCCCCCCCCCCCCCCCCCCCCCCCCCCCCCCCCCCCCCCCCCCCCCCCCCCCCCCCCCCCCCCCCCCCCCCCCCCCCCCCCCCCCCCCCCCCCCCCCCCCCCCCCCCCCCCCCCCCCCCCCCCCCCCCCCCCCCCCCCCCCCCCCCCCCCCCCCCCCCCCCCCCCCCCCCCCCCCCCCCCCCCCCCCCCCCCCCCCCCCCCCCCCCCCCCCCCCCCCCCCCCCCCCCCCCCCCCCCCCCCCCCCCCCCCCCCCCCCCCCCCCCCCCCCCCCCCCCCCCCCCCCCCCCCCCCCCCCCCCCCCCCCCCCCCCCCCCCCCCCCCCCCCCCCCCCCCCCCCCCCCCCCCCCCCCCCCCCCCCCCCCCCCCCCCCCCCCCCCCCCCCCCCCCCCCCCCCCCCCCCCCCCCCCCCCCCCCCCCCCCCCCCCCCCCCCCCCCCCCCCCCCCCCCCCCCCCCCCCCCCCCCCCCCCCCCCCCCCCCCCCCCCCCCCCCCCCCCCCCCCCCCCCCCCCCCCCCCCCCCCCCCCCCCCCCCCCCCCCCCCCCCCCCCCCCCCCCCCCCCCCCCCCCCCCCCCCCCCCCCCCCCCCCCCCCCCCCCCCCCCCCCCCCCCCCCCCCCCCCCCCCCCCCCCCCCCCCCCCCCCCCCCCCCCCCCCCCCCCCCCCCCCCCCCCCCCCCCCCCCCCCCCCCCCCCCCCCCCCCCCCCCCCCCCCCCCCCCCCCCCCCCCCCCCCCCCCCCCCCCCCCCCCCCCCCCCCCCCCCCCCCCCCCCCCCCCCCCCCCCCCCCCCCCCCCCCCCCCCCCCCCCCCCCCCCCCCCCCCCCCCCCCCCCCCCCCCCCCCCCCCCCCCCCCCCCCCCCCCCCCCCCCCCCCCCCCCCCCCCCCCCCCCCCCCCCCCCCCCCCCCCCCCCCCCCCCCCCCCCCCCCCCCCCCCCCCCCCCCCCCCCCCCCCCCCCCCCCCCCCCCCCCCCCCCCCCCCCCCCCCCCCCCCCCCCCCCCCCCCCCCCCCCCCCCCCCCCCCCCCCCCCCCCCCCCCCCCCCCCCCCCCCCCCCCCCCCCCCCCCCCCCCCCCCCCCCCCCCCCCCCCCCCCCCCCCCCCCCCCCCCCCCCCCCCCCCCCCCCCCCCCCCCCCCCCCCCCCCCCCCCCCCCCCCCCCCCCCCCCCCCCCCCCCCCCCCCCCCCCCCCCCCCCCCCCCCCCCCCCCCCCCCCCCCCCCCCCCCCCCCCCCCCCCCCCCCCCCCCCCCCCCCCCCCCCCCCCCCCCCCCCCCCCCCCCCCCCCCCCCCCCCCCCCCCCCCCCCCCCCCCCCCCCCCCCCCCCCCCCCCCCCCCCCCCCCCCCCCCCCCCCCCCCCCCCCCCCCCCCCCCCCCCCCCCCCCCCCCCCCCCCCCCCCCCCCCCCCCCCCCCCCCCCCCCCCCCCCCCCCCCCCCCCCCCCCCCCCCCCCCCCCCCCCCCCCCCCCCCCCCCCCCCCCCCCCCCCCCCCCCCCCCCCCCCCCCCCCCCCCCCCCCCCCCCCCCCCCCCCCCCCCCCCCCCCCCCCCCCCCCCCCCCCCCCCCCCCCCCCCCCCCCCCCCCCCCCCCCCCCCCCCCCCCCCCCCCCCCCCCCCCCCCCCCCCCCCCCCCCCCCCCCCCCCCCCCCCCCCCCCCCCCCCCCCCCCCCCCCCCCCCCCCCCCCCCCCCCCCCCCCCCCCCCCCCCCCCCCCCCCCCCCCCCTATAGATGATAAAGAGAGAACATGGAGCCTAAGTTAATTTATAATCTTGATAGCAACTATCAGGAACACCTCTTATTTATAGCTCCATTCTGGTGGGCGTAATTACTGACTTCTCCCTGGGGTTGCTAGATCTTTCCCCTTTAATCCCCCCATTCTTGTTGCTTTTGCGGGTATAAAGCTTCCATTCCCTCGCCTGCCCCGAGGTCCTCCCCTCGGGGGCAATCCGGATCCTCTGGCCCAAAATTCGTATCCCACTCGGTGGCCCACCAATCACGCGGCGCCACGCATGCATTGGTGGGCCATGTTAACAATAAAAAACTATTTTAGTTATAAAAGGGTGGCCCACCAATGCACACGTGGCGGGGCGTGATTGGTGGGCCACCGAATGGGCCACCGAATGTTGGGACAGAGGATGATGAGCGCCTCGGGGGTTTTCCCCCTCTTTCCCCTTGGTTGTGTCTTTTCCCTGTTTTCCCCACCTTGTTGGTACAAGGTTCGTATCAATACTGACGTCTTCAAGAACAACCTTGTCCTCAAGGATAGATTTTGGAAATTGCTGAGTCAATTCCTCCTCGTTGACCCAGGTTGCTTCATCTGCTGACTTTCCCTACCACGAAACGAGAACCTCCGTAGTTATTCCCCTCGGTGTGCGGCATTCCCGGCTATTAATAATAGATTCCGATTTGAAATCGTTGAAATTGCGGGTAATGAGAGAGTCGGGCAAGTCCTGCTCAGCGGAGTGGTCACCTATCATCTTCTTGAGCTGACTGACGTGAAAGACAAGGTGAATCGGGCTGGTAGGTGCAATTGGTATGCTACGGAACCGATCCTTTTAGTGATGGAGAGGGATCCGTAGTATTTGGCCGCCAACTTAGAATAGTCTTGGCTAGCCATGGATTTCAGACGGTAGAGTCGGATCTTGAGGAAGATGTGGTCTCCTACGGAGAACTCGATTTCTCGGCGGTGTTTATCGGCCTGGGTCTTCATGCGGCTTTGGGCTGTAGTTAGGTTTTCTTTTAACATTCGAAGAATGGTGTCTCAGTCTGTGGGCATCTCGCTTACTACGGCTACACAACATTCTTTGGGTAAGTGCCTTTGTAGAGATGGTGGTGGCCTCTTGTATACAACTTCAAAGGGCGTTGCGAATGGCCCCATGATATGAGGTGATGTACAAGTATTATGCCCAATTGAGCCACCCTGCCCATTTCATGGGTTGTGCTAAAGTAAAACAGCGGAGGTAGGTTTCCAAGGTGCGATTGAAAACCTCGGTCTGACCATCGATTTCAGGGTGGTATGTCGTGCTGAATTTGAGCAATGTTCCTTGGGATTTGAAAAGCTCTTACCAAGATGTACTGAGAAATGTTGGGTCTCGATCACTAAGGATGGTTTGTTGGTTACAAAAGCTGTTATTACAAACAAGACAATAAGTCGGAAAAATAAAACAAATAGAAGAACCGTCGAGTCGAGGAAGACCTCTCTCCGCAAGACGAAAAACGCCCCAGTAGTGCTCTCGGTTATGGCGTTTCGTCCCCAAAGATGAAACGACGACGTCTCGAGGATTGCAACACCGCAAGATCTTCGAACTCCGTGAACTGGACAAGGAGAGGGCAAAAGCTGCTGGGCAACTAAAGCTCTAAAATGCAGAGGAGAAGATATGATTGTGGTCTGTTATGAAATGACACGCAACTAGCCTATTTATAGGCTTATCTCACCTAGGTGAAAAGTTGTTGGACAATAATGGTAGGAGGACGTGGGTATGGTAAGTGGAGAGTGGAGAGTTGTTGAACAGTCTCTTCCAGAGACTTCCAAAAAGATACACTCTGGTGCAGCAGGAGCACTGCACCACGGAGAGTAATCATGTGTAGCCGGTTCACTACACCAACGACTGGGCCAACCCACCTAGCCCAACTGCCAAGGCCAACGGACCACCCAAAGGACCAATTGCCAAGATCCAAGTCCAAGTCCAAGGACACGGAACCGGAACCGGAGCCGGAGCCGGGGCCGGGCACGGGCGCGGTGCGCCGCGTTTGAGGCGGTTGGCGAAAAGGCTCGCGCGCATGAGCATGTGTGGCCCAAGCCCACCACATGTCACTTTGTTATCTCCTACTGAATGGTAGAGACTTAAATACCACACAAAACATTACACATTAATCAATGTGGGGCATTGATTAATGTAATAATTCTCCAAAACCCGAATTAGGTAAGTTTCTCCACTCTAGGTAACATATTAGTTTTGTCCCCCCAAACTTCGAGCCACTATTTCTCTCACCGAAAATCGGAATCGAAAAATTAAACACACTATAATTATCTACTCGAAACGTAGATCGACGTCATATATCTCAATTCATAAATCGGATATATATCGAGGCTCGAAAATGCGATCGAAATGGGCTGAATTTTTCCAAGTCAAATTAGCATTAAATGCTAATACCATTTCCATAATAACTAACCAATTTATATATATATATATAAATATATATATAAATACTTTTCGATTTTCCAACATGGTTTTGGGCAGCCCATGGAGCTTGATGATGATGTGTGTGATAAATTGTTTGGCTTCTCGACGTGTTGTCAGCGGAGAACGTAAGGGCAGAAAGTGTCTGTACTTAGATAGGCGGTCAACCACGGCCATGTTGCATGAAAATCCATAGATGGCAGCAACCCTGTGATGAAATTCATAGAGATATCGTGCCAAATTTTATCGGGAATGGGCAAGGGTTGGAGGAGTCTGACGAGCATTTGCGTCTCGTATTGGAGAACGTAGTTCCTCACATCTTATACTATTCCCCACCAATGGACGGTGGTAGCCGTAGATATGTACGTAATGCCCCCGCATTTCCCTCGGTGGGAGTGTCGTGGAATTCATAAAGGAGTTTCGGAATTCACTTGGAGTTGGAGGCCAACACTAGTCGCCCCTTGTGGAATAGTCTATCGTCAACCAACTAATAGTCGGGCTTGCTGGAAGGGTCTCTTTGGAGGACCTTTACAATATCCTTGATAAAAGAATTCTTCCTTTGTTCTCCTAACACGTCGGCAGTGTCTTCCAAGATGGATTTACTCTTAACCATGTAGTTGTCGATAGAGGAATCTTGCCCCTTCAACCGAGATAGTGAGTCGGCCGCTTAAGCCTGGCCGCTTGCAAAAGTGTGGGGTTGGATTAGGCTTCATATATCACGATCCGATAAAGTATCGGGCCAGCTTGGACGTGCCCAAAAAATAAATTGACCTGATAGGCCCGAGGTTGGGCCGGTCCGCTCGCCCATTTTACCACCTCTATGAATGATTCTAAATGCAAATTTAATTCCAAACTACAAATTAAATACCTATAAAAGAATAAAGTTGTTAATAATCGAATTTAACAATGTAGCAAATAGATTCGATCAATTTTAGACTAAAATTCTTTTAAAAATAAAGAAATCGAATTTAACAATGTAGCAATCGAATCTTCGAAACTGCAGAATAGAATAAAGTGCTAGTACTGCTTAGCGACTTCGTCAATCTGACGTATAATAATATCTTACGCCCCCAAAATATCATAATTATCGTTTCATCCTTCGTCATTCATTTCCGATTTTACTCAAACCCTAGCCACCACCCCAAAACAAAACCCTAACCCCAATTTCCATGGCCCGAAAGCGGAAATCCAGAGCTGCTGAACTCCCCCAGGAGCCCGAAATTATGCAGCCGGCTGAACCAGAACCAGAGCAAGAGCCAGAGCCAGAGGTAGAGACGGAAGAAACCGAAGCCGATCAGGAAGAGACCGAGCAAGCCGCCGGAGAAGAGGAGGGAGAGGAGGAGGAATTGGTCGAAGAGGAAGAGGAGGCGGAGGGAGAGGAGGAGCAGCCGGACAACATGGAGGAGCAGAAGGACGAGGAAGTTCCGGAAGGGAACAAATCGGGGGGCGAAATTACCGAGAAGTCCTCATGGGAGATGGTTGTTGCGGAGAACGGTGATGGTGGTGGAGCTGAAGGGGAAAACGAGGAAGAAGATGAAGAATTGGAGGAAGAGCCGTTAGAGAAGCTTCTCGAACCGTTTTCAAAGGAGCAGCTTACTCTTGTAATCAAAGAAGCTCTCGGAAAACACCCAGATCTAGGTGAGATTGTGCGCAAGATGGCCGACTCTGACCCCGCGCACTGCAAGATTTTCGTCCACGGCCTCGGCTGGGAGGCGAATGCGGAGACGATTACATCCGTGTTTGGGAAGTATGGAGAGATTGAGGATTGTAAGGTGGTCAAAGACAAGAACTCCGGTAAATCCAAGGGATATGGTTTCATTCTTTTCAAAAACCGTAATGGCGCTCGCCGCGCATTGAAGCAGCCTCAGAAGTTGATTGAAGGAAGGATGACCTCTTGCCAGCTGGCCTCAGCTGGTCCGGTCCAGACTCCGGCTCAAGCTGCACCCGTAGCAGTACACACACCGCCTGTATCGGAGTATACACAGAGGAAAATCTACGTCAGCAATGTGTCTGCAGAGCTCGAACCGAAGAAGCTTCTGGAGTTCTTTTCGAAATTTGGGGAGATTGAGGACGGGCCTTTGGGGTTGGACAAACAGACTGGGAAGCCGAGAGGCTTCTGTTTGTTTGTGTATAAGAGTGCTGAGAGTGCCAAGAAAGCATTGGATGAGCCGCACAAGAATTTTGAGGGTCAGATACTGCATTGCCAGAAGGCAATAGATGGCCCTAAACACACTAAGGGTTATTTCAACCAGCAGCATGGCCAGCCTTCGCAACAGCAACAACAACAGCAGCAGCATCACCAGGGGCACCAGGGTTATTATCATCATCCAGCCAAGAAGGGGAGGTATGCGGGAGGTGCAGGAGTCGCGCACACGGGTGGACACTTAATGGCTCCGAGTGCCGGGCCTGTTCCTTCTATGGGGTTTAATCAAGCAGTTGCCCCGGCTGCTATAGGACAGGCTGTGGCAGCTCTGCTGGCCACTCAGGGGGCGGGATTGGGTATTGGAAACTTGCTTGGTGGGATCGGGGCAGGTATGAATCCACAGGGAGTACCTATGATGAACAATGCGGGTTACGGAGGTCAGGGTGGTGCTGGTGGCTATGGAGGTCAGCCCGGGATGCAGGGGGGTTATGGTGGCCAGCCGCAGATGGGTCAGGGTGGAGTCAGGCCACATCAGGGTGGGGCACCCTATATGGGTCGCGGTCACTAGGTAATTGGGTGTATACTTACTGTTTATGATTTCTTTTAAGTTACATATATAGATTTATTGCCAAGTTATAAATCAATATGAGTGTAGCTTCAATTTGCTAGTAGTTACATGAATGACTGACCCTAGATGAGTTTGGTTGTTGGGTAGGTAATAAAATCTTAGTACACTGATTAAAGACAATAAAAACTGACAAGAATGGGTGATTTATGATTAAGAGAACCAGAGAGATAGTTCTTAAGTTTCATTGGAATAGAAACACACATGTTATGAAGGTATATCCTGTCCATGACGTAGGAGTAAACATGAACACTTAATCTTAAACCGTGGAAAAGTGAGGGCAGATCTTCCCTGAAAGTTATTGTTTTTTTTTTTTTTTTTTGCTAATATGTCAATGGCTAACTATGGTGTCTCTGTCACATATTTCCCCTAAATTGTAATGCTTTTGTAGGTTTTTGTAGGAGGGAAGCAGCCATATCCATGAAACTGTTAAGAGCTATGTGGTTGAATAATAAAGTGATGAAATGTTCATATTCATGTTAAGAGGGCCTTATATAGCGATTAATTAAAAAGAGAGTGTGAGTGAACTTATAATTTATTCAAGTATGCCCTTACCTTAAGCAATGTAACTGTTTCCTACAAAGACTAATAATCCATCTATGTTATTCTGTAGCATCATTGAAAGGAAATTCCTGCTGTGATTATATGGGTGAAAACTGATAAGTTATTTGTTTTCTCTATCTAACTGATATCAAGTTTTACTCTCAATAACCAATCTGCACATGCTTTTGTTAGTAGTTTCCTTTTCCAGATTTCACATTTTTATGCAGTTGAGGCTTATTTTTCATGATTTTACTACTTTGGAAAAGTCCATTTATTAGTGGAATAAATTCTATGTTACTCTTTTGGTTTAAGTTTTTATATGACTCAGCATCACGGTACTTGTGAGAAAAAATATTCTTGCTTTCCAAATTGGCTTTTTTATGTTGTCTGTATTCATTGTGCAGATTCTTCATAAATGCAAACTTTTAGTTTTGGACTCTGGTGATTCTTCTGAAGTTCGAGCAATCATGCAAATGAAGTCTTTCCTTGTAGCAAAAAGTTTCCATTTGCCTAAAGACTAGAATCTAAAATATGTACTCTGTTTATTTTCTTTTTACTTTTTCTGTTGATTATTTTCTAAAATACGTCTTATTTCGGTCCTATAACTGCTTTTCGAAAGGATTGAGAAACACTGTCTTGATTCCTACTTATGTGTCTCTGGAATTTGAGGGATATTTCTGTACTGGAAGTTTTAGCATTTCTTCTTGTTTTGTTTGCTTTGTTTGATAATTCATCCTTGAGCTAATGCAGAATTCATATGTTTAAGTTTTTTATTTTATATGCCTTTGAAGGCATATGTTGATCTTTAAATAGACGATCGGGCATATGCATCTTGAATACGTTTATTTTATACTGACATTCCTCATAGCTTGATCTTGTAACAGCTCTGCTGCAGGAATTTAAAGTGCAGGGCAGCTCATATCATATCAATGCAACTGCCAATTATTTGACTTGTGGTGTTTGTTCATTGCGCATGAATTTGTTGACCAATACTTTCTTGGTTGCATATGGGACGTGCACTAATCTGAAATCCCCCTTTTTGTTATTCTGTGCTTTTAAGTTTTAAGATATATTCACCCGACTAAAAATTTATGGCTTTCCAAAAACAGCGAAATAATTCTTCTGGTGAGTTTCTTTCTCAAGTTTCAATACTGGTAACATCTTGTGTTAGTAGAAACTAGTGGATTTGTTTCACTATCTGTCTTCTTTAAGCTGATTTCCCAATTTTTAGCTTTTTTCCACAAGCATTCTATTCTTCTTTTTTTTTTCTTTGGCAAACTTAAGAGTTTGGAATATTATTTCTGGAATTGTGCCTTTCTAAAATGGTGGGGGTTGCATTTTTTGGGAGACATGGTGTATGGAAGTTTGAAGCTGGAGGAGCTTGCTGCAAATATTTGACAGGTTGTTTTCATGGAAGGACTACATGTTCATATCATTGAGCAACGTTGTCGCTGTAATGAACCCCTGCTCCATAGTTTCATGAATATTTGAAACAATGAATGGATGTTGCATATATCTATGTCTATATATGCATTTTAGATAATGATCAAATTAGGGTTTTCCTCGAAACATAATAGTATTGAACTTATCTTGGTGGTGACCTTTTTGTTATGATCTTGTTCTTGGCTTCAGTAGTGTAAACGTCTGTTTACAGTTGAAGTTCGAGACTAGCTTTGTGAGTCTGATCTTTGGTGCATGCTATTGAATTTGGTGATGGCTGGGATGGTAGGCTTTGTTGGGGTTCTTACCGCCTAATCTTGGTTTGCTTAGGAGTCTTGTACCGTCGAACCCATGACTGGATTACTGTGTACAGCTATATGTGTTTCAAGTAGGGATTGATCTTTTCTTACTTATCTCTGCTCGAGTTCCACCTCTTCATCGAGCTTAAATGTAGTTGATGAATCATAAAATAAATAGTCGTTTGAATAAAGACAAGTACTCCGCTGAATAATGGTGGAATCGACTTTGACGGCTCGTTCGTCTACTTTCAGTCACACCCTGAAGTGATGGAGAATCAAGCAAAATAAGGTGGTTCAATATAAATCTATAGAAAAAATTCGAGGATGATCTTAAATTGTGTTTTGTTTCTTCATAATTTTAAAATACTCTAGAACGACAATAAAATACTCTAGAATATTGCTCAGGCCTATTTAAAAGTTGTGAGTCATATTTGTCGAGTTTTTTCAACTCACCAATATAATATAGTTATGAGGTTCGATTTGTGGAATTTTTGCAATTCATCAATATAATATAGTTATGAGGTTAGATCTGTGGAATTTTTGCGGCTCTCAACAGTAATAAAAGAAAAATAAATTAGTAAAAATAGGATTTAAGAACCATTAAGTGATAAGTTTGACCATACTCCATTGAAAATAAGTTTTGAAACGTTAATAGCAACCTCACAATCACTTCGATCCATATTATAAGGCCTACCAAAATTGAAACAAACATTAATATTAAAATCTTAGTTAAATACAACATAAATAGAATCCAACAAAAAAATTATGTTAAATAAACATAAATAGAATCCAACAAAAAAATCAAAATTTTTGTTTGCTCCAACAAAAAAAATCATAATTTTTGTTTGCTAATTTATTGATATGCAGCAAGTGTACGAGTGTTATTGTAGATAGTGAAGTGTTGGTCCGGAGACGAGAGTCAGGTGTAGAGGGGGGAGTGAATACACCTGAGTACTGCTTCTTTTTCTCAAACGCGAAGGACATCTGAGTTGTTGGATGCAACTGATGAACAGTGCCAAATAGTAACTTTCGATCGCGGGTCAGAGTGTGCCAACTATCGAGTCTCTCCTACTGACTTTAGTCAGTGCTTGATTCTCAGTCGAAGACTTAGTGCGGATAAGTGTGTAGGGCCCGGAGATTCGTCTCAGTTGAAAACGTGATTTTCACAAGTTAAAGTAGTTTTGGCTAGTGCACTTTATGAATACGTTTTATGCAAGATATGACTTTGTAAGATATTTGTATGCAATGCAATAAAACAGTAAATGACACAAGCAATTTTTAACGTGGTTCGGATGGGCAAGATCCTACGTCCACGGTCCTGCTGAACAAGAGGTCTTGTTGATTAATCTGAGCAAGCCTCAGCAAGGTATCTGTGCACTGGACAGACCCTTCTAAGTTATAGTCCTTAGCGACTTTTACAAATCAAACCTAAGTTTGAAGGGGAGGAGATTTTCTCCAACGAGGAAGGAGTTCTTACAATAAGAACAATCACTAAAAGTGAACTCCTTCGAGATTCTAAGCTATAGATATGAACGTTGAGCTTAGCTAGAGAAGAGGGATCTAAAGAACTCTAGAGAGAAGAACTAAAGGTATTCTATTGGGCAAGTTCTTCGCTGGATTTATCTTGAATGTGCTAGAGTTGTTTTGAAAGCTTGAGCGATTTATCCCTTTGATATCCCGTGCGAGGAGCTCGGATTTGCTTCTCTATTTATAGTCGTGACCCAGGCATTTGCCCGTTGGAGAGGACGATGCCACGTGTCACAAACTTCTAAAGAAAACGGCCATATGTTCGAATTATTGCAGCAGAGTTGTTGATTACTGTGCATGAGAGCAGCTTTAGCTGGTCAGAGCAGGTAGTGCGTTGACGGCTTCTCATTGGTCGAGGTTTGTGGTAGGTGAGATATGTCAGACATTGGTCTTCATTGGAGTTGACTCTCACTCATCCTCGTATGATCTTCTGCTGACTTTCGAATGATGTTTAAACGCTGGATCGTTTCCTGTCGGATACAGTAGATTTGATACAGTCTCTGTCTTCTTCGTCTGAGTCGGCTGATAAGAAATATTCTACTGAATGTAGTCAGCTGATGACTCCGAAGGTACTGAGCTTTGTATAGAAGGTTCTTCTACTGATGTCTGTCAGCTGATGAAATGTCTTCTACTGAGAGAAGATCAACTGATGACTTAAGAACACAAGCTCTTACACTGATGACGTGGGGTTCTGGAAAGTAAACTTCCTAGTGAAGATCAGTCCAATATTTTACCCCGTACAGGACATAGACACGAAAGATAAAGAAATCGAAATCAGTCTAGCCTATTACATCATCAAGTCCTATCGACAGTACACTATTGATACTAGCTGGGTTTTGGGATCTTCAATTCCATAGCATGAACACTATGATTTCCCCCAATATCATTTTACCCAATAAAATGCTAAGTATCTTCTACTGACTCATAACCCAACAATTTTCCCCTAATTGATGATGCCAAAACCTCTATAAATTCTAAGAGAATAAGTCCCAAACTACTGACATAATAAAAACTTCAGTAAAACTGAGCAGATAACTTAAGGAAGTCAGCAGCTAAAAGATAGGCACATCAGAGAACGGTTATGTGTGAGTGTGTGTGATCAGTTGTGATAAAGATAAAACAAACAAAGCCGTAAGACAATGAGTGATTGTCTGGCCAGAAGAAGGAACTGTTATATATGTGAAATGAGTTACACGGTTCCTAACTTCTATACAAGATATGAAGGCTACTGCTAACGTCTGAACTTCTTGGTCTTGCTCTTGAAATCAGCAGACTTGTCAGCAGGAGGATCCAAACCGTAGTATTTGTAAATTCTGGCATGGAGTGTTTGGATTTCCTCGAGATCGCTGGGCAGCTGAGACCTTAGATCATGATGGTGTGCTGTTGCGTCGACCTCGTCTTCAATCTCCTTGGTGCATAAAACACCGCGAGTGGTCATGGGAGGAGGTACTCTCCTAAAAGCAGGAGCAACGAGTGGCAGCTTCTCCATAGCTAGGATCAGATGAATTTGCGCTCTGAGTCTGGCATTTGATTGATGAAGGAATTCATCGAAGAGTTGATTTGCCAGAATCTCAGACGGATAGCATTGCCACACGTAATATCCTTTGATGAATTTGATCTTAAGTTCCTCCCACTCCTCGTTCAGATTCCACGGTATCCATTTGTCTACGTGGCGGTGAGGGGTTTTCTTTTGATAAGTGGCTCTGGGAGCGCCTCGCCTGTAGTACTTGGATGACACAGGTATCTCGCATTTTCCGGTCCGATAAGCGGTTCATTGGCGTCATCCTATCGCTTCTAATGATCTTGGCCAAATCTTCCAGTCTCTTCTTTTCTCTAAGGGCCGCTGCTCTAGTGTCTCCTTTTCGGAGGTTCAGTCCTTGCAGCGTTGCCTCCCAGGTGGCTCTATCTTCTGCCTCCTGCTCAGGAGTAAGCTTAGTCATATCTTTCATTATCTGAGCCAGGGGCTGAAGATCAGTATCAGAAGCAGCAGCTTGCTCGTCCTGAACCTTTTTCTTCTTCTGTTCCTCCAAGAGTTTTCTGGCTTGGCTCTTGGACGCTCTGACACTTGGCTTTTTCTGCTTCTTGGCCTTCTGAGCCTGTTCTTCAAGCTGTTGCTCATAATCGAGCTCATCCTGGAGCTTTTGAGCAACTCGCTTGTCATACGCATCCTGCTCCGCTTTGGTTTTGAATTTGGGCGTCGGGGAAGGCAGAGGAGATGATTCAGTAGCTTTCTCCTTCCCCGGCCTTTGCGGTGGCAGTGGCTCGTCCTCTTGGTCGACAAACTGGGTGACCTCCTCTATGTGCTGAGCCGAGGATCCTTCTCCTGATCCTGCAGCCGGCTCACACACTTCAGTAGTTGTTTGGACAGTTGGGAGTTGGACGATTTCGGGAGGGGCTACAGAGCTGGTTCCAGCTGGATCAGCTGAACCTTCCCCATTGGCAATAGGTCTTGCCTCAGCTTCTTCGCCTTCGCCCACCTGAGCCCTCTCCGCCTCACCCTTATCTTCCCCTTCCCCCTTTTTGGCATCATCAGCCAGGGAGAGACGAGTGCGGATGGCAACCACTTCCTTCTCTAAGTTGAAGATCATTGTTTTGATGGAAGCGACGGTGGTTTCGAATTCCTTGACGGCATCACAGTAATGCTCTCAGTCATTCTCTTGGTCAGCACGTATCTGCTTAATCTGGGCTCCTGTCTCCTGTCTTTGCTTCAGGAGTGATGCGTCAAGAGAAGCGATCATCTCAGCTTAGATGAGCTTAAGGGCCTCCGCCTGAATTTGTATGGCCTTCTGTACGCTGGAGGTGGCCATCTTATTTCGCTCATCCATCGTGGTTTGGACTGTGGCGAGGTTCTGAGTCAGCTGCTCAGAAAACATCTTATGCTGAGCCTGAAGGAGCTGCTGACTCTGAGCGGCTAAGTCCGCCTTCTGAGCTGCGAGTGCGGTCTCAACTATCTCTTGAATATTCACAGAGGGAGTAGGAGCTTCGGAGACCTTCTTCATCTCGCTGGCAAGTCTGTCAACTGTCTCTGTCTGAGACTTAGTATACTATGCCCACTTCAGGTGGACATCTTTAGCGAGGAGACGATTTTTGTCTCCCTGCTTCATGATTGCTCTGTTGACAGACTTCGAGGACACAGAACTAATAGGTTGAGCTTGATAAGAGCTGGTTCCGAGCCTCTGCTCAGATACTGCGAGTTGTTGCTTCCTACTGGGCTTCGAAGCAACGGGGGCATCACCTGATGTAGAAGGTGGAGGTGGTGATTTGCCCTTCTCGCTGGGAGTTTTACCCTCAGCAGATCCTCCCTGGTTTGCTTCCTTGGGTGGTGCCTGATCCACATCATCGTCGTTGTTGTCGTTGTCATCATCGTGATGGGATGGCTGCGATGGGCTGCTGACTTGTTGTTCGGAGGATCTTTAACTGAGAAGGTATAGCATCGCGGCTCTCAGATCCTCGAACGGGGCAAGGTTAGCGGGTTCCCCAAACCCGATGGCTGACTGTAGGCTTTGCTCCTCT
This sequence comes from Lavandula angustifolia, assembly GCA_028984105.1. NCBI lineage: Eukaryota > Viridiplantae > Streptophyta > Magnoliopsida > Lamiales > Lamiaceae > Lavandula > Lavandula angustifolia. Next base: position 17,193,544 of record CM054814.1, read on the forward strand.
GTCAGCAAGGTCAATGCCGTCTGATTCATTATCAGCTCTTCGAGGATATCCCAACTTAGAAACCTCAGTAGCATCCGCGTCCTCGCCCTGATCGCAATGTCGACCAGATCCTTGTGCTCGGCGATTTCTAGGATCTGTGCAGTCACTTCTCCTGTGGCTCGGAGACGAGCCGACTGCATTGTCGTCTACTCAGGAGATGTTTCCACAGTTGGTTCAGTTTCTTCCGACTGAGTCTCCTCAGAACTGATACGTTGGACTTTGTCTTTCAGGGTGGCTCCCTCAATCCCTGTATCAGCGTCCAGTATGTTCTCCTCCTGAGGTGGTGGGGGAGAAGCAGGCTTCGCTGGAACTTCAGACGTTCCAGCCTTGGTGAGCCTCTTTTTCTTCGGTGGGTCGGCGCGGGGAGGCAAATCAGTAGTAGACCTCTTCTGTGCAGTTGGCCCACGCCCGACCGACTTCTCAACAGCGGCTCTGGTTTTGAATTTAATGAGCTTGCTGTCGAAGTATAGATAATCAGCGAAGGATGCGTGACTCGATACTGAGTCCTCGATAAGTACGGACATCTTCGTCCCGTACAGAAGCTTGCCCACACTAATTAGTCTCCTCTCTCCTGAGGGTGTGGCGACAAACTTCTGTGCCTGAGCCTTGAGCTCAGTCACGTAAAATTACATCCAGTTAACCTGGACACCATCCACTATTGCCATCATCAGCTGGAGTCGTGGCTTTGATAGCTGATCGAATGAGCCGGCGGCGCTCGTCAGTATATGAGTGACGACGTATGCGAGCCCGCGGTACTCAGGCAAGAGCTGGTTCTTTGGCAATGCAGATTTTAATGAGATGTCGTCTTGTGCCGCAGAATCGTTGGACATAGGAGTTGAGCTCCTTTTCCTTGTAACCAGCAGGGGAGATCCCGTAGGCAGGAAGGTCGAACGACGCCTTCAATGCTGCCCTAATATTTGAGGATGTATCCGAACTGGGATACCTCGTCGTCCGTATCTTCCACCGACCTCCAGTTGTAGTATACTTCAGCCACTTGGCGGGGGAGATACGCCTTGGGGTGCTTCGTCACCAGAAGCTCTAGGCCGGACTCTTCTAGAGCCGAGAAGATAGGCTCGAGATAGGGAAGGTCCGCCTGGTGAAGGACCATCGTTGGCTCAAACTGAACCTTCGATTTGATGATCTCTTCGATATTTGGTGGGGTCATAATAGTCGCCATGAATATCTGCAAAAAACTTGTTAGCACTTGAAAGTAGAGTAAATTAGCAGAGTTTTAAACAGAGAACAAGGAAAAATTACCGTATACAAAGAGCTTGAATGAGATGAAAAAGCAGATTAGAGAGGATGAAAACTGAATGCAGAGAGCTCTTAAGGATAAAAAATGGCGAAAAAGATAGATTAGAGTGAGAAACGAGAGATTTTATAAGATTATGCATATCAACCGGTTTTGATCGAACGACTGGGGTTAAATCTCGCTTTTTAATGACGGCTGTGATTTGATGTTATAAACGAAATGATTACTAAGGCCGCCTCTAATCTAGACCCACGTATGATATGCGCAGTTAAGGTAAGGTGAGAAGACATGCATTAAATGCATTGCATGCAGCATTAAAGTCTAAGCCTTATAAATGAGAACGGTTTCCTACTGACTTAAACCTTAAAAATTTAATGGCGGGAATAAATGCTCATTAACTACTGAGTGCAAACGACTGATGTAATAAATGCGAGCATGCTTCTGAGAAGGTTAAGTATATAAAACTACGCAAACCTCTTCAGCTGAACTTTTACGATCAGCTGGTTACCGTTAAGACTCAAGAGGACATTGATGTGCTGATGACCACGTTCCCCCTTACTATGTACTGTTTGATTCACCCGACTGAATCAAGTACTGAGTCTTCTGACCTGTCGTACTGTTTTCTTCTACTGACTAGACTCAGTAGGATCCAGTAAACCTAGCTCAACTGATAATTCTCTGAATCTATTCTCAGCTAGTGGTTTGGTCAGTATGTCTGCCCTTTGCTTGTCAGTATGGATCTTCTCCATCCTGATATCCTTCTTCTCGACATGGTCTCTGATGAAGTGGTGTCGGATATCCACATGCTTGCATCTCGTATGGAGAACTGGATTCTGAGTTATAGCAATTGCACTGGTGGAGTCGCAGTAGGTGGGCACTTCATCTTGAACTATACCATAATCTCGCAGTTGTTGTCAAAGCCAAAGGATCTGGGCACAACAACTTTCAGCAGCCATATACTCAGCTTCAGTAGTGGACGTCGCCACTGAATGCTGTTTCTTTGAAAACCAAGATATCAGCTTGCTGCCTAGGAACTGACATGTTCTAGAAGTTGACTTTCGATATATCCTACATCCTGGATAATCAGCATCAGAATAACCTGTCAGTATAAGATTATCATCAGCAGGATACCAAAACCCTGCGTCAGGTGTTCCCTTCAGATATCGCAGAATCTTCTTTGCAGAGTCCATATGACTTCGCTTGGGATTCGCTTGAAATCTTGCACATACACCTACAGCATAAGTTATATCAGGTCTGCTTGCTGTTAAATATAATAAAGAACCAATAATACCTCTATAATCAGTAGAGTTAACAGAAGCTCCCTCTTTGTCTAGATCGATTTTGAAATTTGTATTCATGGGGATCTTGACTGGCTTGCTTGAATCGCAGCCGAATCTCTTCAGGAGGTCTCGAGTGTATTTGGCTTGATTGATGAATATTCCTTCAGGTGATTGCTTCACTTGAAATTCAAGGAAGTAATTCATCTCTCCCATCATAGACATCTCGAACTTCTCCTTCATCATTTTCTCAAATTGTTGACATATAGTCACATTTCTGCAACCGAAAATGATGTCGTCCACGTAGATTTGCACCAGTAGGATGTCATCTCCTGACTTTATGTTGAACAGGGTGCGATCTACTGTCCCCTTTTGAAAACCTTTCTGAAGCAGAAAGTCTGATAGGGTATCGTACCAAGCCCTGGGTGCTTGTTTTAACCCATACAACGCTTTTCGAAGTCTGTACACCTTATGTCCCTGCTGAAAGCCGGGCGGTTGTTCCACATAGACTTCTTCCTTCAGTACGCCATTCAGAAACACTGACTTTACATCCATTTGATATACTTTAAATCTCTGATGCGTTGTATAGGCTAGGAACAGACGAATAGCTTCCAATCTGGCCATTGGAGCGAACGTTTCATCAAAGTCTATTCCTTCTGCTTGACGGTATCCCTTGGCAACAAGTCGAGCTTTGTTTCTGACAATGACGTTGTTTTCATCCCGCTTGTTCTTGAAGACCCACTTAGTACCGATCACGCGCTGATGTCTAGGTCTGTCAACAAGCTTCCAAACTTCGTTTCGAACGAACTGGTTCAGCTCATCTTGCATGGCAATGATCCAGCCAGCATCGTTGAGTGCATCCTCTATTGTCTGAGGTTCTTCTGTGGACAAGAAACAAGAATAGAGTGAGCTTTCTCCTTGACTTAATCTAGATCTCGTCCTGATTGTCGCTGATGGATCTCCTATAATAAGATCAGAAGAATGAGCGTCAAGCCATGAACGTCTGAGTCTGGCTTCTTCTTCTGAGACTACTTCTGCACAGTCAACAGGAGTGTTAGGTATTTCAGTAGTACTGTTCTGTGACTGCAGAAGTTCAGTAAGAAGGTTAGGATCTACTGAGTTTCCAGGTTCAGGGGCATTAAGCTCAAGAACATTAGTCGTTCCCCCTGAGTTTATATTCTCAGTAGAGGTCTCAGTTACCACTGGGGCTTCCTCATCGACCGTTGTTACCTGTTGTTGATTCTGTTCAGTAGAATCAACCAGGTCAGCTACATAGCCTGTGGGATGGTCTGAATTTCCTCATCGTCTGACTCATCATCCCAACAATGCTGAATCTTTTCTAATTTGTCATTTAGTGCGAGATCCTGTAGCTTGCTGCTGACATCTTCAGTATTTATCTTTTTGGATTTCTTGTCCTCAGTAACAAACTCATCAAAGACAACATGAGGGCTTTCCTCCACGCAAAGAGTCTGATAGTTAAAGACTCTGAAAGCTTTACTGACTCGAGAGTATCCTAAGAATACTCCTTGATCAGATTTGCTATCAAAGACCTTCAACTGATCTTTCCCATTATTGTGGATAAAGCAAGGACAGCCAAAAATATGAAAATGAGAAATAGAAGGAATTCTCCCTTTCCATAGTTCGTAGGGTGTCTTCATGTGTTGTTGTGTAAGCAGTGAGCAATTCTGAGTGTAGCAGGCGGTGTCAGTAGCATCAGCCCAGAACTTTGAGGGTAGTCCAGAGTCTGCTAGGAGCGTTCTTGCTGCTTCTTTAAGTGTTCTGTTTTTACGTTCAGCAAGTCCGTTCTGCTGAGGGGTGCGAGCTGCTGATGTCTCGTGTTTGATTCCCTCCTTTTCGCAATACTCTTTTACTATTGAGTTGAGAAATTATGTTCCTCTGTCTGAGCGAATTCTATGAATCTTGATGTCCTTTTCCACACTGAGCTTCTTCGCAGTTTTTGGTAACTCAGTCATGACCTCATATTTGTTGGCTATGAAGATGACCCATGTATATCTTGAGTAGTCATCAATAACGACGAGGGCATACTTCTTGCCTCTTATAGTCACTGGAGAGACTGGCCCGAATAAGTCCATGTGTAGCAGTTGAAGGATTCCATCAGTGGAAGGTGACGGAATTGGTGGATTGCTGTTCTTTGTTTGCTTTCCCTTCAAGCATGCTTCACAGTTTCTGTCTTTGATAAACGATTCATTGGGCAGTCCTCTGACTTTAGAGTTCTTGGCTAGCTTGTTCATAGTCTTGAAGTTCAAGTGACTGAGTCTCTTATGCCACAGCCATCCTGCCTTGTCACTAGATTTTGTCTGAGCGAGTAAGCAAGCCTCAGGTTCTGCGGTTTTCCAGTTTGCAACATAGATATTCTTCCTCCGCGAACCTGATAACACTGTTTTCCATGTAGATTTATCAACAACATCACAGAAACCAACGTCAAAGATAACTCTATTCAGATTATCCCATAATTGACTGACATAAAGGAGATTATGTTGAAGTCCTTCAACATATGTTACTCTTGGAACTGATGCAGTCCCAATATTCAGTGTTCCGTATCCCCTTGTATAGCCTTTAGAGTTGTCACCAAACTCAATTCTGGACCATCTTCTTGTACATAGTTGGTCAGCCAGGCTCTTTTGATATGTCATGTGTCTCGAGCAGCCGCTGTCCACAATCCAAGGGTCCTTATGCACCTGCAAAACAGAAACAGTTTTAGGTACCCTTTGGTTTAGTTTGGGTCCTTAAGTGTTAGTGGTGATTTCGAAACCCAAATCTGTCTCGGGATCTTAGAAGTCTGAGACTTCTTCTTCTGAACCTTGTCAGCTTTCTTCTCCATAGGACTTGGGGATACTGACTTTCTCGCAGTTTTGGGTTCAGGAGCTTTCTTCTTCTTAGGCTGTGTGCTCCTCCTGACCTTGGACTCATAGTAGTACGGACCATACTGTGCTGGATGCTCATATAGTGGTTCACTGTACTGCTCTGCCCATCTCACCTTCTTGGTTCCCCCTGAGTTTGATCGTGGTGTCCTGGGGCTAGAACCTCTGGTCAGTTGCTTCTTGTTGCTCGGATGAGGTGCAATCATCTTCTATTTGTTCTTTGCTTGAGGTATTGATTCAGTAACCTGAACTTTTCCTCTGACGAACCTATCAGCCAGCAGTTCTGAGCTTTTCGATGTTGAAGTGGAAGCTTCATGAGTATAGCCAAGTCCTTCTTTCAAGACCGTTGGCCTTTGAGCTCTGAGCATACTTTCCAACTTCTCCTTAGCTCCTAGGTATTGTTCAGTCATCAGTTCTCGCCAGACCTCATCACTTCTCCGAAGTGATTCATAATCTTTTTCTGCTCATGCGAGCTTCTGACTGAGTCGGGCTATTTCAGTATATTTCTCAGAATTATCCTTGGTCAGAACTGATATCTGAGTTTCTTGAAGCTGAGACTTAGTCATAAGAGATTTAATCTCTTCCTTGAGTCTCACAACCAGATTCTCCGAATTAGTAGAGACCTGACAATCAGAAGAAAGTCTTTGATTTTCAGTCTTTACATGTTCCAGTTCCTGAATGGTTCTGCTGAACTCTCTGCTCAGCTGAATCTGCTCCTCTAGTAGATCATCGTAGGCTTGTACCACGTCTAGAGGTTCATCTGTGACCGAGCACGTGTCGTGTGTGCTGTGTGAAGAAGAGGTTATATTAAGTTTAAAGTTTACCTCAGCCTCTTCTCCGGCCATCAAACAGTGTTCTGCAGTTGTTTCAGGATCTGTCTCACCGACCTCAACGGCAACAAATGCAACTTCATCTTCAGAAGAATACATGAATGTATCTTCCTCGATTGAGTTATCGGATATCTCTCCGGCGATGTAGGCCCGCCTCCTTCGGGCAAATTTCTCGCGTCTGGCCTGCCGTTCTGCTCTTTGAGCAGCTGAGAGTTTGGGACAATCGTACTGATAGTGTCCTTCCTTCTTGCAGTTGTAACACACAGACGATCTGCTGCCTTTTCCAACTGAGTCGTTGGATGGACTAGCAGCAGGTTCTGCATTCCTGCAATCAGTAGAATGTTTAGATTCTTCCCTTTTTCGATATTCTTTCTTACCTGAGGGAGAATCTCTGTGGTATTTCTTCATGTTTCTGACTCTCTCCTTTTCTCTTTGATATTTGAGAGCCATAAGTGCAAGCTGGTCAGTGCCAGATGTCTCAGAGGACTTTGCGTCTGTCGTGGCTACTGCCTTGCTGGAAGAAATGGGTTTGGCTCCAGTTTTGCTGACTGTTGCTTTGAAGGCATGATCTATCTGTGTGTCAGCTGGAGCGCTGGAACATCGTTGGGGTAGGCTGTGCTCAAATTCCTCCGTCTTTAATTCTGAAAAGATAACATCAGGAGTTAGAGCATTAAGATCTGAGCGACGTAAATAAGTAGCAAAAGGAAGCCACTCCAGTCGAGGTAGCGCTCTCAAGATCTTCGTGTTCATCTCTTTGTTGGTGAACGTCCTCCCCAGCCCGTTGATCACATTGATCTGGTTGGTAAACCTGACGCTTAGCTCGTCAATGGTCTCATTGGGCTCCATGGCAAATGTATTGAACTTTTGTAGCTCTAGTTCGAGCTTATTTTCCTTGATCTGCGGGGTTCCTTGACTCAGTACAACCAGGGCATCCCAAAGTTCCTTTGTCGTCTTGCAATCTTGCACCCTCCCGAGGTGTGAATCACTGAGCGTAGTCAGGATTGCATTCCGCGCAACTCGGTCGAGGTTGTGCAGCTTTTTCTCTTCTGGCGTGAAGGCAGATTTGTCTTTTGCGACTTTGGCACCAATCTGTGCTCCTACACCTCCCGCAATAGCAAATTGTACGCTATCGATCATGGGAATGATGGGTCATGTCTCAAGGGCACCCGTCATGCTATCATGCAGCGATGTTAGGTGCGCCTCCATTCTTATGCGCCATACCGTATAGTTCTCTACGGAGAACATCGGCACCATCCGAATACCTGACATATCAGACATTATGGGTAAGAGTATAAGGATGTATGAAGAGATGCTTGTGCAGTGAAAAGTGTTTTCAGGATCTGTTCGAGAAGACCAATAGTTTCAGAACCGATGATCAGAAGAACAACGTTGCTCTGATACCAATTGTTGCTCTGATACCAATTGTGAATACACCTGAGTACTGCTTCTTTTTCTCAAACGCGAAGGACAGCTGAGCTGTTGGATGCAACTGATGAAAAGTGCTAAATAGTAATCTTCGATCGCGGGTCAGAGTGTGCCAACTATCGAGTCTCTCCTACTGACTTTAGTCAGTGCTTGATTCTCAGTCGAAGACTTAGTGCGGATAAGTGTGTAGGGCCCGGAGATTCGTCTCAGTTGAAAACGTGATTTTCACAAGTTAAAGTAGTTTTGGCTAGTGCACTTTATGAATACATTTTATGCAAGATATGACTTTGTAAGATATTTGTATGCAATGCAATAAAATCATAAACGACACAAGCAATTTTTAACGTGGTTCGGATGGGCAAGATCCTACGTCCACGGTCCTGCTGAACATGAGGTCTTGTTGATTAATCTGAGCAAGCCTCAGCAAGGTATCTGTGCACTGGATAGACCCTTCTAAGTTATAGTCCTTAGCGACTTTTACAAATCAAACCTAAGTTTGAAGGGGAGGGGATTTTCTCCAACGAGGAAGGAGTTCTTACAATAAGAACAATCACTAAAAGTGAACTCCTTCGAGATTCTAAGCTATAGATATGAACGTTGAGCTTAGCTAGAGAAGAGGTATCTAAAGAACTCTAAAGAGAAGAACTAAAGGTATTCTATTGGGCAAGTTCTTCGCTGAATTTATCTTGAATGCGCTAGAGTTGTTTTGAAAGCTTGAGCGATTTATCCCTTTGATATCCCGTGCTTGGAGCTCGGATTTGCTTCTCTATTTATAGTCGTGACCCAGACATTTGCCCGTTGGAGAGGACGATGCCACGTGTCACAAACTTCCAAAGAAAACGGTCATATGTTCGAATTGTTGCAGCAGAGTTGTTGATTACTGTGCATGAGAGCAGCTTTAGTTGGTCAGAGCAGGTAGTGTATTGACGGCTTCTCATTGGTCGAGGTTTGTGGTAGGTGAGATATGTCAGACATTAGTCTTCATTGGAGTTGACTCCCACTCATCCTCGTATGATCTTCTGCTGACTTTCGAATGATGTTTAAACGCTGGATCGTTTCATGTCGGATACACTAGACTTGATGTTGTCTCTGTCTGAGTCGGCTGATAAGAAATATTCTACTGAATGTAGTCAGCTGATGACTCCGAAGGTACTGAGCTTTGTATAGAAGGTTCTTCTACTGATGTCTGTCAGCTGATGAAATGTCTTCTACTGAGAGAAGATCAACTGATGACTTAAGAACACAAGCTCTTACACTGATGACGTGGGGTTCTGGAAAGTAAACTTTCTAGTGAAGATCAGTCCAACATTTTACCCCGTACAGGACATAGACACGAAAGATAAAGAAATCGAAATCAGTCTAGCCTATTACATAATCTAGTCCTATCGACACTACACTACTGATACTAGCTGAGTTTTGGAATCTTCAATTCCATAGCATGAACACTATGATTTCCCCCAATATCATTTTACCCAATAAAATGCTAAGTATCTTCTACTGACTCATAACCCAACATGAAGCAAGGTCGATCCCACAAAGATTAATTATATGTAGTGATTATTAATTATTATTGTTATTCTCTATTTCGATTAGAAAAATTGATGATTTACTAAACATAAAAGCATGCAATTTAAATAAATAATTAAATAGACTTCGAAGAAAATATGAAAAGCTTATTCTAGAGATTCGATTTCAGTAGAGGATTTATCAAACTTTACTTGAACCAATCAATTACATGCAAGTCATATCTTCTCCTACAACAATCAACAATTTAGCCTAAGTAGCCTTTTGGGCAACTGTCTTCAAGTAATTATTAGCTTGTTATTCCTAAAAGATCGTATGATCTATTGTTTTCATTTTAGCATCAAACATTTTGGACGTTGAATTATTAACACAACTTGTATCCTAGATCAAGAATTAATTATTCTCTCTCAAATATCGAATTGACACAACAAATTATATTTAATTGGTGATCAATCAATAAAACTATGAACACAAGAAGGAATAACAAATATTGTAATTAACTAATAAAATACATGTAGTTAAATCATCCGCCTACTTTCTAATCATAGAATAATAGTATTTAGCTACTCACGAACAAAATTACAAAACCAACAAAGTCAAAAGAATTCATATTCGAAAATAAAAGAAACCGTAGAAGAAATATAGAGTCTTGATTTTGTCGACTTTGAATTTCTTGATCTTCTTCCTTCCTCTCTCTTCTCCAGTTCTCAAAAGATGAAATTTTGAACTTAATAATGTGCGTAATCTTTCTTGAGAGGCGCCTATGAGGGTTTAACCTCAAAATCTCAGCCCTAAGTAAGGGTGTTTGGTGATTTTCGCAAATTTAAAACATCAGGCGAGAATGACCTCGATGCGGTCGTGTCGGGGTCGCAGATGGCTTCAGTGTCCACTCTAACGTCCCTGACACAGCTGCGTTTGGGTTGCGTCCTGCTTTCTTCAATTCCTGCTACGATGACCATCACGTGGTTGCGTCTGTGTCGTCACAGCTTAGAGCTCGGTCTTCTTCTCACCCATTTTTGCCTATTACTCTTGTCAAGCTGTTCTTCGACTCCATCATGCTCAAACACCATGATTTTCACTCATTTCTCTGCAATTTCAACAAAAAAATATACAATTATCACATTCTACAAAATTAAGCAAATCCAATCCAATCTAAAATAGACATTAAAACACGCTATGAACTAGGAAAACTCATTTTTGTCTTCGATCTAGACAAATCCGGCTAGACAGAATGCGAGAAGGTGGAATTCTACTAGGCGATTCCGATCAAGATGGATCGTGACTAGGCGATCCAAGCGACTATTTATATACACGAAAATCAATAAACCCTAGTAGGTTCTTGATTAAGCTAGTAGACTAATGTATTAAGTAAAATTTGATGGAAGTTGTATCAGTGACGTCATTACACAAACGGTCGATTGGATAAGAAACAAACATTTAATGTGATGATCTTCTCGATCATTGCTAAAATATGTGATGATTTTCTCCATCAATTTGGATTTGCTCTGGTCGAATTCGATTTGATGGAGATTTAATGCGATCACCTTCCCCCTATAAATACTAATCTTTTCATTCACTTTAGATCACACTCGATCTTCATCCTTTAAAAAATATCTTTGAACCTTCTTCAATAGCTTACCCGTACAATAGGTCGCATGCAAGATGAGATTGCAACCTTGCAAGATGAGATCGCGACCTTGCACCAAAATCTCCAACTTGCGGCTATACAACAACAGGATTTGGTTCATCGACTCGATCATTTGATGACCATGCATGTCGCTTCCACTCCCACTCCCAACCCTACGCACACATTAGCCCTTACAACCCGTGCTTTTGCACTAAAAGTAGCCAGGAAGATTAGATGCGAATGGTCGGGATGGTCGGGTTCTGTTCTCATTGATTCCACCGTAAGCCGAAACTACATTTCAGACTATTTGTTGCATGTGTTAGGGATCAGCTCTACGAAAGTAGATTCATTCCGCATTATCATGAGTGACGGTCGAACCCTATATGGTGATACCGCTTGTGAGCATGTCGTTGTGGCGGTCGGTGGGAAGATAACGGTTGATGACTTTGTCCCTGTCCACGTGGAGGGACTAGACATCATTTTCGGGCTCAAATGGATGGTGAAGCAAACCCGCTTTGGTCAAGATGAGGTAGACGGACGAATGATGCAATGAGACAGAGGGAAGACCATCATGAAAGAGTAAGGAGCCGCGGATCACCGAGGAAGCCATACATGCCATCATCCATCCAGCCAACAAAAAAAATCATCATTCTATGTAGAATACCGTTATGTTTTTCGGTTACATGTTTTTTTTTTATATTTTATGTTGTAATTTTTTTCTAATGTTTAATATAAATATATTTCGTACTAGCAAAAATCAATAATGCAAAATATAAAAAACAAAATCGACTAGCATAATCAATTAATCAAAATCTATTAAAAAAATCGATTAAGAAAATCGAGTAAGCAAAATAAAAATCAACTAAGCAAACAAAATGACTAACCAAATTACTCTTTCTGCAAATAGTTTGTGGGTGTGGGAACCCAAAATTAATTTAAGTTAGATTTCTTATATAAAAAGTTAAAGTTTTCGGGCCCCATAAATTAAAATCAAGTAAGAATGTTAATTTTATAAATGAGTGGCTAAAAAACTTATACATCTAAAAAAGAATTCGTCCAACTTTTTATTCCATATTATTAATATTTTTCTATTAGGACTGTTGGCTTAGGACTTCTGGCTTGAGCTGCTAAGTTTCACGTACTGTTCGTGAGGCTTGATTCGTGGAATGCTCTAAGTACAAGTGGCATATTTAGAAAGGGGTAGAGCTTACGATTTTACAGAACATTGGATCTATTTGTATTTTAAAATTAAATATGTAAAAATTATTTAATTTCTATTAAATCGATAGAAAATCTAAATTTTTGGAAAAAATATAAAATCAAACAGCATTGTCAACTCGGCTAAAACGAAGCCGAATCGAAGATCAATAAATTGATTTATTATTATTTTTCCCTTCTTTTTTTTCTAAATGCCGAAATATCTGGTTATAAATCTGGTTCGGTTGGGTTCGATTCAGTTTGGTTTTATCCGAAATTAAAAGAGAAAAAAAGTTTTTCATTGAAGGTATTCTTACTATTCATATCTTACTGGCAGCAGGCATAGGTTTATTGCTTCTTAGAATAAATCAACTTCACATTATGATCAGACAATTATAATTTTTTTAAATATAAAGATTATGAAACATAACTAAAAAAATTAGTTTAACAAGATATCGGTTTGATTTAACAGATTGTTAAAACCGAAAATAAATGAAAATTAAAAGTGTGAAAATTTTAGATTGACATAAATTGACAGCCCTACAACAACATTATCCTACATTTAATGAAACATACCTTAATTCGGTTAAAATTCAAATTTTCATACCCCGATCATTGTACTTTCTTACACTATGTACTCGATTCATCAGATTCCGGTGGGAAGTGTAAATTCTCGCCTCCGGCGACAACATCCAGTACCTCGTCAACATAGTGGACGCGTGGTACGGAAACATCCAGTACCTCATCAGCATCTCCACTATCGAAGCCCTTACATGTCTGTTGATATTCGTCTATGTCAAGCCAGCAATCGCCTACAAGCTTCTCGTCATTCCGGCGCCGATTTCAAAAATAATTCTTTTACATATTTGATTTCCGTGATAAATAAAGGATTGAGTTTTATATGAAAAAACAAGATAAATTGGCATATATAGTTCTCAAACTATGCTAGTTTGTATAAATTATAATCTCTAATTTTTCTATTTTAATTATTTGATCCCAAAATATATTAGTTTATATGAATTGATTTTCTATTAAATTTTAGTTAGTCAACCGTTAGTTATTAAAATATTTACAGAATAAAATTTTATGGATCAATTCACCTAATTTTTAAATTAAGTTTTAATATTTTTTTCCAATGAATCCAATTTTTGAATTAAATTTTAACTATTTTTTTTCAAATAAATTTTTTGGTACGTAAAAAAAAATTAATTTAAAAAGTTAACTAAATCTCCTCCGTCGTATCATGATTATACCAGCCATCGCAACAGCAAACTTCGCAAGCTCGCCACCCTCGTCTACCTGGCTACCCCACCCTCTCCCAACTACGCGCCTAAGTCATCCTCTGCATCATCTCCTTCGCAGCTGGCTACCTCTCCCACCTCGAAGTTGTCGATCTGCTCGTTTCCGACATATCTTCGACCTCAAAGAATACACCACCTTCTAAACCGTTGCGCGGTTGCGCCGATCCCTCCTTTGCTGTAAAATACAAAATTATTAATTAACCTAAATTATATTTTATTTTTTTATTTTTTTTATTAAATATTTTTTACATACAAAAAAAAATTATTTTTAAAAAAAAAGTGTTAATTACCAATTTTATTTGTAAAAAAAATTATCTCTTATAACTAACATATGACTAACTTAAAATTTAATAGAACAACTAATTTATCTAAGCTAGTATAGTTTGATGACCAATTAACAAAAAAAAATTATAAATCTGTTTATTCAAATTAGTATAGTTTGAAGATATCCGTGTCAATTTGGCAAAAAAACAATATTAACAATTTGTGTAAGCAGGCGTTCACGCTGTACGAGTTTGTGGGAGAAAAGATGGTTTGTTGAGTGAAAGCATATAGTTCCAAGTTTTTAATAGAATTAATATTAAATTGAAAAAAAGTTCAATTAGTATTGACATATCGGACACAAATGGCCTTTCTGATTTGTAAGACGATTTCAAAGTGTCGCGTCCCTTTCCAACATGATTATTCACATCAGAGGCGGATAAAACCTACTGCATAATTTAGAGCAGTCGATGGGAAAACGTTTTTCTAAGCCACGTAGAAAGCAACATAAAATAGTCACATCACATACGTATCTCAGCAGAAAAACATGGGCAATTCATCCTGATGATTCTTCGCACTTCATCCACTGCAGAAATGTGCATCATGAGAGTGAATTAGATAGCCAAAAACAGTGACAACAAAGGATTGAAATAATTCATTACCAACAGATACGGATTTTGAATTGCAATGCATCAAGAGAGCAATTAAAAACAGGAGTGCATTAGAAATAAGTCAGCCAAAGCAAGAGAGCAAAAGTGTATGATTGAAAAAATGAGGCCTTTACCGCAGCAATTGATGGGATATCAGAGTGTCCAGGTGAATCATGAGAGACTCCATGCCAAGATATCAGCAGGTTGATGCTACGGTACTTGTAGTGACAACATCGATCACCATCCTTATTCTTTTGCTTCAGTGTGAATCTGCAAAGCAGAACCCTCATCTAGTCCGTGCAAAGATTCTCATCTACCTGCATGCTGCCTTAATACGACCTGCAATGGCTCTTATCTCCAGCTTGAATGTTTTTGTTGGATTACAAGCTGCTAATACAGTTAGTTGGAAACAAACAAGTGAATCGGAAAAACGAAAACACAACAGGATGTTTAAAACAAATCTTCGTCGAGTCGAGGAGCCCTATCTCCGCAAGACGAAAAACGACGACGTCTCCAAGGACACGGACCGGAACCGGGTGTTGCTGTGTTTGGAATGAAGTGCAACTGCCTATTTATAGGCTTATCTCGCCCAACGACTGGGCCAGCCCACACGTAGCCCACCGAGCCCAACTGCTAAGACCACGGACCACCCAAATGACCAATTGCCAAGATCCAAGGACACGGACCGGAACCCGAGCCGGGCACGAGCGCGATGCGGCGCGGCGTGTGAGGCGGTTGGCGAAAAGACTCGCGCGCATGAGCATGCGTTGCCCAAGCCCACCACATATCACTTTGTTATCTCCTACTAAATGGTAGAGACTTAAATACCACAATAATTATTACACATTAATCAATGTGGGACATTAATTAATGTAATAACTCTCCAAAATCCGAATTAGGTAAGTTTCTCCACTTTAGGTAACATATTAGTTTTGTCCCCCAAACTTCGAGCCACTATTTCTCACTCACCGAAAATCGGAATCGAGAAATTAAGCTCACTATAATTATCTACTCGAAACGTAGATCGACGTCATATATCTCAATTCATAAATCAGATATGTATCGAGGCTCGAAAATGCGATCGAACGGACTGAATATTGCCCATGTCAAAGTAGTATTATTAATGCTCACTTAATTTCCATAATACAAAATATATATATATATATATATCATAAACGATTTTCCAACAGTTTTTGATTGGTAAGGGCGTCTTAATCTTTTCCTATCACTATCGATCACTGGGACAATAACAATTAAACAAAAGGTAGAAACCGAGAGACAACAGAGAGAGATGATATGCACTGATTGGATGTGACATCCTCAACTCAAGCACAACAGTGAACAAACTCTTCTCACTTTCCTACCGACGCCCTTGACCTTGACATGTTCGTAAAAAAGGGCAACCGATGCAGCAGCATGTAGAATAGTTGCATTTCACTTTAAACAGAAAACATTTCCCATAATGATGATACATGTCCGCCTCACCCATTACCCAACCCACAAAATACAAAAGAAAAAATAAAATCCAACATAATTGATAGACTTAGGTGGTAAACCAACCCAAGTTCATGCATTATGGTTTTGATGACTTAGGAGTAACATCTAGTGAAAAATAAAGCACAAAATCAGTTTGGGTTGCTGTTATTAATAAAATTGTGTAATAACTAATAAATGATGGTTGTCTAATGGTTTCCGCTATCAACATGCAATAACCAATTCACAGTGAAGAAAATATAGTCAATTAATAAATAACACTTTTGACAAAAAAAAATCTCAAAATAACATTCTTTTAGCCACTTATGCACTTATTTACCAAATGAATATCTACATGGAAATTAATTAATATTTTTTAAGTTAATTTTATTATACTAGCATTTTGAGGAATAAAAAAATACTATATTTATTTAGAAAATACGAAAAATATTACTACAAATTAAATAAAATATAATTTTTTTATACAGAAAAATTTCTTTCCAACCTAATTTCAACAATTCTATTTCTTTTTTTATTTTTTTTCATTTTGTAATTATAATAATAAAAATATTCCATATTTCATATAAAAAAATAATAATACTTTTTGTTTGTTTGAAATAAAATTAATTGTATAAGTAAACAAATAAAAAACATTTTTTAATTTAGAAAATACGGCACACATAACCTACAAAATAAATAGAAAAACTGACAAATATATTTATTTATTTTTATTTGGAAATACGATTTAATTACAACAAGGTATATTTTATTGTCATTTAGTAGTGCAAAAAATAAAAAAGAATTATCCATATAGATATTTATTTAGTAAGGAAATAAATAGGGGGAAAAAAGAGTTAGTTTGGCAATTATTTTTGAAAGAATATTATTTTTGGAATAATTTTTTTAGAGAATTTATTTTGGAAATTCTGTTGGGATATGATTCAGTCTTCTCACAATCAGTTGAGACATAACTCAGTAGCCCAGTGCTCTGAATATTTGCTGAAGATTTGAAGATCCAAAAACTCTACTTTGACTGATGAACCATTCAGTTGTAATATGTTATGTTTTGTCTCTGAGGTTTCAAACTCAGTAGACACTCTTCATCTGGTTCAGGCGCTCAGTAGATTACATGCCTCAGTACCAGAAGTAGAAGACTCAGTGATCTTGGACTCGGCGGGAGCAGATATGCGAAAGGAGTCGGTGGAACTAAACTCGGCGGAGTAGTTCACCGAACTCGGAGTTGATCTTCGGAGAGGCGACTCGGCGGGAGTATGCTGCCGAATAGAGATCGAACTCAGCAACGGGCCGGGCGATCTTGGACCGTCGGGATTCTCTAAAACTCTAAATCAGCAAAGTCATACGAGGAAGAGAGAAGTCAGCTTCAGATCTACCTTGAAGTCTATTCTGTCTCACCTACTTTCTTTATCCTCGACCAATGACAAGCAGCCAGCTGTCCATATTCTGATTAAAGCTGCAAGTCAACAACTTTCCACAAATGGAGGGAAAGGACACTGCAACCATACTTTGAAAGAGTCGTTAGCTACCCAAAAGAGAGAGACACAAGGATCGTCGTCTCCAACGGATCTATCATTATCTCTGCTCTATAAATAGAGGGATACAATTGAAATTGATGTTCACGACCAACACGAGCGAACCTAGAAATCGAAGAACACACGAGCATTCACGAGCCACTCAAAACGTTCTAAGTCTTCCGCAAGAAGTTCGAAGAGTAATCTCCGGCGAAAGACGACATACCTGCTCACAGGGAACCAAGCTGAACCAGAATTATAAAGCCTCTAGTATCCAAGCGACTGAACACGAACCTAAGTCTTTACTTAACCGTTCGTCGCTCTAGAAGCCACCTTCTCGTTCCCTATCCCTCTAACCTAAGCTCAGCTGATCATATCCATAGCTTAGACGAAGGAGTTCATATCTGAACTGATCCTTATTGTAAAGACTCCTTCATAGTTGGAGAGTTTCTCAAACACTTAGTTTGATACCCTGTAAACTGAGACTTGCACAGTATAATCACTAAGGCCAGTGTTAGTCCAGCGTACAAACCAACTGAGACTATCTCAGTATAATACATAGCCTCCTGATCTTTCGGGACAGTGGACGTAGGACTGTTGGATCCGAACCACTTTAAAAACTGCCTGTGTTATGTGTTCGTTTTTCTGTTTTAACTGTTGCATTGATTACTGTGCATACTGAAAGTATTTTCTAAAATCATTCAACTGAGTTTCAGCAAGCTTAATCGATTGCACTAACATACTGAAACTGTTTTATTAAAAATGTTTTCTAAACTCAACTGAATTTGGGCCTACACATTTCCGCACCACTGAAGTTCAGCTGAACGGTACTGAATTCTGACTCTAGTTAGCTTGCAGGCCTCAGTGAAGTCAGTCACTCTGCCACGCGATCCAGAACAGCTTATTTGGTCTACTAAACTTGTTCAATACGATACTCTCCTAAAAAGGACTGTTCGCGTTTAAAGTTGAGAAATCGGTTTTCAGGTGTATTCACCCCCCCTACACCTGAACGTTTATTCTCGGGACCAACAATTGGTATCAGAGCAAGGTTCTATAAGACTCTTGTTATTCTGAAACTAGTCTACTTGAACGGATCCAGAAAATGTTTTCACTGCATATCATTCTTCATTCATATCATTATCTACTATGTCCAGGAATCAGGATGGTACCCGTGTTCTCAGTAGAGAACTGTGGAGTATGGCGAGTCAGAATGGAGACACATCAGACTTCCCTCCACAACAGCATGACAGAGGTACTAGAGGACGGACCTATCGTTCCGTTGGTTGATAGCATCGTAGCTCAGGACCCAGCACAAGGAGGAGTAATGGTGACCGGGAAGAAGATCCCTAAAGACAGAAGTCTCTTCACCCCTGAGGAAAAGAAGCTTCACAACTTAGACCGGGTCGCCAGAAATGCCATACTGACCACTCTGAGCGATTCTTATCTCGGGAGAGTTCAGGACTGCAAGTCTGCGAAGGAACTCTGGGATGCTCTAGCGCTACTGAGTCGGGGGACTCAGAAGATCAAAGCAAACAAGCTGGCGGCGGGACTTTCGGAAGCGGGGAGAGACTGTCTCTTATGCCTGGTGACTCCATTGAAGATCTCAACGTCAGATTCACGGATCTGATGAACTCTATCAACGGGCTGGGAAAGATGTTCTCCAACCGAGAGATGAATCTCAAGATTTTGAGGGCACTGCCAGACGGTCATTGGACTTCCTTTGCCACTTTATTGCGTCATTCTGATTTAGATATTGTTACTCCTAACCATATCTTTTCAGAACTTAAGGCTGAGGAGTTCGAGTTTGGCCTACCTCAAAGAAAGCAGCGAGCTGAAGCTGACACCCAAATCAATCATGCTTTTAAAGCATCAGTCAGCACAGCAGCTCCGGCGTCTAGCAAGGCTGAACCTTCACTTAGTGATCTACAAGAAGGAAACCTGGCTAAGAAATACGCGCTGCTTGCCGTGAAGTATTAGAAAGAGAAGGAGAGGCGCATAAAACTCTCAAGAGTCGTCAGAGACTCCAAGGGTAAGTCTGAGTATACACCTAAGCCCACTCCTGACTCACATAATTCTGAATGCAGGAAACAAGAGGACTCAGCTCAGTCGAAAGACAGCGAAAGCAAAGAAGAGAGAGTCACTACCTGCTATAACTGCAAGAAGCCAGGACACTATCAGTATGATTGTCCTGAGCTCAGCACTGCTGAAAGAGCAGCACGCAAAGCTCGAAGGGAGAAGTTCATCAAGAAACGACAAGCATACATTGCCGGTGAACTCTCAGACGACTCAGATGAAGTCGACTCCTTCATGGATTCATCAGATGATGAAGCGGCATTCATGGTCGTAGAACTTGAAGAAGACGCTGAAAAGTGTCTCATGGCAGGAGAAGAGGATGAGGTAAACTCTCACGCTCCACTTAACTCCTCTTCACACTACACACACGACACTATTTCAGGTGCAGATGAGAATCTGGACGTCGCGATCGCATACGAAGAACTACTCGTCGAGCAGATTTAGATGAGTATGCAGCTCAGTAAGACTCTTCAGGAGTTGGATACCCAAAAAGTGGAGAATCATAGACTTTCTCAGGAGAGTCAGGTTGCTACTGAGTCAGAAGGACTTGTGTTGAGACTCAGGGAGGAGATAAACTCTCTGATGGCCAAGTCTCGAAGCATCAAGAAGATCGAGATCTCGCATCGACCAATGACTTAACTCAGAAAGATACTGAACTGAGTCTACTGAAGCAAGAGTTGTCAGGACTTCAGACCAAACATGAGCTGCTGAAGAAAAGTGATGATGTCTGGAGAAACCTGATGACAGAGCGGTACATGGGCGCTGAAAAGAAGCTTGAGGCGATGCTAGCAAGCAACAAGCCTAAGCACTGCAAGGAGGGACATGGATTCAGCCATGGAGCCTCCTCATCTGCCCCCGTACGCTCAGAAAATGGGCTAGCTGATAGATTTGTTCAAGCGGAGACCATCAACGCAGAGATTCTGAACCCCCTAGCCAAGAACAAACAAAAGATGAAGGCACCTCATCCCGGCCTATCAGCATTCGACAAGAAGATCAGTTCCAAATCACCCCGGTTCGGTCGAGGGGGGAACCAAGCAAAGAAAAGTGGGCTGATCAGTATGGACCTCCGCAGCTGACACATCCAGCTCATTATGGGTCATATTACTATGATCCTATAGTCAGGAGAGGACCTAAGAGTCAGAAGAAGAAAAAGAAAGTCGTGCAGAAGGCAAAGGTCAGTAGTCCACCCACTCAGAAGATCAGGACTCCTGAACCTGTAAAGCCTCAAAAGTCAGCATCGACCAGTCCAGTGGTCAAATATGTTGATCAAAGTGGGAAGAAACTATCTGAGACTACCAGGGTCGTAAGACAGATCTGGGTTTCCAAAACTAACATCTAAGGACCCAAAACTACCAGGGTCGTAAGACAGATAAGGTATGATACCCTATCAGACTTTCTACTTCATAAAGGTTTTCAGAAGGGGACAGTAGATCGCACCCTATTCAACATAAAGTCAGGAGATCACACTTATCCGCACAACGTCTCCGACTGAGTTTCAACGACTGACTAAAGTCAGTAGGAGAGCTCAGTAGCTGACACACTCTGACCCCGTGATCGAAGGTTACTATTTGGTACTGTTCATCAGTTGCACCAAACAGCTCAACTGTCCTTTGGTTTGAGAAAAAGAAACTGTGATCAGGTGTATTCACCCCCCCCCCTCTACACTTGATTATTGTCTCCGGACCAACAATTGGTATCAGAGCCTCGGTGTTCTTCTGATCGCCGGTTCTGTACTACTGGTCCTCTCAAACAGATCCTTGAAAACGTTTTCACTACACAAGCATCTCTTCATTCATCCTTATACTCGTTCACATAATGTCTGACATGTCAGGTATTTGGATGGTGCCGATGTTCTCGATAGAGAACTTCACGGTATGGCGCGTGAGAATGGAGGCACACCTCACATCGCTGCATGCTAGCATGACGGACGTCCTTGAGACAGGACCCATCATTCCCATGATTGACAGCGTTCAGTTCGTTGCTGCGGGAGGTGTAGGAGCACAGATTGGTGCTAAGATCCCTAAAGAAAAATCAGCCTTCACGCCTGAAGAGAAAAAGCTGTACAATCTCGACCGAGTTGCGCGAAATGCTATACTGACAACGCTCAGTGACTCTCATCTCGGGAGAGTGCAAGACTGCAAAATGGCTAAAGAGCTTTGGGATGCCCTGGCTGTACTGAGCCAAGGAACCCCGCAGATCAAAGAGAACAAGCTCGAATTAGAGCTTCAGAAGTTCGATGCCTTTGCAATGGAGCCCAGTGAGACCATTGACGAGCTTAGTGTCAGATTTACAAATCAAGTAAACGTCATCAATGGGCTGGGGAAGATGTTCACCAACAAGGAGATGAACACCAAGATCCTGAGAGCGCTACCTCGACAGAAGTGGCTTCCTTTTGCTACTTATTTACGTCGCTCTGATCTTAATTCTCTAACCCCTGATGTTATCTTTTCAGAACTAAAAATAGAGGAATTTGAGCATAGTCTACCCCAAAGATGTTCCAGTGCTCCAGCTGACACACAGATCGACCATGCCTTCAAGGCAACAGTCAGCAAGACTGGACCCAAACCAGTTTCCTCAAGCAAGGCAGTGGCCACAATCGAAGCAAAGTCTTCCGAGGCTTCAAGCACTGACCAGCTAACTTTGAAGGCTCTCAAATATCAGAGAGAAAAAGAGAGAGTCAGAAAGCTGAGGAAATACCACCGAGATTCTCCCTCAGGTAAGAAAGAATATCAAAAAATGGAAGAATCTAAACCTTCTACTGAATGCAGGAACACAGAGCCTGCTGCGAGTCCATCCAAAGCTTCAGCTGGAAAAAGCAGCAGAATGTCTACCTGCTACAACTGTAAGAAGGAGGGACACTACCAGTACGACTGTCCCGAACTCTCAGCTGCTCAACGAGCAGAACGGCAGGCCAGACGAGAAAAATTTGCCCAAAGAAGGCAGGCCTACATAGCCGGAGAGATATCCGACAACCCACTTGAGGAGGATACATTCATGTATTCCTCTGAGGATGAAGCTGCATTTGTAGCAGTTGAGGTCGGAGAATCGGTTCCTGAAGGAACAGTTGAATACTGTCTGATGGCCGGAGAAGAGGCTGAGGTGCATAAGGACCCTTGGATAGTGGACAGCGGCTGCTCGAGACACATGACATACCAGAAAAGCCTGCTGACCAACTACGTACAAGAAGATGGTCCTAGAATTGAGTTTGGTGACAACTCAAAAGGCTACACAAGGGGATATGGAACGTTGAACATTGGGACTGCTTCAGTTCCAAGAGTAACATATGTTGAAGGACTTCAACATAATCTCCTTTCTATCAGTCAATTCTATGATAATCTTAACAGAGTAATCTTTGACTCTGGTTTCTGTAATATTGTTGATAAATCTACAGGGAAAATAGTGTTATCAGGTTCGCGGAAAAAGAATATATATGTTGCTAACTGGAAAACCGCAGAACCTGAGGCTTGCTTGCTCGCACAGACGAAATCTAGTGACAAGTCCGGATGGCTATGGCACAAGAGACTCAGCCACCTGAACTTCAAGACTATGAACAAGCTCGCCAAGAACTCTAAAGTCAGAGGACTGCCCAACGAATCGTTTATCAAAGACAGAAATTGTGAAGCATGCTTGAAGGGAAAGCAGACAAAGAGTAGTAATCCACCTATTCCTTCTCCTTCCACTGATGGAATCCTTCAGCTGCTGCACATGGATTTATTCCGGCCAGTATCTCCAGTGACTATAAGAGGCAAGAAGTATGCCCTCGTCGTTATTGATGACTACTCGAGATATACTTGGGTCATCTTCATCGCCAGCAAATCTGATGTCCAAACTGAGCTGCCCAATCTACTGAAGAAACTCAGTGTGGAAAAGGACATCAAGATTCAAAGAATTCGCTCAGACAGAGGAACAGAATTTCTCAACTCAGTAGTTAAGGAGTACTGCGATAAAGAGGGAATTCAGCACGAGACATCAGCAGCTCGCACCCCTCAGCAGAACGGACTTGCCGAATGAAAGTTTGTCAGAAACGAAGTTTGGGAGCTTGTTGACAGACATAAACATCAGCACGTGATTGGTACTAAGTGGGTCTTCAAAAACAAGCGTGATGAAAACAACGTCATCGTCAGAAATAATGCTCGACTAGTTGCCAAGGGTTATTGTCAAGCAGAGGGAATCGACTTTGATGAAACATTCGCTCCAATCGCAAGATTGGAAGCCATTTGTCTTTTCCTAGCTTACGCAACGCATCAAGGATTCAAAGTATATCAGATGGATGTGAAGTCAGCTTTTCTGAACGGCGTACTGAAGGAAGAAGTCTACATGGAACAACCGCCCGGCTTTCAGCAGGGACATCAGGTGTACAGACTTAGGAAAGCTCTGTATGGGTTAAAACAAGCACCCAGGGCTTGGTATGATACCCTATCAGACTTTCTACTTCAGAAAGGTTTTCAGAAGGGGACAGTAGACCGCACCTTGTTCAACATAAAGTCAGGAGATGACATCCTACTGGTGAAAATCTATACGTGGACGACATCATTTTCGGCTGCAGAAACGAGACCATATGCCAGCAGTTCGAGAAGATGATGAAAGAGAAATTCGAGATGTCCATGATGGGAGAGATGAATTATTTCCTTGGATTTCAAGTGAAGCAATCACCTGAAGGAATCTTCATCAATCAAGCCAAATACACTCGCGCTCTTCTCAAAAGATTCGGTTGCGACTCTAGCAAGCCAGTCAAGATCCCCATGAACACCAATTTTAAAATCGATCTAGACAAAGAGGGAGCTTCTGTTAACTCTACTGATTATAGAGCTATTATTGGTTCTCTATTATACTTAACAAACTAGCCGACTCGATATAACTTATCTTTGTGGGTGTATGTGCAAGATTTCAAGCGAGTCCTAAGCGAAGTCATCTAGACTCGAGCAAAGAAGATTCTGCGATATCTAAGAGGAACACTCGACGGGGTTATGGTATCCTGCTGATGATAATCTTATACTGACAGGTTATTCTGATGCTGATTATGCACGATGCAGGATAGATCGAAAATCAACTTCTGGAACGTGTCAGTTCCTAGGCAGCAAGTTGATATCTTGATTTTCAAAGAAACAACACTCAGTAGCAACGTCCACTACTGAAGCTGAGTACATGGCTGCTGGAAGTTGTTGTGCCCAGATCCTTTAGCTTCGACAACAACTGAGAGACTATGGTATAAAACAAAATGAAGTGCCCATTTACTGTGACTCCACAAGTGCTATTGCAATAACTCAGAATCCAGTTCTCTATACGAGATGCAAGCACGTGGATATTCGACACCACTTCATCAGAGATCATGTCGAGAAGAAGGATATCAGAATGGAGAAAATCCATACTGACAAGCAAAGGGCGGATATACTGACCAAACCACTAGCTGAGAACAGATTCAGAGAACTATCAGTTGAGCTAGGTCTATTGGATCCTACTGAATCATATCAGTAGAAGAAAACTACTGACAAGTGCCATCAATTGGTATCAAGTGTAGGAACCAGTATGACAGGTCAGATGATCAGTACAGTGATTCAGTCGGGAGAATCATACTATACACAGTAAGGGAGAACGTGGTCATCAGCACGTCAGCCATCCTCCTTAACCTTAACGGTAACCAGCTGATCGTAAAAGTTCAGCTGAAGAGGTTTGCGTAGTATTTTTTTTCTTAAACTTTTTCAGAAGCATGGTCGCATGTATTATATCAGTCGCTTGCACTCAGTATTTAATAAGCATTTATTTCCCACCATTAATCTTTAAGGATGAGTCAGTAGGAAACCGTTCTTATTTAAAGTAACTCGTCTTTAATGCTGTCTGCAGCGCATTTAATGCATGTCTTCTCACTTACCTTTATTACGCATCATCCTACGTGAGTCTATGGTAGAGGCGGCTAAGTAATCATTCCTTTTATAACATCTAATCTGAGCCGTCGATAAAAATGATAGATTAAAACCCAGCTTGTCCGATCTAAACGGCTAATCACGCATATCTTACAAAATCTTTCATCTTCTACCATTTCCTCACTTCTCGCCATTTCCGAACTTAGAGCTCTTTTTCTGCGAATTCAGTTTTCTCCCCAAATCTTAAAACTGCTTTTCATCTGCATATTTTAAGCTCTAAATATTACGGTAATGTATTTAATCGTGCTTAAAACTCATACTGACTACTTCTATTTTCAAGTGCTAACGAGTTTTGATGCAGATTTCCATGGCGACGATACAGACCCCCGCGAACATCGAAGAAATCATCCTCTCGCGCATACAATTCAAACCCACCATGGCCTTCCGGCAAGTGGATATTTCGTATCTAGAGGAAGTCTTCGACGCTCTGGAAGAATCGGGCCTAGACGCTCTTGTTACAAGGCAACCGAGAGCCTATCTTCCCAGGCAAGTTACAGAGGTCTTCTACAACTGGAGGACTCTAGACTCAGGAGCCGAAGTCTCCAGTTTTTCATACATGAAAGAGATCGATTCCCTCTCATGGGACGCCAGTGTTCACGAGTTCAACATTCGAGATGCTCTCGAACTGGCTTTCGATCTGACAGATGAAGGTATTTCTCCGGTTGGTTACAAGGAGAAGGAGATCAATGCCTATGTGCAGAAGTTTTGCGGTAGGAAGGACATAGCCTTTAAGATCGCTCTGCCAAAGAATTTGTTGCTACCGAGATACTGGGCGCTCGCTTATATCGTTTCTCATATCTTAACGAGCTTAGCCGGATCATATGATCAGCTTTCTAAGCCGAAAATCCAACTGATGATGATTATTGACGATAGAGTCCGCGTCAATTGGACGGACTACTACTTAGCCGAGCTGAGGCCTCAGGCTCAGAAGTTTACCGCTCTACCCACTGGAGAGAGGAGGCTCGCCAGTGTGGGTAAACTACTGTTTGGGACTAAGATGTCCATCATGATCGAGCAGAACGTCTCGAGGAGCTCAGCTTTTGCTGACTCCAGGTACTTCGACAGCAAGCTCATCAAGTTTAACACCAGAGCCGCTGCTGAGAAGTCAGTCGGGCGAGGGCCGCCTAAGCCGAAGAGGGTCATATCAGACCTGCCCCCTCGCGCTGACCCGCCGAAAAGGAAGAGGCTGACAAAGACTGGACCTTCTGAGGTCCCAGTGGAACAAGCCAAACCAGCCTCTCCCCCGCCTCCTCAGGAAGAACAAATTCTTGACTCGGACACCGGCATTGAGGGTGCCACGTTGAAGGACAAAGTCCAAGTCATCAGTTCTGAGGAAACTCAGTCGGACATTCCGGTACCGACGAAGGAGACATCCTCTGAGTGGACTACCTTCCACTCCACTCGTCTCCGTGCTACAGCTGAAGTGCATAACCAGATTCCAGAAATCGTTGAGCACTTAGACCTAGTGAGGATAGCCATAAGGGCTAGGATACAGATGCTACTGAGGTTCCTAAGTTGGGACATTCTCGAGGACATGATCAAATCTCAGTCAGCTCTATCCCTACTCGCCGAAGAGCAAGATTTGCAGTCAGCCATTGGTTTTGGGGAACCAGCTGACCTTGCCTACTTCGAGGACCTAAGGGCTGCGATGTTATATCTTCTCAGTCTGCGCACCTCAGTTCCTAGCGACAGCCCTTCGCCTCCATCTCATCCTGACAACGATGATGACAAGGATGATGATGAGATGGATCAGGCACCACCCAAGGATGCAGAATTGGGAGGTTCTGCTGAGGGTTCTACTCCCCGCGAAAAGGGCCAATCACCACCACCTGCTATATCTGGTGAAGCCCAGACTGCCTCGAAGCCGAGTCGGGTGCAGCAACTCGCTTCATCTGAGTAGAGGCTCGGAACCAGTTCTTATCAGATACAACCTATAGGTTCCGTATCCTCAAAGTCGGTCAACAGAGCTATTAGACGCCAAGGCGAAAAGAATCGTCTTCTCTCGAAAGACGTTCACATTAAGTGGGCTCAGTATATAAAAGCTCAGACGGAGAGCATCAACCGACTTGCAGAAGGGGTCGAAAAAGTCTCTAAAGCTCCTACTCAACAGATCAATATTCAGGAGATAGTTGAGACAACCCTCACAGCTCAGAAGGCGGACTTAGCCGCCCAGAGTCAGCAGCTCTTGATCACTCAGCAGAATATCTTCGCTGAGCAGCTGACTAAGGGGCTAGCGGCGGTCCAAGCCACCATGGATAAAAGAAATAAAGTGGCCACCACCAGTCTCCAATCAGCCATTACTCAGCAGGCTGCGGCACTTAAACTTATCTAGAAGGAGATCACAGACTCCCACGATCAATCTCTGCTGAAACTCCGACAGGAGTCAGCCGCACAACTCAGATTATTCAGAGAAGATCAGGAGCACGACTGGGATAGATACTGTGATCTGGTCAAGGACTTCGAAGCCACTACCACTCAAATCAAAGACCTCGTCTACAACTTGGAGAAAGACGTAAAAGCCATCCGCACTCACCTCTCCCAGGCTGATGATGCCAAAAAGGGGGAAGGAGAAGTTAAGATTGAAGATCTTGAGGCGGAACAGGCTGAGGTCCAGAAGAGCCCAGAAGTCCAAGAAATTAATAAGGGAGAAGGTACTTCTACTCAGGGGGAAGGAACCAACACTGTACCTCAAGCAGAAGGTTTAGCCACCCAGGCTGGACCCAGTTCAGTTGTGCTCCTCCTGGAGTATGCCCCACTCCCCCAATCGGCGCGACTCGGCCAAAGACCTATCTCATCCGCTCAGCACATCGAGGAAATTGCTCAATTTCTTGATGAACAAGAAGAAGAAGAAGAAGAGCCACAGCAACTGCCACCGCAAAGGCCCGGGAAGGAGATTACTACTGAAGCCACTCCATCTTCCCCGATGCCTAAATTCAAAACCAAGGCGGAGCAGGAAGCCTATGATCTGAGAGTTGCTCAACAGCTGCAAGATGAGCTGGATCATGAGCATCAGATGGAAGAGGCAAAGAAAGGCAAGAAGCCTAAGAAATTGATGGGCAAAATTGCCAAAGGCAAGGCTAAGCAGCTGGTGGACGAACAGAAAAAGAAAGCTCAGGAGGAGCTATCCAAAGCCCCCACCACTGCAGTCCAGCCGACAGCTCAGGGTCACTACACGCCTTATCTTACATCCGAGCAGGAGGCTGAGGACAAAGCCACTTGGGAGGCGACGCTGAAGGGACTAAGTCTCCGGAGAGGAGATGCAAGGACAGCGGCCCTCAGAGAGAAGAAGAGATTAGCTGACTTGGCTAAAATGATTAGCCTATCTCAGAAGCCAGCAGATGATCCAAGGAAGCAGATTCCACGGGGTTCCAAGTTCAGGAGGGCACCTTATACCAAGAAGGACCATCATGTGGACAAGTGGGTGCCAGCCGAGCTTAATGAGCAGTGGGAGGAACTTAAAGAAGATTTTATCAAGGGATACTATGTGTGGGGTATCTATACTACTGATAGACCAGCTGACCAACTCTTTGATGAGCTTATTTGCCGATTTGATATGGAACTCAGAGATCAGCTTCGTCAGATCATGGAAAGAGAGAAGATGCCTTTCAAAGCTCCAGTGTTCAGAAGAATCCCTCCTCCCCGGACTACTCGCGGCATGCTGTGCACAAAAGAGATTGAGAGAGAAGTCGAAGAAGCTGCTTATCACCTCTCGCCCGAACTTTGACCATCCTGGCGATCACGAGGAAATCCAGTCCCGAGAGCCGAATCTACAAGTATTATTACCGGACCCTCCCGGTGATAAGTCCGAAGACTTCAAGAAGCGTACTCGAGAGATTCGGACGTCAGCAGTGATCTTGCTTTCCTTGTCTTCCTTTTGTAAGAGTGATAGAAACTTGTACTCTCTTGATCATATTTATAACAGTTTCTATTGCTTGCCAGACAATTACTCATTGTCTCATGACTTTTGTTTATGTTTTTCACAACTGATCACTAAGTGATCTGACACACACTCACATAACCGTTTCTCTGATTTTGCCTATCTCTCGCCTACTGACTTGATGTTTAACTGATCACCTTGATTGTATCTTCAGATATATTAGGGGGATATTATTGTCAGTAGATTAGCTTTCCTTTCCTTATTGTTTTAGAGTGGAGGTTTTGGCATCATCAATTAGGGGGAAATTGTTGGGTTATGAGTCAATAGATGGTACTCAGCTGTTTAGTGGTTAAAAGAATATTGGGGGAAATCATAGTAGTACTATGGAATTGAAGATCCCAAAACCCAGCTGATATCAGTAGTATAGTGTGTCGATAGGATTAGACGATGTATAGGTTAGACTTTTTTGTTTTGATTATCTTTTTGTCTAAGTCCTGTACGGGGTAAACTGTTGGGCCGATCTTCGACGAGGTTACTCTCCGAAACCCCACGTCATCAATGTAAGAGCTTGCGTTCTTCACCCGACGGTGATCTTCACCTCGGAGGGAGACGGCCCACCGGCCTAATAAGATATCGGCGAAGAACATAATGCAAAGCTCCGGTACCTTCGCAGTTATCGGCTAACCCACCGTGAGCCTTATCGGCTTGTCGGCCAACTCAGCCGAAGAAGACAGAGACTGTCTTGAGTCTACTGTATCCGACAGAAAGCGACCCAGCCGTAAACATCTTTTCGAAGTTCAGCAGAAGATCATACGAGGATGTGGAATAGTCAACTTTATCCCTGACACATTCTCACCTACCACAAACCTCGACCAATGAGACGCCGACAACGCTTTGACCTGCTCTGACCAACTAAAGTTGCTATCATGTACAGTATTAACTGCCCTGCTGCAACAATTCGAATTTATGGCCATTTTCTTTGGAAGCTTGTGACATGTGGCATCGTCTTCTCCAACGGACATATGCCTGCTCACAACTATAAATAGAGAAGAAATCCGAGCTCCACGTAACGGGACTCGTAAGGGAAAAAGCTCAAGCTCAAGAACACTCTAGCGAACTCAACAGATTATACAGAGAAGAACTTGCTTTCATAGAATATTTGTAGCTCTTCTCTCTAGAGTATTTAGATCCCTTTATTCTCTAGACTAAGCTCATTGTCAGATTTATAGCTTAGATTTCGAAGGAGTTCACTTTTAGTGAATTGTTCTTATTGTAAGAACTCCTTCTTAGTTGGAGATTATCCCCTCCCTTTCGAACTAAGGTTTGAATTGTAAAGTCGCTAAGGACTATAACTTAGAAGGATCTGTCCAGTGCACAGATACCTTGCTGAGACTTGCTCAGAATAATCAACAAGTTCTCCTGCCTAGTCAGGACCGTGGACGTAGGATCTTGCGTATCCGAACCACGTTATATCGCTTATGTTATTTACTGTTTTATTGCATATCATACAAACCGCTCAAAATTATATGTTTGCATAAAACGTATTTTAAAAGCGCACAGCCAAAATAATTTATCTTGCGAAAACACGTTTTCAAACTGAGATGAATCTCCGGGCCCTACACACTTATCCGCACAACGTCTCCGACTGAGTTTCAACGACTGACTAAAGTCAGTAGGAGAGCTCAGTAGCTGACACACTCTGACCCCGTGATCGAAGGTTGCTATTTGGCATTGTTCATCAGTTGCACCAAACAGCTCAGCTGTCCTTCGATTTGAGAAAAAGAAACTGTGATCATGTGTATTCATCCCCCCCCCCTCTACACCTGACTATCGTCTCCGGACCAACAGGACATCAGTAAGCAGCTACAGGATCTGAGCTTGAAAGATAAAGTTGAAAAGATCCATCTGTGTTGGGATGATGATTCAGATGAAGAAACTAAAGAGAAGTCTACTGAATCTCAGCCAGCCAGGCCGAAGCAAAGTATTGACTCTACTGAACAGAGTCAATCACAGGTAACTCAGGTCGATGAAGAAACCCAAGTGGTAACTGAGACCTCTACTGAGAATAATAATTTAGGGGGAACAAATGAAGTTCCTAAGCAAAATGCCCCTGAACTTGGTGACTCAGTAGACCCAACCCTAGTAACTGAATTGCTTCAATCTCATAATAGTACAACTGAAATGCCTAACTCACCTACTATTTGTGTTGAACAAATTTCAGATGAAGAGTTGAAACATCGTAGATCGTAGCTGGACGCACACACTTCTGATTTGATTATTGGAGATCCTTCAGCAAGCGTAAAGAGAAGATCCAGATTCTGTCAGGGAGAAAGCGCTTTATATTCCTGCTTCTTGTCTACTGAAGAACCTCAGTCAGTTGAGGATGCACTTAAGGACGCTGATTGGATCATAGCCATGCAAGAAAGGTTTTGTATGGGTTAAAACAAGCACCAGGGCTTGGTATGATACCCTAATCGAAGTTTCTTCTTCAGAAAGGTTTTCAGAAGGGCACAGTAGACCGCACATTATTCAGCATTCGACTGGAAGACGATATCTTACTTGTGCAGATCTACGTAGATGACATAATCTTCGGATCAAAGAACGTCATCATGTGTCAGCAGTTTGAGAAAATGATGAAGGACAAGTTCGAGATGTCAATGATGGGAGAAATGAACTATTTCCTCGGTTTTCAAGTCAAACAATTTGAGAAGGGAACGTTCATCAATCAAGGCAAATGCACTCGAGACCTCATCCAGAAGTTCGGTTGCACATCCGGCAAACCAATCAAGATCCCGATGAACACGAACATGAACTTATGTTGTAGGTGTCTGCGCTCGATTTCAGGCGAATCCTAAGCAGAGTCATATGGACTCAGCAAAGAAGATTCTCCGCTATCTCAGAGGAACACCTGACATGGGTTTATGGTATCCAGCTGATGATAATATTGAACTAACTGATTATTCTGATGCTGACTATGCAGGATGTAGAATTGACCGAAAGTCAACTTCTGGAATGTGTCAGTTCCTTGGCAGTAAGCTGATTTCATGGTTTTCAAAGAAACAACATTCAGTAGAAACGTCAACTACTGAAGCTGAATATATGGCTGCCGGAAGTTGATGCGCCCAAATCCTTTGGCTGAGATAGCAGCTAGCGACTATGATGTTATTCAGAATGAAGTGTCGATCTTCTGCGATAGCACTAGTGCAATTGCAATCACTCAGAATCCAGTACTTCACAAAAGATGCAAGCACGTAAACATCAAACACCACTTCATTCGTGATCATATCGAAAAGAAGGATATCAGGATGGAAAAGATCCATACTGACCACCAAAGGGCAGATATTCTGACCAAGCCTCTAGCTGAAGCCAGATTCAGAGAACTTTCAGTAGAGCTAGGTCTGTTGGACCCCTACTGACTCCACTCAGTAAGTGGATTCAGGAGAGGAACATTCAGCAAGGGGGAATGCTCACTCTCAGTACTGAGTAAAATTCAGTACGTAGAGACTCAGCAACCATCTACACGAGGTATCAGCTGACTACGATGTTCAGCTGACAGGTTTGCGTATCTCTACTCAGTAGCCAATGAAATATTATGTGCATTTATGACTCAGATTCAGCTTCGTATTCAATGACTTACGAAATGTCATTTAATATAACGGTTTACATTAAATACACGACATTCTATGTAAATTATGTTGAACTCTGCGGCGCATTTAATGCATGTCGTATCAAGTTACTTCTTTGGCTATTTACAATTGTATTTTGACTTAGGCGGCTAAAATGATCATTACCTATTTTATAACATTAAATCCTAGCCGTCCATCTCAAAAGCTATTTCAAACTGAACCATGGATTTATTAATTGTTCATCTTCTTTAACATATATAAACACGTTCAAAGTTAGAAACCGCCATTTTTACTCTGCATATTTTCGAACCCTAGTTTTCTGAGAAAAAACCTTGCCTCCTTACAAACCCATTTTCAAAACTCTCAGAAACTCTTTGGTAAACTTTTCATGATCATTCAGTATCGTATATGATAATTTCAATATTTTTCGTTCGATACTGATTTCTTGTCCTTGCAGATTACTGAATATGGCAGGAAGAGTTATCGCTCCGATGAACATGAAAGAGATCCTCGAGAAGGACCGATTTTAGTTCGAGCCGATGATGGAGTTCGACACCTGCGATCTAGATTTCATGGAGGAAATCTTTGATTCACTGAGGGCGACTGGTCTGGAGAAGTTCCTGTCTAGGAAGCCATCGTACTTCCTCCTTCGCCAGATAGTTGAACTGTATCTGAACTCCGAGTCAGCCGAAGGGGACATTCGATGCAGATGTGTCACCTATATCCTTGGAGATCCCGCTTGCGTCGTTCCTGAGATCAAGCATATATCTATCAAGGAAGCACTTCAGCGAAGCTTCCAACTTCCGAGCGAAGGATTTACAACAGTGGGCTATAAAGACGATCTCATGGATGAGTATCTGGAAGTATTCTGCGGGAAGCCAACAACATTCAGAGCAGCCTTCCCAAAGAGTGCTATGCTTCCTCAGTATAGAGCCCTCGCATACATAGTGACTCAGATACTGACGAGTCAGGCCGTCTCGTTCGACCAAGTATCGCGACCGAAGATTCAACTTATGATGGCCATTCACGACATGCTAAGATCAACTGGACTGAATTCTTCCTGAAGGAGTTTATGACTCAGGCTGCCAAGTTCGATCGTTCAGACAACTGCCTGTCAGTGAAGGGAAAGCTATTATATGGGACAAAGTTATCTGTCATGATAGAGGACCTCTGCGAAGCTGACAATGTGGTGTACGCTGACAAGATATACTTCAACCCGAAGAAAGTCAGATTCCAGAGCAGAGCAGCGGCCCTTCAGCAGATTGGGTCAGGGGCTGCTGATCCCAAGACCGGCACTCAGAAGACCTCCACCCCCACGAAGAAGAGGTCCCCTCCCAAGTCTACTCCAAAGACTCCGACCAAGAGACTGAGGAAAGTCAGTGAGGTCGTACCAGAGGTAGTACCTGAGGTAGTGTCTGAACCACCTCTGCAGCTGAGGGACGAGTCTGAATCCTCAGAGAAGACTCCGTCAGTGGAGAAGGCCATCTCCACTGAACGTGACGAGACAGTGGACAAAGGGGTCCAAGATGAACCGATTCAAACCTCTCAGAGCCCCTTGGATGTTCCTCCACTGAGCAGAATTCCTTCTGCTGAGCAGCAACTGTATCCTATTGAAGTAGAAGATTCTGAGAATGCTTCTGAGTCAGAATCGATCGGGATAGAGGCTTTCGCTCTGCAATCAAGAGCCTCCCGAGAAATTACTGAACGAATCCCGGAGATAGCCAGCCAAAATGATCTAGTCACCTTGGCAAGGCAGGCTAGACTCCATATGCTGATCCGGTTCCAGGAGTGGTCTACTCTGAACAGACTAATCCAGCATCACTCCTGCGAACAGCTCCTCGAAGAGGAGTTGATCATCAGGGACAAAATAGGCTACTCCGAGCCATCAGATATTTGTTCCTTGGAAGATTTGAGGGCTACTATGCTAGCCATGCTGAACGACCGCCAACCAATTTCAGCATCGGCACTCTCAAACGGGTCTGACCCCGATGGTCAGGACCCACCCCGTGATTCAGGCCCTGAGAAGCTTGATGAGGGAACTCAACTGGACAAGGATGCACCAACTTCTACTGCTAAACCACCTCTCAGCATCCTTGGACTAGGTCAGTCGGCGGCTGGTACCTCGAAGTCTGCAGAACCAGCTCAACTCTTACTTGAATCTGCGTTCGAGGTAGCGCCCAGCCCTAAAAGCCGACGATTGAAGTCAGTGGCTAGGGCCCTGAGTAGTCAAGGGACTCAGAACCGACTCCTCGC
Organism: Lavandula angustifolia; assembly: GCA_028984105.1. NCBI lineage: Eukaryota > Viridiplantae > Streptophyta > Magnoliopsida > Lamiales > Lamiaceae > Lavandula > Lavandula angustifolia. The sequence continues at coordinate 17,228,561 of CM054814.1, forward strand.
CTACGCCATCCACAAGACGTGGAGGAAGACCACTCAGGCCCAGAGTGCAAAGATCAAGGGGCTCAGAACGACCATTCAGAACACGCCTACCCCGTATTTCTCCAATATTCTGACTGACGCACTCGCAACTCAACGAGCCGACTTTGAAGAGCAACTGAAGGTGATGCAGGCTGGCCAAGCAAAGCTTCTGGAAGAATACAAAGCCGCCCAGTCAGCTCACACCGCATCCGTCTCTTCTATCTCTCATGCCTCTGAACTCAGACTCCAATCAATTCCGAAGGCTATGGAAGAGAGAGTGGATAAAAAGTTGCAAGATATCTAGACAGCAGCAGACGCCTCTCACAAGAAGTACAGCGACCAACTTACTGTGGAGAGAAATGAGCTACATGAAAGACTCACAAAGCTGCAGTACGCCTTGGATGATTTATCAGCAGCGTACAAAATTCTGGATAAAAAGGTACCTATTCCCACCCCTGGCGTATTTGATGATGCCAAAAAGGGGGAAGGAAAACTGAAGATTACAGAAGGGAAGGTACTGAGAGTACCAAGAGGAGTGAAGATAGTGGCAGGAGCAACCCAGATTCAGCAATCTGCTCCCACTGGTCCCTCTACTCAGTCTGGCGAGGCCCAGGGTGCCTCAGCAGTAGGCGATGTAGTGTCTGCTGAGACCGGCCCAAGTGGCTCAGGACCCAAGGACTCTGCTACTCAAGCAACACAAACTCCAAGTGACATAATCAATGAGATTGTTGAGTACGCAGAAGAGGAGTCCTCTACCTCCTCCAGTTGCAGGTAAAGGCAAGAAAATACTGAAGCTTCCAACCCCTCCTTCTAAAAAGAAAGGACCCCAGAGGTACATTACTCCGGAGGAAGAAGCTCAGATTGTTGCGGATGAAAAACTCGCAAAAGAAATTGCCAAGGCTGAGGCTGCAAACAAGCCGAAGAAGAAGCCAGCCAAAGGCAAAACTAAGGCTCCAGTAGGTGGTAGAAAGTTTGGACCTAGACTGCCTCCAAGGACTTTAAACTTGAGTGATGAGGCAGACAAGGAGAAAGAAAAGGAAAAAGAACAGCTGCAGACATCTGGTCAGCAGGGCACTTCAAAAGATAAATCATCAACTCCTGTTGATTCAGAAGAAGAAGCTCATGTACCTTCCTATGTCCCCTCGAAGCAACAAGATCTAGAAATGCAACTGATATGGGATCAGATGTAGAGGTATCTTGACAGAGGAGCTGAAGCAAGGCAGTTAGAAGCAGCCAGAGAAAGGCTCAGAATGGCAGATCTAGAAGCTATGAGGCTGAAAGCTGAGAAGGAAGCAAGCCGAAGGATTCCTGAGAAGGCAGATATTCCTTTCAGATACAGAAGATTCAGGAAGCCTACTGACCTCAAACTCCACAGGTGGCCAAGAGTTGATGAATGGATGCCATGGGAACGAACACAGAGATGGGAATCACTGAAGGGTGATTACATCAAGAGATATTACTTCTGGAGATACTGGCCTGAAATGCACAAGTCTATTGCATTTGCTCAATGGCTTCTGAAGATGGACCCAGAGATATTTGCTAGAGTTCAGAAGGCCATAGCAGACAAAATCGATGTCAGAGTCTCAGCTCCAAGAATCATGCCCCCCCCCACTGAAACTAGATGGCTCTGTTCATTATGGAGTGATTGAGAAAGAGATTCAAGATGCTGCTGAAGCCAAAGGCTTAGAAGAAGATGATCCTGCTGATATTCTGGAGATACTGAAGCTAAGGAAGACTACTTACAGAATGTATGGACTGCCACTTCCTGAATCAAAATCAAAGGACTTCAAAGACAGGATTCAGCAGTTCAGATGATATATAGCTTCTGTATTTCTTGTAATTTCTGTTCTGTTTTTCCTTAGAATAGCAGTTGATGTATCTGTACTGGCGTTCATTATATATAAAACATCACTGTTGTTCGGCCCTGAAAATTCCCCATTGTCTATATGGCCCTGTTTGTCTTTATGCTTAACAAACAGAATCATTCAAGTGATTACTGACTCACACACTTACTTAATATTCATATATTTACTCTGTCAGTTTTTACCTTGTTAGATTCTGATCTATTAGATTGCTTTTAGATGGGGGAAAATGTTGTTAGACAGGGAGAAATTGCTGATTAGTTTTCTGTATAAGTTCTGATATTTCTTCCCTGATTCCCTCAGTAGTCTAGGACTTGAAGAACAACTCCACTGATTCTACATGTAATACTTGTAAGGAGCTCTGTTTCTGATAAGTCATAGTGTTAGGTTTTGGCATCATCAAATAGGGGGAAAATGTTGGGAGATGATTCAGTCTTCTCACAATCGGTTGAGACATAACTCAGTAGCCCAGTGCTATGAATATTTACTAAAGATTTGAAGATCCCAAAACCCTACTTTGACTGATGAACCATTCAATTGTAATATGTCCTGTTTTGTCTCTGAGGTTTCAGACTCAGTAGACACTCTTCATCTGGTTCAGGCGCTCAGTATATTACATGCCTCGAGTACTTAAGTAGAAGACTTAGTGATACTTGGACTCGACGGGAGCAAGATATCGAAAGGAGTCGGTGAACCGAACTCGGCGGAGTAGTTCACTGAACTCAGAGTTGATCTTCAGTAGAGCCTACTCAGCAGGAGTATGCTACTGAATAGAGATCGACTCAAGAACGGCCGGGACAGTCTTCTGACTGTCAGGATTCTCTAAAAGTCTAAATCAGCAGAGTCATACGAGGAAGAGAGAAGTCAGCTTCAGATATACCTTGAAGTCTGTTCTGTCTCACCTACTTTCTTTATCCTCGACCAATGACAAGCAGCCAGCTGTCCATATTCTGATTAAAGCTGCAAATCAACAACTTTCTAGAAATAGAGCGAAAGGACACTACAACCATACTTTGAAAGAGTCGTTAGCTACCCGAAAGAGAGAGACACAAGGATCGTCGTCTCCAACGGATCTATCCTTATCTCTGCTCTATAAATAGAGGGATACAATTCAAATTGATGTTCACGACCAACACGAGCGAACCTAGAAATAAAAGAACACAGGAGCATTCACGAGCAACTCAAAACGTTCTAAGTCTTCCGCAAGAAGTTTGAAGAGTAATCTCCGGCGAAAGACGACATACCTGCTCACAGGGAACCAAGCTGAACCAGAAATATAAAGCCTCTAGTATCCAAGCGACTGAACACGAACATAAGTCTTTACTTAACCGTTCGTCGCTCTAGAAGCCACCTTCTCGTTCCCTATCCCTCTAACCTAAGTTCAGCTGATCATATCCATAGCTTAGACGAAGGAGTTCATATTTGAACTGATCCTTATTGTAAAGGACTCCTTCATAGTTGGATAGTTTCTCAAACACTTAGTTTGATACCCTGTAAACTGAGACTTGCTCAGTATAATCACTAAGGCCAGTGTTTGTCCAGCGTACAAACCAACTGAGACTATCTCAGTATAATACTTAGCCTCCTGATTTTTCGGGACAGTGGACGTAGGATTGTTGGATCCGAACCACTTTAAAAACTGCATGTGTTCTATGTTCGTTTTTCTGTTTTAACTGTTGCATTGATTACTGTGCATACTAAAATTATTTTCTAAAATCATTCAACTGAGTTTCAGCAAGCTTAATCAATTGCACTAACATACTGAAACTGTTTTATTAAAAACGTTTTCTAAACTCAACTGAATTTGGGCCTACACATTTCCGCACTACTGAACTTCAGCTGAACGGTACTGAATTCTGACTCTAGTCAGCTAGCAGGCCTCAGTGAAGTCAATCACTCTGCCACGCAATCCAGAACAGATTATTTGGTTTACTGAACTTGTTCAGTACGACACTCTCCTGAAAAGGACTGTTCGCGTTTAAAGTTGAGAAATCGATTTTCAAGTGTATTCAACCCCCTCCCCCCTCTACACCTGAACGCTTATTCTCGGGACCAACAAATTCACTCAAGAAAATATAGCTCTTAATCACAGATTATTCTTGTTATTAATATAAAAAAAGTAACAACCCATTAATTAAGATTTAAAAATTAAATATAGCTACACGACATAAGAGGATATATGGTATTCTCTCCTGTCCCATTTAAAGTGACGCGTTTTCCTTTTCGGGATGTCCCACTTAAAGGGTCACGTTTTCTTAAAAGGAAATAACTTTGAAAAATATTCCTACATTATCTTTTACTTCATTCGTCCCATCATTTTCGACTCGCTTTCCCGATTAGGACGTTCCATTATTTCTGACTCAATCCTAATTTGACAAAAAATTAATATACTATCTCTTACTTTTTCATAGTGGGATGGAGATATTACTTTTTTATTTCTCTCTCATACTTTATCATTTACTCTATCACAATCTCACTTATTTTCTCTCTCTTACTTTATCATTTACCTATCTCTCATACTTTTATTATCTGTTTTCTTAATTCTCACACCGAAAAAAAAAATGCGTTGCTTTAAACGGGACGGAATGAGTTTACGGAAAGGTGCATTGGCTCGATGGGCCTCACCGGCTAAATCTTTATAACTAAGGGTGTAAGTGGTTCCGCTCCGAACCATGAAACCGATCGGACCGAACCGAATCAAACCGAAAAATGCGGTTCGGTTCGGTTTTGCGGTTTGGTTCGGTTTATTTTTTTAGAAACCGTTTACATTCGGTTCGGTTCGCGGTTCCAAGAATTTTTGAACGGTTCAAACCGACCCGAACCAATATCATATTTTTTAATTTTTTTATTTAATATTTGTTCTTCTTATATGAGAATATTATTGAATTTAGATATTAAATTTAAGTTAAGATCAATTCTAATCTATATAAATGAAGAGAAAGGAGTAACAACTCTATACTTATGAGTTCGGAATGAGTGACATCCTACAAACTATTATTCTTGCATTATTTAGGATTTAAAAAATAAATTAAAAAAATAAAAAGGTGAACCGAGGAACCGAGGAACCGAACCGAACCAAACCATTTATAAGCGGTTCGGTTCGGTTCGGTTCGGTTCCGACATTGAAAAATTCATCGAACCAAATCGAACCGAACCATTTATATGTGTTCGGTTCGATTCCTAAAATACATAAAAAACCGAACCGAACCGTTACACCCCTATTTATAACATTGGCCCATATACCCATTAAAATAACAAATTACTACTCCTTCCATCTAAGTGAATCGTTTTATTTCTTTTAGCAGCGATAATTTATAGTATCATTTACTTGAACCTATTTGATTGGGGAGACAAGCAACTACCAAAATGATAAAGGACTTTATTTTTAGTTCCGAAGTAATAGTAATTGTGTGTGTTTGTTGACGGTTCATAGAAAATATAACGCAAAAACTTGGGTGCAACCAGTTGCAGGTGCAACCGGCTGCACCCAGTTAAATAGCATATTAATATAAATGTTTACATAAGCGTTCATGTAGCGCAGTTGGTGAGTTGCTGGACTCTCACCCGAGAGACCCGGGTTTGAGACCCAGCAACAACGTTTTAGTTTTTTTAACTTTTAACATTAAAAATTTAATTTTTTATTTTAAAAAAATTAATGTATGACACAAAGAATATTAATATGTAATATTAAAATTTTTTCTTGTTAAAAATATAATATTTTTAAAAAAATATATATAATTGTATAAACAACTACAATATGACACGAAAAATAATAAATTTAATTTCTTATTTTTTAAAAAATTAATATATGACACAAATAATATTAATATGTATATTAAAAAAATTTCTTGTTAAAAAAATATAGTAATATTTAAAAAAAAATTATAATTGTATAAATAACTACAATATGAGACGAAAAATAATAAATTTAATTTCTTATTTTAAAAAAATTAATATATGACACAAAGAATATTAATATGTATATTCAAAAAAATTCTTGTTAAAAAATATAATATTTTTAAAAAAAAATTATAATTGTATAAACAACTACAATATGACACGAAAAATAATAAATTTAATTTCTTATTTTTTAAAAAATAATATATGACACAAAGAATATTAATATATATATTAAAATTTATTCTTGTATATATAATAGTCATAGAATTTAAAAAATATATATAATTATATATGTAATAGTCATAGAAGAGATATAACATAATGAGGAATATGTATGAGATAATAAAAGTATTTGTCCTTAACAAAGTATCACATTATATGAAAAAGTATTCATTATTCTGAATATATCACTTGTTCTGAATAAAATTATCACTTCTGACTAGTAATGTATCACTTGTCATGAATCAAAGTATCACTTGCTATGAATATAAGTATCACTTATTATGAATAAAAGTATCACTTGTCATGAATCAAAGTATCACTTGCTATGAACAAAAGTATCACTTATTATGAATACAAGTATCACTTGTTCTTAACCAAAGTATCACTTTACATGAAAAATATAAATTATTTTGAATATTAGTAGGAATGATACTGTTCTTTAGACAGAGTGATACTTTTGCTTACATATAAAGTGATACTATTGTTCAATAGGAATGATACTTTTCTTTAGACAGAGTGATACTTTTGTTAACAGAATGTGATACTATTGCTCAATAGAAGTGATGTTTTTCCTTAGAAAAACTGGTATTTTTGTTTACATATAAAGTGATAATATTGTTCAATAGGAATGATACTTTTTCTTAAAAAGACTAATACTTTTGTTAACAGAATGTGATACTTTTGCTCAATATAAGTGATACTTTTTCGTAGAAAAACTGATACTTTTGCTTACTGAAAGTGATACTATTGTTCAATAAGAACGATACTTTTCCTTAGAAAGAGTGATACTTTTGTCAACAAAATATGATATTTCTTTTCCTTAGAAAGACTAATACTTTTGTTAACAGAATGTGATACTATTGCTCAATAGAAGTGATACTTTTCCTTAGAAAAACTAATACTTTTGCTTACATATAAAGTGATATTATTGTTCAATAGGAATGATATTGTTCTTTAGACAGAGTGATACTTTTGTTAACAGAATGTGATAATTTTGTTCAATAGAAGTGATACTTTTCTTTAGAAAAACTGATATTTTTGCTTACATATAAAGTGATACTATTGTTCAATAGGAATGATACTATTCTTTAGAAAGAGTGATACTTTTGCTTACATATAAAGTGATACTATTGTTTAATAGGAATGATACTTTTCTTTAGAAAGACTAATACTTTTGTTAACAAAATGTGATACAGTAAAAATACGAAAAAATACCGTAGCAGTTCCACGACTAAAAGGTTCGGAAAGCTAGCTTTTTCCAAACCCTTTAAAAATGCGAGTGTTCCGAAGGAACGCGAGCATTTTTAACCGAGAAAAAAAGTAGGGTTTAGACTTCTCCTCTAGGGTACAGTAAAAACAAGAAAAATACCGTAGCAGTTCCACAACTAAAAGGGTTTGGAAATGCTAGCGTTCCGAAGTAATGTTAGCTTTTTTACCAAAATGTGAGTGTTCAAGGAACGCGAGCATTTTTAACCTGGAGAAAAAGTAGGGTTTAGTCTTCCCCTCTAGGGTACAAGAAAAACAAGAAAAAATACCGTAGCAGTTCCACAACTAAAAGGGTTTGGAAATGCTAGCGTTCCGAAGGAACGCTAGCTTTTTCCAAACCCTTTAAAAATGCGAGTGTTCCGAAGGAACGCGAGCATTTTTAACCGGAGAAGAAAGTAGGGTTTAGACTTCCCCTCTAGAGTACAAGAAAAAACAAGAAAAAATACCGTAGCAGTTCCACGACTAAAAAGGGTTTGAAACGCTAGCTTTTTCCAAATCCTTTAAAAATGCGAGTGTTCCGAAGGAACGCGAGCATTTTTAACCTGGAGAAAAAAGTAGGGTTTAGACTTCTCGTCTAGGGTACAAGTAAAAACAAGAAAAAATACCGTAGCGGTTCCCACGACTAAAAGGGTTTGGAATACTTTTGTTAACAACATGTGATACTATTGCTCAATAAGAATGATACTTTTCTTAAGGAAGAATGATACTTTTCTTAAGGAAGAATAATACTTTTTTTAACAACATGTGATACTATTGCTAAATAAGAATGATACTTTTCTTAAGGAAGAATGATATTTTTCTTAAGGAAGAATGATACTTTTGCTCAATAGAAGTGATACTTTTCCTTAGAAAAACTGATACTTTTGCTTACATATAAAGTGATACTATTGTTCAATAGGAATGATACTATTCTTTAGACGAGTGATACTTTTGCTTACATATAAAGTGATACTATTGTTTAATAGGAATGATACTTTTCTTTAGAAAGACTAATACTTTTGTTAACATAATGTGATACAGTAAAAATACGAAAAAATACCGTAGCATTTCCACTACTAAAAGGGTTTGGAAATGCTAGCGTTCCCTTTTCAAAACCCTTTCAAAATGCGAGTGTTCTGAAGGAACGCAAGTATTTTTCACCGGAGAAAAGAGTAGGGTTTAGACTTCCCCTCCGTGGGTACAGTAAAAATACGAAAAATATCGTAGCAGTTATTAAAAAAATTAAAGTGTTATTAAAAAAATTAAAAATAAAAATGGGTGTATCAATAAGATTTTTAAAAAAGGTGTTATTAAAAAAATATTACGTAAAAAAATAAAAAAAATAAAAATAAAAAGTGTTATTAAAAAAATTTAAAAATAAAAAGTCACATGCGTAAGAAAAAGTGTTATTAAAAAAAATAAAAATAAAAATAAAATAAAAAAGTGTTATTAAAAAAAAGTGTCACGTAAAAAAAATAAAAAAAAATAAAAAGTATTATTAAAAAAAGTATCACTATTTTAAATTAATGTATCAATTTAAATGAAAATGAAGGAAAAGAAAAAAAAATGAAATGAAAAGAAAGGAAAAGAAAAAACATTAAAATGAAAAGAAAGGAAAAGGAAAAAAAAAAACTTTAAATGTCGCTGCTGGGATTTGAACCCAGGCAGCAGAAGTGAGTGTCCAAAATACTCAACCAACTGCACTACACAACATTAATGTAACAATTACAAACCGAATTGTATATATCGGTAAGCATCCGGTTGCACCTGCAACCGGATGCACAGGAGACCAACTCAAAATATAATTATGACTAACTAGAAATACGAGATTTAAGGTTTGAGACCTGTTGACAGAACTTCGAATTTTCAATTGAATGAGGAATAAATTGAAATCCTAAAAAAATAAATTTACTTGAACTATTTTATTAAATTACGCATTGACCTGTAAACACTTCATATATGAATAATTATTTTTATAAATACACAGCTTCAAAGTATCCAACACGTATTTTGATAAGCCTAGTCACAGAACCCCAATTTTTTTAAAACACTACATTACTATTCTTGTCTGCTTACTCTTTGACAGGGAATTTAAAAACTGAGCAAAAATATATTTCTCAATCTCATTTAAAAGGACCCATTACCAAAAAAAAAAAGTTATTTTTCAAAAAATTGAAATTTCTCAGAGACTACAAGACAAAAAACTAAATCAACAAAAGTGCAGTACAGCAAGCCTTAAGGTACAAAATTTCTCCATCCAAAATATAAGTCTTAGATCCACCTCTGAATTTACGTTTGACCTTTTTCGGAGTATTTATACTTCCCACTGTAGTTTGACACCACAGACAATACAAGAAAGAAGCATATTTAGCATGCGGATAAAACCTAATTAATAATTAAGAACCATTAGCAAGATACACAGCCCGGGCAAGGCCAAAAGTGTGCGAATCAACATATACCAAAAACCATCACACATGAGACCTGCAGGTTCACTAGGACTGACTAGAGGTTACTGAGTTCGGCATTCGACTCGAAAACATACATAAAACCTAACATAAAGAAGCTACTTGTCCACATAAAATAGGAACACCAGCACTTCAACAGAAAAACATGGAGTTACGAACATTTTCCTGCAACTTAGGCATGGGGGGAACAGGTGGGGCACTGGCTGGACCCGTCCCGTTGTGGTTGGACGATGTCTCAGATGCATCTTCAAACTTCATCCACTGACCTAGCTGTGTAGCGGCCAAGTGAGCATAGCATATCGGAGCAACTGTAGATTGGACACGTGTAGGAGAGTGAGTGAGGCAAGAACAATGACAACAAAGAGTTGAGATGGATAAATAATGTTGTAGTGTTTTCATTACCAACAGAGATAGCAGTTGTGCTGCGCTGATACCTGCAAAAGGAATTTTAAGAGTTTTAGGATCAAGAATTTCACAAACTGCAGAGATGTGCGTTGGCTTTGCAATGTGACGATTAACTTACACGTAAGAGAGGGAGTGCACAAGTTCCTGCAAGTCGTCTGGAGAAAAGCCAATCTCGTCTAATAGGACATGGTAATGCGTCGGCCTTGTGGTTCCCTATGAATGAAAATAGAAATACATTAGAATAATGAGCAAATTCCAAGAGAGAAGTAATAAACCATGAATTGAACTCTTAACCAGTGGAACCGACATTCACCTATGAAGTTATCACTTATCAGAAGTTCAAACAGGGATCAGCTAAACAAGGTAGATAAATTTTAAAAGGAATTGGGGTAATCAAATTGAAACATTTATAAGATGCAAGATCAAACTCCTAACCTTAATATACAAATTGACCAAAAATTTCAAGTTCTGGGAAGTGAAATCTATAGCATGCTTCAAGGAGATTAGAAGATGCTTACAATCATGCCAGCATGTGCGCATAAGTAAAAGTCATTGTTCCTCGGGTGACAAACTTTGTTGTCTATTATGGTCCCTGTGAATCAGATGGCATGAACACCAGTCAGATTCAAATTCTTCCAAATTCATAGGATTTATAAGAAATCATATTGACAGAAGTGTGAGAGTGCATCACCGGGCTGCACGTTATCCGGAGAATTTGGGAGAAAAAATTTAGTATGGTGATTTTTCTGGGCCACAATGACCACAAACTTTGGAGACCAATTCTCATCAAGAAACTTGCAGGCCTGTAGAAAGTGGAAGAATGGTTGGGAACTTGATATGCCTTGTAAAATTTACACAGAAAACCAAAGAGCAATAAGACCAATGTGGAAGGAGCTCCGACCTCTATGATTTGGTTCAGTTCAATGTTCAGAACTTGATTGAACTGGGACTCGCTCACACCATCTCTGAAATTTAAAGCAAATAATCACAATATTCAAAATAAGAATCATAAAAACACAACATACTCGTGCCGCTACAACATACTGCCAACAAATCCATTCATTATGATTTTATCCTCTTTAATAGCATAAAAGATCCATGTTCAGCCTGCCTTCTTATAATGAACAAAACTTGCATTGCTCAATATGCTTGGTTCAATCTGTTATCTTTCTGCCAAGCCAGATATTAGGTGGTAAAAATGTTACCTGAATACGATTATCTGATCCGGCTTCCTTTTCCCAGAGCTCACGTAGAAATCAACCAGCAGTTCCCTAAAAATGAAGAGGAAAGAAGATTAGGTCATACACATAAGCACTTTGTTTTTTCAAGTCAATATACAGATTAAGGATGTGTGTTTTTTTCTGCAGTCAAATGTCAATCATGGCACGACCTAATTTAGAACTACAGTGCAACCAGATACCACGGAGAGCAATGAAAAAAAGCAGTGCCTACTGGTTAGCAATAACAGCAGGATGTCATTCAGTTAAAGCTCATAGCAAAGTGTTATGCCAAAAGTACCAAATACCTTATTATGCCATCGTCTTCAGTGTCCGAAACCCGTTTGAATAGTGAATCTATCATTTCAAGCTTAGGAGATTGGGTACGGACACAGGCTCTATAGCGAGAAACTGAAGGCCACTGTCTCGAGCTAACAACCTGGATATTAAACAGAACAAGTTCTAATATGACTACCATGCTCTAATTATTCTGAACGAGGGTGTGCAGAAAAATTGAATAAATCTTATTTCAGTAAGCATCAATATGTAAAGAATGATAAACAGAAAATGGTTGGAAAAGTATATATATAAAAGCCATGCCCTTTACCGCAGCAATTGATGGGATATCAGACTGTCCAGGTGAGCCATGAGACACATCCATGCCAAGAATCAGGGTAGGAACCTTAGATACCATGGGGATCGAAGGAGAAATCTCACCAGCTAACATAGAGTTCAGCCCACCAAGCTGCCAGAAACTAAAAGTAAGCAAAAGAAGCTGCAAACAAGCCTAGAGCTACAATTTTATGCTGATGTTATTAAGATAAATGTTACAAGGGCATGTCTGATAAGATATGATGAGATAACTAACCTTTGCATTAATCTTCAACAGGAGATTTGTAAGATACTGATCATTGACTCTCGTTGGTGCCAAGCATTGAGTAACGACTCCAAAATCAGACAGGTTTTTGCGCTTCCACGGAGCTTACAAGTTTAGTCCATACACCACAACATAATTAATATTTACTTCTGTCTGAATAAATTATTGACAAAATTAAAACAAACCATATAAGTCAGAATTCTTTCGCTCTGGAAGCAAACAGAGTAGAAACTTTGGTGGGCCAGGAAGCTTTGACTGCACCTCTTCAAACATCTTCTCCACTCTAACCATGGGTGGAGCTCGTCTAAACTGCTGATTTTCTTCGAAAACATCAAAAGGATCTTCAACAGCCTAATATATAAACTGTATACAGTCAGCCCAGTCATTTTTCAAACATAAAGAACCAAGGACAAAAGGGTGTGGATTACATACAATTCCTTTTGATTCACCAACTTTCATCAAATCTCTGACCAAGCTACGTACATCACAGCGGGCAGAAAAGTTAACCACAGCCCAGCGCTCAATCTTGCAAGCATTAACAAATTTCTGCCCGAAGATACAAGTGATTGTAAAATCAAATTGAATTTAGTTCAAACCTATTCTTAGAAAAAGAGGCATGTGGTAAACCTTGTTATTAAAGTTCCACCTCCCATTGCGAGTAAACAAATCATCCCCATTTCCAACTTTCACCTGCAATTAACATTAACACAGTAAGAAGCAGGCATATGACCAACAGTAAAACGAACCATTGTCATAATCAAATTATACATAACCACGGAAAATAAGTATGGAATCACTACCAGTACGTCAAAAATATACCTTCGGAGGTGGGAGAACACGACCTTCAACCTGAGTGAAGTTACTATTGATAGAAACCCCGCAAGCACGAAGCATAGGCTCCGCATCATAGTTGTTAACTTTTAAAGCCTGAAATAACCAAAAAAGCAGATCAAGTAACATGACAATGACATGCTAAACTAAAAAGCAGTGAAGTCTTGAATGGAAGAAAGCATACACTACTGAGCACCGACATCCTCTCCTGTGGCTTTTGTCGTGATTTCTCAACCAACGAGGATCGTTGGAATGTTGACAGTGCTTTTGTGTAACGTTGAAGTGACACCAAAGAACAAAGCTAATAAAAGCACATAGTCAATAAGAATATTTCGTTGTGAATAAGGATTCCATAAAAGTTGAATCTAATCCACATTTCCACCTCAACCGGGAAGTATGTTGGCCGCTTAGGCTTCCCAACATTAATGCAGGGAAGATCAGCAGAATAACGCAAGTCGATGTTACGGTTCTTGACAAAGTAATCATAGACAGTCACTTCTACAGTGTCACCATCACCATCCTTATTCTTTTGCTTCAGTGCGAAACTGCAAATTTTCAAAAGGAGAAAAGTCTGTCCAAAGATTTGATAAAAGCAAGAAAATAGAGTGGAACAAGGAGCCATACAGTTGCTCTCGGCAAGGCTTTTCACTTAACCCACTTATCTTAAACTCTTGATTTGTGGGACTTGTTGTGATTCTCAAGTTCTTTAGGGTACGTTTGGCCTGGGAAATTAGGATTGAAGAGAAACTCTAATTAATAGAAGCAGTCCCTACGAATCATCAACGAAGAGAAAAAGATGAAATTGTCTCACCTTTGCCCAGTCTATCGAGAATGGGTCTCTCACATTTTGGTTAGCAATCAGAAAATCAACGACAGGCCCTGGCTGGATGATCATGGTCGTAGATACATCTGGAATAAACGTAACAGTCAGGGATTAGCATTGAATATGATAAAAGTGGAATTGAATGCATCATATGGTAACAAATATGATAGATCATCATCATCAGAGCCCAAATATTACTATAATTGGGAGATAAAAAATAACCAAATATATTACCTATATTCAACGACAGGCCACTTTGGGAAGTTCGGAAGCTCGAATGGAATCCTCGACAGCCAAGAACCCCACCTCCAACATCAGCAAAATTCTTCGGATCATTATGAAAAAAGGATTGGCGAACAAGCAGGCAACCCCTGACAGCAAGGACAGAATAAGAGGAAAATTTCATTCAGTAGCATCAAAATGCACGAGCATAACTTACTGCTTAGCTGCATGCTGCCTTAATATAATGTCCAAAACGCGAAAGGCCTCCTGGGAGTTTTCAGATTCCTTGCCTCGTAAGGCATCCGCAATGGCTCTCATTGGAATTTTAGCAGCATAACTTATCTCAACTTTGAAGGTCTTTGATTGGTAAGGGCGCCTTAACCTTTTCTTATCACTGTCGTTGGGACTACCATGTCCTCCAGGGCTACGATTGCCATTATTCCTGAATTCAGCAATTCAATAGCATAAGTGACAACAACAATTCAATAAAAGTAACAACTCAAAACAACAGAGATGATATGCACCGATTTGATGTGACATCCTCAAGCACAACAGTAAACTCAAGTTTATTACGAGGAAGTGAGCCAACGGTGAACAAACTTTTCTCTCCATCATAAGCAAAATCTTTTCCAGCTAGCTCACTATCATATGTCTCACGGACTCGGTCAAGCACTTTCCTACCGACGCCCTTGCCATCAACAGGACGGCCATCTTCATAAAAAAGGGCAACCTAAAGTGTAACATGCAGAATAAAAGAATAATCAAGTTCCTCAATCATTATTACCACAGGAAATGAAAAGAGACTACATGCATAAAGACATACACTATAATGAAAGAACTGTCCATCAACATTGTTGACATTCACTTTGAAGTGATTCGTCAGGATAGGAACTTTATTTCCCTTAGTACCAAGAGCACGTCTAGCAATAGGAACCCGGAAAGTTTTCTTCAGTTCTGGTTCAGTTTCGACTTTGGTAGGAGTAACATTCGCAGGAACAGGGGGTGGAGGAGGAAGATCATCTGAGGCTCCATTTCCACTGGACTGCTCAGGTGGATCCATTGCCAAATCTAGTAATAAAGAGGTTCATCAAATAACCATGCATAAAACAATGACAACTCCATACCCTTAATTCAGGAAGGTGTTACTAAAAACAACGAATTAGAAAATTCTCGAGTATATAAACCTTCTTCCTCATGGAATAGGATACTCTACTTACATTAGGCACTAGATTCATAGGTACATGAGGCAGTTTCATGAATATTTCAATTGTCTTAATGTATATGATTATATGAAGTATGCTTGCAAAATACAGTTAGCAACCCTAGTTTGGGGCCATATCCTTCTTCAACATAAATCATCATCATACAAACAGAGTTTGTTACCAAATACCAATGATTACAATGTTAACAGTGATTACAGTAATAATCATGAAAATAAATGCATGTCAAACTACAAATATGGCAACAAAATGCAGTCAGCTAAAGAAGATTATAGATCTAACAACAGAAACAAATAGTTTCATCTCTCAGCGCTAAACAATAAAAATTACACTAAATTAAACGGAAGGACAAAAAAAACAAAAATCTCAACAAAAAGTTAGTGAAAACAAAGGAGATGAGCAAAAACTAGGGCATTAAACTGTCGAATCCAGCCAGTTTACACCCATGCATGTCAAGAAACATAAACAAGCCAGAGAAATAAACGGGGGAAAATTTTGAAACACACACTCGCTGAATGTAGCGATCTCTTCAACCTTTAAGATCCTCGGCTGAAAGAAACGAAATGGATGCACTGGGTTCTTGAAAAACTGTAAAAGTCCAGAAAAAAACAAAAAAAAAACTAGTTAACACACAACTCATCTCCCGAATAAACCACAAATATTTCAACGATTTCAACCAAAATGCAGCAAAATTGACACTGATAAACAGTGATTCGCAGCAAAAACTCCGAGAAGAAAAGGCAAAACCCCAGAAAATGCATTTTCAAGAGAGAAAAACGAAATTCACGCACACAACACACGCTCCTGAAGAATTCAAGACGAAACTGAAGAGAAACAAAGAAGAAGGACAACAGATTCAGAAGGAAAAACCCTACGAAAGAGCTTCGTCAGAGCCTTTGAAGAGAGAGAGAGATTACCAACACGAGGATGAGAGATGAGTAGAGTGGGAGAGTGGGACTGTGGGAGGAGAGTGGAGAGTGGAGAGTGATAATATTGGATGACACCACAACCTTTCTAAAAAAAAACTCACCCACTCTGCCATCCCAGGGGACAAAAAAAAAAAAAAAAAAAAAAAATGGTATTTTTTGGGTATTGGACTGTTCAAATAAATGCGTTGAAAGAATCTATGGGTCATAACAATATACACGATAATAGTGTTGTATTACCACGTCATATTAATTGATTTAGATTTTATGATCTCATGGAGTACAATATATATTGCTATATTAGTACTAATTATATAAGGTATTATTCGATCTATAAAAATATTATCCCAATATATACCACTATTTTGGAGAAAGTTTTGATATGATCATTCCATTTTTTGTTCTGCAATTTTCAAAGGCCTGTTTGTCTAGGGGTGAAAACGGATCGGATATTATCCGCCCGATCCGAAGCCGGATCCGATCGGGATCAAATATTTTAGAAGAGTTGTTGGTTGTGAATAGAAGAAAAACGTGAGTCATTTTATTAGTAAGTTAAAAAAAATATACAATTATTTTGAATTTCAAGATTTTAAAAAAACGCATTTAAAGTTGCAGAATTTGAAATTTGGTCAATATATACACAGTACACTAGTACTAGTATATAATTTAAAGTTGTGATGAATTTGTTATATTTAGGATTAAGACTCCCTACAGGCTACATCTCATCTCATTAGTCCTAGATTTTTATTTTTTTTGACACAACACAAATATAATAAAATGATTCGAAAATGAATACAAAATAAGTACTCCCTCCGTCCCACTCATCTTGATGCGTATTCCTTTTCGGGACGTCTCACCCATCTTGATACGTTTCCAAAAAAGGAAATAATTATCCTCCTACTTTTTTATTTCTCTCTCCTACTTTTTCATTTTTTTCATTTCTCTCTTCTACTTTTTCATTTCTCTTTCCTACTTTATCCCTCTCTCATATTTTATCATCTCCACTTTCTTAATTCCCGTGATGAAAAGAAATGTATCAAGATGGGTGGACGGAGGGAGTATAATGGAACAGATGAAGTAATATACAGAAGTGTTGATTAAGATCATCAAAATTATTCAAACGATCAAAATAATCCCTCGAAGACCAAAATAAGTCATTTCCCAAGTCACATGACAAAAGAACATGAGATGTCATTGAGATAAATAGTGATTGAGGTGTTGAATTGTGATAGTATTCATGTTTTAAATTCATTATGATATTTATGTGTGAGTCATTAATTTATATATTTTATATAAAATTTATAAATTATTATACAAAAATAGGGTTTTTATAGTACGCAATGAAAGTGATTATGGATTACACTTGTCGTTAAAAGAAACAAACATATATTCCCTCTGTTCAATATAAAGTGTCTCATTTGTATGCGTCATTGAGATTAAAAAATTTATATTGTGTGATATATATTATTTTAACTTTTGATTTTGATACACACATATTTTATTTTTTAATAAGCATCACACTTTATCTCTAACCCTAAAAAATATATATAATTTTTTTAAGAAAAGGAAGTAGTTACTTTATACGGTGGGAGGAGTATCTTATAAAAAAAGGAGAGGAAACCTTTTTTTTTTTTTTGACAAGACAAGTTATTATGATATCCCAAAAAAGATAATGGATTTAAATTGTTGCAGAACACAGCAGACACAAAAGGCGTGTTCCCATATTGGTATTTGCTCCAGCTATCTACCTACTATATCTCACTGACACTCCTTAAGTGCCCTGCAACTGTTCCCTAATACTTGCACCTATCCATAATTAATTATTACTCTAACAACCGTCAATCTTATACTTACTTATCTTTTTTTATTGTCTTATTATTTATGTCTCATATCAAATAAGAAAATAAATGAGTGGATCATAATCAATCTAAGTAAGTGGATCCCACTTCATTATACTTTTACATTACAATTTTATACCTTTACCTCCATTATCTTAATTACCGTTCCAAATCCCAATGGACATAAATAATGGGACGGGAATATTTATTTATAAATACTCATAATTTACCAAAATTAATTGTGATTAAAAAAGTCAATGCTCATTTATTAGGGTTTACTAATAATAATAATGAAATAGTTGCACGGTGTAAGGTACTAACATATATAAGTTGCATTCGGCCGAATGGGCTTAGACCGACTTGAATCTTCCTAATATTGGGCTCTAAATGTTTCCTTTGAATGACATAGTGGTGAATGTGGGTGGTCCGAGACCGATAGGACATGGTTCAAATTTTCACTAACATCATTATGTGATTTGCTGCAAATTTCACGAATAAAAAAAATATATATTGGGCTCTAAATTATTGCACTTCTACAAGACATGTTACATTGTAATTTTAGATGTCGGTTTAGATGTACTCCCTCCGTCCCGCTATTTGTGGCTCACTTTTCCGAAAGGGGTGTCCCATTATTTGTGCTCACTTTCCTAATTTGGTAAAAAATTACTCATACTCTATCATCTTCTCTCTCCTACTTTATTACATTATCTTTCATACTTTATCATCTTTCTCTCATACTCTCTCATTATCTTACTCATCTTCTCTCTCATACTTTATCATCTACTCTCTCTCTCTCATACTTTATTATCTACTCTCTTAATTCCCGTGCCGAAACCAATTGAGCCACAAATAACGGGACGGAGGGAGTAACTAGTATATTATATTATACTCCTTCCGTCCCATGATTCTTGTAATTGGGCTCTAAATTATTGCACTTCTACAAGACATGTTACAATGTAATTTTAGATGTCGGTTTATATATGTAACTAGTATATTATATTATACTCCTTCCGTCTCATGATTCTTATAATAAAACTTTTCGACGCAGTATTTTACAAGAGTTGTTGGTTGTGAATAGAGATGTGGGGCCCTCAAATAAAGTGTTTATAATAATTATCTATTTTAGATAATGTTACAAGAATGGTGGGATATCCCGAAAAGAAAAATGTTATAAGAATTATTGGAGGGAGAGAATATAAATTTTGTGTTTTTTTATGTAGGACGTAGGGTCTCATCGGCACCAGTTTGCCAATTGAAAAAAGTAAGGGTAAATAGGTAATATCGGGTATTATCTAACTATTATTATAGTTGGTGGGTATATTTGTGTTTTTTTAGTGAGAATGGTTAAAAAGGCATATTTCCACTTATATATATATATATATATATATATATATATATATATATATAATCTAAAATTATTTTAGAGAAATAAAAAGTCAAATACTACCTCCATCCCGCTATTACCGGCACACTTCATTTCGGCACGGAAATTAAGAAAGTAGATGATTAAGAATGAGAAATTGGTAGATGATAAAGTAGAAAAGAGAAGATGAGTGAGAGTAAATGATAAAGTAAGAGAGAGAAGATGATAAGGTAAGAGAAATAATATGATAAAGTAAGAAAAAATGGGAGAGATAAGATAGTAAAGTATGAGAGAGGTGATAATTATTTCCAAATTATGAACTGTACTAGAAATAACGGGACGTCTATTTTGAAAAAATGTGCCAAAAATAGATGGACGGAAGTAGTATATATCATGATAGCGGTGAAATATTAACTGACGCTCATAACAATGAGAGCATCTTAACCTATTGAAATGTTAAAATACGATATGATAAGCTTTTTGAAGTGTATGCGCTCTCCCATCGAACTTCACCCATAGATTGAACGTGTAGATTCACGAGGCATGTTAGGATCACTACTCTCAAATTTGTGTACCATCCAAAATTTAGGGAAAATGCCAACAATAACCATTCCATGTTTGTAATTGCAGTATCTGCCACTTTTAATTCAAAATTGCACATCTACCCGTGGAGACTATTTTATCCCTATTCTGGCACCCCGACGGCCTCTCGCTCTCTTCTCTTGCCGCACCGCCGATGTGTGGTGAGTCGGACAACAATTTCTTTCTTTGGCGGGTTGTGCCGCATGGGAACGCGCGTCTGCTACAATGCGAGATTCCCACGCACACCGCAAATGCCTTGATGCGATTAAAGGGCGCACCGTGTTGATGCGATGGTGATGTGAATTAAAGTTCTCAGCCTTTATTTTTTTTGTTTCGTGTATACGGTTAGGGTTTGTAGAACAAATCTTGTAAATTAGGGTTTCGTAATTTGGGTATAATAATTTGGGTATCGTAATTTGGAAATTATGGTTTCTTAATTTGGGTATCGTAATTTCGTAATTAGTGTTACAATGGTGCCGTAATTTTGTGATTAGGGTTTAGTAATTTCGTTTTTTCGTAATGCAAAATAGACTTTAAATTAGGTTTTCTAAATCTTGTAAAATGCGGAACGAGAATGCGAATTAGGGTTTGTAAATATGAAAAATTCAAATACGGGTTTGTAAATATGTAAAATGTGATGCGGCTACGTGTGTTGATGGGATTAAAGGCATGTGATGCGCCGCCAAAAAAATAAAGTCTGTGCGGCTTTTTTTTTTCGTGTATACGCTTAGGGCTTGTAGAACAAATATTGTAAAATGCGAACGAGAATGGATATTAGTGTTTCGTAATTTGGGTTTCGCAATTTGGGTTTCGTAAGTTTGTAATTACTGTTTAAATTAGGGTTTCTAAATCTTGTAAAATGCGGAATGAGAATGCGAATTAGACTTTAAATTAGGGTTTCTAAATCTTGTCAAATTTGAAAAATTGAAATATGTTCGTAAAAATGCCAAAAAATTAGGGTTTGTCATCCTGCTCTTCTGTCTTTGTTTTGCTTCCTATTATTGGTGAATGCATTTCTACCATATATGAATTTGACTACCTCGTAGTAATTCATTTACTTTTCGTTTGAAGTGCTCTGTATTTTGTTTTATAGTTCCAACTTTGGACTTTCAATTAGGGTTTAAATTACGGTTTAGGCGACCAATTTATAATTATAAAATTAGTGTTTTTAAAATCGTTTGTAAAATCTGAAAATAATTTTCGTGCTCTGATTAAATGAAGGAAAAAAATATATATTTTGGGATAATATATTGTACGATTAAATGAAGTAAATATAGATAATATATTTGGGATTTATTTTGAAGTGAAATGAACCGAAAATCTGAAAAGAAGGGATAGGAAACCGAAATTTGTGGGATTTATTTTCAAGTGTCCCACCACTCCATTTATTTATATCATAAAGTAAACATTTATTCTCACCAACATTTAAAATTACAACCCTAAAATCGTAATATTAGAAATTAGGGTTTAAAAATTACAAATCCTAATTTCCTATTTATACAAACCCTAATTTCGATTTGTAATTGGGGATTTACTTATAAATATTAAATTCATTTACGAGATTAGATAAATGGGTTAAGGTATATATAAAATCAGAATTTATATATAGGGTATATATAAAATCCTAAAATATATATATAAATTAGGGTAAAATAATGGCATGGCGATTTTCTTTATGGTAAAATTAGATATCCTAATCGAAATTACAAAAATATAAATAGGAGATTAGGGTTTTTTCTCACGCACTACATCAAAAACTTGAAGTTTTTTGTCACGCACTCCATCATGATAACTTACACGTATAAGGGAAATAATGAGAACATATAACACATTTATTTCACGCACACCAATCGAGGCATTAGAATCTTATTCGAATATTATTATTTTTTTGTAGGTTTGTAGTAATATCTAGGCATTATATAATGGAAGCCTTCCATTATATAAAGTGAGGAGACGAGAAGCGTGAGACGATAGACGAGAAGAGAAGTTTCCCAAAGCAATTTCTCATTAAATAGGTTGGTAGTCTTTCCATTAAATAGGTTGGTAGTCTTTGCAATTTCTCACACCTTCACCTTCGCAGTAGACGTGAAGCAACAAGTGAGGAGGTTATTTTCGAAGATTAGTAGACGAGAATGGATGAATATGATGCCGCCTAGCGAGTTAGTAGACGAAATCCGATTTTTTTTATCGTATTAGTAATGATCGGTGGTGTTAGATATGAGGGTTTGAAATTATTGTATACACGAACTCGGATTTAGTTTTTCTTTTTGGTTTTTAGTTGATTTAATCGATCTCGTTCGAGTAAGATCTGGCCTGAGTTTTTCTTTTTACTCTTATTCTATCCGGTATAATGGGGATCGCTTTCGTTGGTTGCTTGCATAAAGTGCTTGTTTTGATATCGTGAATTCTATTTTATACAATATTTGATATGTTAATTATCGTGATTTGTTAATTATCGTGATTCAATTAATGGGACGTATTTGATATGGGGACGTATTTGATATGTTAATGGGGACGTATTTGATATTGTGATTTGTTTTAATGGGGACGGATTTGTTTTATCGTGATTCTATTTTACTTCTATTTTACATATTTTAATTATATTAATATAATTATAGCTCGATTGTATTTTATATATTAATATCGTGATTTACATATATATTAATATAATTAATATCGTGAATTACATTATATTTTATATATTAATATCGTGAATTAATATCGTGAATTTTATATACATATCGTGAATTAATATCGTATATTACATTATATATTAATTAATATCGTGAATTTTATATATTAATTAATATCGTGAATTAATATCGTATATTACATTATATATTAATATTTTATATATTAATATCGTGAATTTTATATACATATTCTATTTTATATATTAATATCGTGAATTACATTATATTAATATCGTGAATTACATATATATAATATCGTGATATATTTATAGCCTGATTCTATTTTATATATTATATCGTGATTATATATTTATCACGTTATTTTACATATTTTATAACGTGATTCAATTTTACATATTTTAATATCGTCGCGTCCGTTCTACTATTTTATAGCGTGATTCTATTTTATATATTATATCGTGATTAATTGTATTTTATACGAGTATTAATATCGTGAATTCTATTTTATACGATATTTTACATATTTTATAACGTGATTCTATTTTACATATTTTAATATCGTGGCGGCCGTTCAACATATTTTAAAGTATTTGTGTGGATATATTTATAGACGTGACAGCCTTTCAATTATGCAATTCATTTCAATTCAATTTTATAGTAATTTCACATTTTTCTTTAATGCAGAGTCAATGGTTTTTTCTTAGGTACGTAGCCAAGTCGGCTAAACCTCAAATCATGATTCATTACAAGTGGGATGTGATCCCACCGATCCGCGAGACACCGATCGCCGTCGGCGGTGACATCCTCGTATGCACAATTTTGTGAGAGTAGCCCTTTCGGCCATTTCATGGAATGGGAGGGGAGTGTTAGTGCAAGCAAAACTCTCCACCAGTTGATGTGCCGTGAAGTGGAATTCGCCGACTTTGCATCCAACAACTTTTGGTTTCACGTATCGAATCGTCATTTGAAGTTCGGTCCTCAAGAATTTGCCCCTGGTCTCGGGGTTAATGTTTGGGTCATCGACATTTGACCCAACAATGGAGCATGATGCTTCCATTGTTCGTGCAAGGGCCGTATTTTTGTGGAAATCGGAGAATGAAAATATCCGAGTTGGAGGATATTTTCGGAGAACACGAGGTGAACGGCGCATCGGCAGCCCGACTACGTGAAAGTGGCAAATGTGTTGATGTTGCACCCGCTAATCTTGGGCCGTTCCGAGGCCGAGATCGATCGACGACTTCGTTTGGGTTTTAGTGGACAACCTAAACGAATGGAAGGAATTCCCGTGGGGAGCGTATGCATACCGAGCATTGCTTCACTACAAGCAATTCATCCCCAACACTCTTGCGGGATGTAAGGTGTCTTATGTGTTCGGCCGGCCCCGTCCGGGGCCTTACAAGCATGGGCTTACGATTGCATCCCCCGAATTTGGGAGGGCTTGTGCGAACTTGGTGGACCAAGAAGCGCTTCCACGTCTGGTGAGGTGGAATTTCCCGAAAGTGAAGGGATCGTTCGCTTGGATTCTTCGACGAAGAGGTAAATAACTATGTTTGTCAAGTTCAAACAAAAATACGGTAAACTATATATATACTGTTGAGAACTATAATCTTATACGTACATATAGGTCATTAGAAACCACCTAAGTTCATATATCTCCATTTAAATTGTACACGTCGCTGTTCTAGATTCTAATTATGTAACGTTGCTTGTTTTATACATAGTTGGAATGCGGACCGATGGTGGAGGAGGAAGCAGAGATCTTGGCTGATTATTATGCGAGCACGCTGTCCGGGGCGGTACTTGGCGTGCCGTATAAAGAGCCGGTTGTTGTCCAGTTTGGATCTGATCGAGCCAGAGCGATGCACATTCCTCGTCCACGTGGCCCTGCAGCGCCCCAGTCTCCGCCTGCCATGCAAAGACGATCAGAAAGAAACCAGGCTCCGGCGAGTTCTAGCAGTCTTGACACTTAAGACATGACTCATCGTGAGAAAAAGTTTTGGAAGAAGATCAAAAACTTTTTCTCCAAAAATAAGTCGGAGCGGAAGTCAGCGGAGGTGGGAGGACCGTCGCATGTCGAGGAGGGTCGCCGACATTCAGTTTCACATAGTCACGGCATCTCGGGTCGACATTCCGAGAGTTGCGGCATCTCCGGACGACATTCCGAGAGTCGCGGCATCTCCGGTCGACATTCAATTTCTTGTACTCGCGGAGCAACTCCGCATGCATCTGATCGGGTCGACCCAGATGTTGATGCCGTGAATGTCAGCAGTGACTCGTCCGTCGCATCCGAGGCACGCACGAAGAAGTCTAATGATCGGCCCGTATCTACCCAGCAGCAGCTTCCAGACGATGAGCCCGCACAGCCTTCTGCTTCTCCCAGTCCGGTGTCAGAGGTAGGCTATTAAAAGTTTTATTAAGACATGTATTTTTTACGAAGATATATACCTAAACTTAACATAAACGTTTATTTTATAGGAGCCGGATGAAGATCACTCCTTATACGGTGATGGTTTCAACGCATCGTGGGCACTTATTGTGTCCCCAAAATATGTTGAACCGATAAAAGTGGTGCAGGCGGGAGATGTCGATACCAGCCGGAGAGGAGGAAAGGGAAAAGAGAAGGCCCCCGTCGAAGAAGATCCGAGTAGCCCACGTGGACGTGGATTTCGCACGAGAAGACCCTCTCGTGCCATTACGTCGCCGTTCGTTGCCCCAAAGAAGAATCTCGCCCGTTACTTGGGCGATTGGTCTGTCCTTGGCTTCAAGGAATATCGGGCGTGGCGTCGCGCACACAATGAATTTACTGACCACGTCTACACAGCCACGAGATATCATTTGACGCACTCGTGGTTTGATATCCTCAAAGATGTTACGAAGATGCTTACCCATGACATGATCGAATGTTATTTGGGTACCATTAGGAGGCAACTGGCGAGAGGAGACGGTCTACTTCATGGTGTGCGGAGCGGCACTACTCTCATTCTCCCCGTACAATTTTGGGTAAGTATTTTACAAGTATTTAATGTTTTATACAAAATTGCAAGTTAAAATGCTAACAATATGTATTTTACAAGTCTCAAATGCAATATTCTTGGGCGAACAACTGGATGGATGTGGATGCATGGGAGCCTTCCGAGGCTTTGAAAGAAGTCTGAGAGAATGGGCACCGGGCCGCAATACGTAAGTTATATCCACAAATTTTCTTTTACGGTGTAATGCGTAAGATATATTAGTGTAATGAGGTGAACTAATGTTCTTACGGATTTCTATAGCTCATCTTGGTTTGCTTTGTCACTGGAGCTCACCGGGTCACCGTGCGAATCCGTCTGCATCTGTGGACCGTCGAGTTGTACGGACTCGTTGTGGGCGATTTCTGACGAATCATATCAGCGGATGCGGAGAGAGAGCATACAACCGATTACACGGATGATGTACAAACTGTTCGATTACAACAGGTATTTCGAACGTGTGTACGGGCAACCACGCCAAGAAGCTTGGCGTGATATGCATTTGGAGGTCTTTGAACGAGCACAGTTCGTACAAAGAGACCAAGTGAATTGCGGTGTATACGCCCTATTATCCGTGCATCGGTTAATTGATGGACTGCCGAGGCCAGAACTCGTCCAGAGTGAGCTCGACATTTGGAGCATTCGGCATATTATGGGGATGCGGATTTGGTTGATATGTGTGGTGGTTGACCCGGTTGATGATTAGGCCCTTTCAAAGACATTTATTCGTTTGATTTTCAATTATGTAACTTTGCAGATATATATTTTGCAGAGATATATTTCGGAATATATACTAAATTGAGTTATTTTGAATCGTACTAAATCATTAGTTCTCCGTATAAAGTGTGTATTTTAGAAGATATCGTCGTATATTGATTTATACAGAGATATACGAAAAATATACGGAGAACTAAAATGGAATGTGTAATTAATCCCTATTCAGTGATGTTTAGTAATAATATATTGCACAAAACCCATACGTATGAGGTACTTCATTTACAAAGTAGCGGATAGAGTACTATTACGACAGCAAAACCGTCAATTTAAACAGCAAGACTACTATTTAAAGTAACTTGGATAGTTTTTCTATGAATTTATGTCAATTCTGTTTTTTTAAATTTAGAAATTACTATAAATCTATATATGTGTCAATCTTTCTCTCTATTTTGACAAATATTTCTCATAATTGTATATCTTACCTATGATATAGAAGGTAAATTGAGAGAGGACTATTAGAACAAGTGTTTTCCAATTTAAATATAGAGATTACCATTTTAAGTAGGTTATATAGTTTTCTCTCTCATACTCTCTCAATTAAAACAATTTAAAAACAAAATAAAGCGATTCGTCCAAGGTACGTATAAAGTTGTTACAGCGTCACACGGGGGACTATACGTAATTTGCAGAGATATATTTCGGAATATTCTAAATAACGTCATTTTGAATCGTACTAAAACATTAGTTCTCCGTATAAAGTGTGTATTTTAGAAGATATCGTCGTATATTGATTTATACGGAGATATACGAAAAATATACGGAGAACTAAAATGTAATATGTAATTAATCCCTATTCAGTGATGTTTAGTAATAATATATTGCACAAAACCCATACGTATGAGGTACTTCATTTACAAAGTAGCGGATAGAGTACTATTACGACAAAGAAACCGTCAATTTAAACAAAGAAGACTACTATTTAAAGTAACTTGGATAGTTTTTCTATGAATTTATGTCAATTCTGTTTTTTTAAATTTAGAAATTACTATAAATCTATATATGTGTCAATCTTTCTCTCTATTTTGACAAATATTTCTCATAATTGTATATCTTACCTATGTTATAGAAGGTAAATTGAGAGAGGACTATTAGAACAAGTGTTTTCCAATTTAAATATAGAGATTACCATTTTAAGTAGGTTATATAGTTTTCTCTCATACTCTCTCAATTAAAACAATTTAAAAACAAAATAAAGCGATTCGTCCAAGGTACGTATAAAGTTGTTACGGCGTCACACGGGGACTATACGTAATTTGCAGAGATATATTTCGGAATATACTAAATAACGTCATTTTGAATCGTACTAAAACATTAGTTCTCCGTATAAAGTGTGTATTTTAGAAGATATCGTCGTATATTGATTTATACGGAGATATACGAAAAATATACGGAGAACTAAAATTGAATATGTAATTAATCCCTATTCAGTGATGTTTAGTAATAATATATTGCACAAAACCCATACGTATGAGGTACTTCATTTACAAAGTAGCGGATAGAGTACTATTACGACAGCAAAACCGTCAATTTAAACAAAGAAGACTACTATTTAAAGTAACTTGGATAGTTTTTCTATGAATTTATGTCAATTCTGTTTTTTTAAATTTAGAAATTACTATAAATCTATATATGTGTCAATCTTTCTCTCTATTTTGACAAATATTTCTCATAATTGTATATCTTACCTATGATATAGAAGGTAAATTGAGAGAGGACTATTAGAACAAGTGTTTTCCAATTTAAATATAGAGATTACCATTTTAACTAGGTTATATAGTTTTCTTTCTCATACTCTCTCAATTAAAACAATTTAAAAACAAAATAAAGCGATTCGTCCAAGGTACGTATAAAGTTGTTACATCGTCACACGGGGGACTATACGTAATTTGCAGAGATATATTTCGGAATATACTAAATAACGTCATTTTGTATCGTACTAAAACATTAGTTCTCCGTATAAAGTGTGTATTTTAGAAGATATCGTCGTATATTGATTTATACGGAGATATACGAAAAATATACGGAGAACTAAAATGTAATATGTAATTAATCCCTATTCAGTGATGTTTAGTAATAATATATTGCACAAAACCCATACGTATGAGGTACTTCATTTACAAAGTAGCGGATAGAGTACTATTACGACAGCAAAACCGTCAATTTAAACAGCAAGACTACTATTTAAAGTAACTTGGAAAGTTTTTTTATGAATTTATGTCAATTCTGTTTTTTTAAATTTAGAAATTACTATAAATCTATATATGTGTCAATCTTTCTCTCTATTTTGACAAATATTTCTCATAATTGTATATCTTACCTATGATATAGAAGGTAAATTGAGAGAGGACTATTAGAACAAGTGTTTTCCAATTTAAATATAGAGATTACCATTTTAAGTAGGTTATATAGTTTTCTCTCTCATACTCTCTCAATTAAAACAATTTAAAAACAAAATAAAACGATTCGTCCAAGGTACGTATAAAGTTGTTACAGCGTCAC
This sequence comes from Lavandula angustifolia, assembly GCA_028984105.1. NCBI lineage: Eukaryota > Viridiplantae > Streptophyta > Magnoliopsida > Lamiales > Lamiaceae > Lavandula > Lavandula angustifolia. The sequence continues at coordinate 17,257,515 of CM054814.1, forward strand.
ACGGGGGACTATACGTAATTTGCAGAGATATATTTAGGAATATACTAAATAACGTCATTTTGAATCGTACTAAAACATTAGTTCTCCGTATAAAGTGTGTATTTTAGAAGATATCGTCGTAAATTGATTTATACGGAGACATACGAAAAATATACGGAGAACTAAAATGGAATATGTAATTAATCCCTATTCAGTGATGTTTAGTAATAATATATTGCACAAAACCCATACGTATGAGGTACTTCATTTACAAAGTAGCGGATAGAGTACTATTACGACAAAGAAAACCGTCAATTTAAACAAAGAAGACTACTATTTAAAGTAACTTGGATAGTTTTTCTATGAATTTATGTCAATTCTGTTTTTTTAAATTTAGAAATTACTATAAATCTATATATGTGTCAATCTTTCTCTCTATTTTGACAAATATTTCTCATAATTGTATATCTTACCTATGATATAGAAGGTAAATTGAGAGAGGACTATTAGAACAAGTGTTTTCCAATTTAAATATAGAGATTACCATTTTAAGTAGGTTATATAGTTTTCTCTCTCATACTCTCTCAATTAAAACAATTTAAAAACAAAATAAAACGATTCGTCCAAGGTACGTATAAAGTTGTTACAACGTCACACGGGGGACTATACGTAATTTGCAGAGATATATTTAGGAATATACTAAATAACGTCATTTTGAATCGTACTAAAACATTAGTTCTCCGTATAAAGTGTGTATTTTAGAAGATATCGTCGTATATTGATTTATACGGAGACATACGAAAAATATACGGAGAACTAAAATGGAATATGTAATTAATCCCTATTCAGTGATGTTTAGTAATAATATATTGCACAAAACCCATACGTATGAGGTACTTCATTTACAAAGTAGCGGATAGAGTACTATTACGACAAAGAAAACCGTCAATTTAAACAAAGAAGACTACTATTTAAAGTAACTTGGATAGTTTTTCTATGAATTTATGTCAATTCTGTTTTTTTAAATTTAGAAATTACTATAAATCTATATATGTGTCAATCTTTCTCTCTATTTTGACAAATATTTCTCATAATTGTATATCTTACCTATGATATAGAAGGTAAATTGAGAGAGGACTATTAGAACAAGTGTTTTCCAATTTAAATATAGAAATTACCATTTTAAGTAGGTTATATAGTTTTCTCTCTCATACTCTCTCAATTAAAACAATTTAAAAACAAAATAAAGCGATTCGTCCAAGGCACACGGGGGACTATACGTAATTTGCAGAGATATATTTCGGAATATACTAAATAACGTCATTTTGAATCGTACTAAAATATTAGGTCTCCGTATAAAGTGTGTGTTTTAGAAGATATCGTCGTTTATTGATTTATACGGAGATATACGAAAAATATACGGAGAACTAAAATGTAATATGTAATTAATCCCTATTCAGTGATGTTTAGTAATAATATATTGCACAAAACCCATACGTATGAGGTACTTCATTTACAAAGTAGCGGATAGAGTACTATTACGACATCAAAACCGTCAATTTAAACAGCAAGACTACTATTTAAAGTAACTTGGATAGTTTTTCTATGAATTTATGTCAATTCTGTTTTTTTAAATTTAGAAATTACTATAAATCTATATATGTGTCAATCTTTCTCTCTATTTTGACAAATATTTCTCATAATTGTATATCTTACATATGATATAGAAGGTAAATTGAGAGAGGACTATTAGAACAAGTGTTTTCCAATTTAAATATAGAGATTACCATTTTAAGTAGGTTATATAGTTTTCTCTCTCATACTCTCTCAATTAAAACAATTTAAAAACAAAATAAAGCGATTCGTCCAAGGTACGTATAAAGTTTTTACAAAGTCACACGGGGGGACTATACGTAATTTGCGAGAGATATATTTAGGAATATACTAAATAACGTCATTTTGAATCGTACTAAAACATTAGTTCTCCGTATAAAGTGTGTATTTTAGAAGATATCGTCGTATATTGGTTTATACGGAGACATACGAAAAATATACGGAGAACTAAAATGGAATATGTAATTAATCCCTATTCAGTGATGTTTAGTAATAATATATTGCACAAAACCCATACGTATGAGGTACTTCATTTACAAAGTAGCGGATAGAGTACTATTACGACAAAGAAAACCGTCAATTTAAACAAAGAAGACTACTATTTAAAGTAACTTGGATAGTTTTTCTATGAATTTATGTCAATTCTGTTTTTTTAAATTTAGAAATTACTATAAATCTATATATGTGTCAATCTTTCTCTCTATTTTGACAAATATTTCTCATAATTGTATATCTTACCTATGATATAGAAGGTAAATTGAGAGAGGACTATTAGAACAAGTGTTTTCCAATTTAAATATAGAGATTACCATTTTAAGTAGGTTATATAGTTTTCTCTCTCATACTCTCTCAATTAAAACAATTTAAAAACAAAATAAAGCGATTCGTCCAAGGTACGTATAAAGTTGTTACAGCGTCACACGGGGGACTATACGTAATTTGCAGAGATATATTTAGGAATATACTAAATAACGTCATTTTGAATCGTACTAAAACATTAGTTCTCCGTATAAAGTGTGTATTTTGGAAGATATCGTCGTAAATTGATTTATACGGAGACATACGAAAAATATACGGAGAACTAAAATGGAATATGTAATTAATCCCTATTCAGTGATGTTTAGTAATAATATATTGCACAAAACCCATACGTATGAGGTACTTCATTTACAAAGTAGCGGATAGAGTACTATTACGACAGCAAAACCGTCAATTTAAACAAAGAAGACTACTATTTAAAGTAACTTGGATAGTTTTTCTATGAATTTATGTCAATTCTGTTTTTTTAAATTTAGAAATTACTATAAATCTATATATGTGTCAATCTTTCTCTCTATTTTGACAAATATTTCTCATAATTGTATATCTTACCTATGATATAGAAGGTAAATTGAGAGAGGACTATTAGAACAAGTGTTTTCCAATTTAAATATAGAGATTACCATTTTAAGTAGGTTATATAGTTTTCTCTCATACTCTCTCAATTAAAACAATTTAAAAACAAAATAAAGCGATTCGTCCAAGGTACGTATAAAGTTGTTACAGCGTCACACGGGGGACTATACGTAATTTGCAGAGATATATTTCGGAATATACTAAATAACGTCATTTTGAATCGTACTAAAACATTAGTTCTCCGTATAAAGTGTGTATTTTAGAAGATATCGTCGTATATTGATTTATACGGAGATATACGAAAAATATACGGAGAACTAAAATGTAATATGTAATTAATCCCTATTCAGTGATGTTTAGTAATAATATATTGCACAAAACCCATACGTATGAGGTACTTCATTTACAAAGTAGCGGATAGAGTACTATTACGACAGCAAAACCGTCAATTTAAACAGCAAGACTACTATTTAAAGTAACTTGGATAGTTTTTCTATGAATTTATGTCAATTCTGTTTTTTTAAATTTAGAAATTACTATAAATCTATATATGTGTCAATCTTTCTCTCTATTTTGACAAATATTTCTCATAATTGTATATCTTACCTATGATATAGAAGGTAAATTGAGAGAGGACTATTAGAACAAGTGTTTTCCAATTTAAATATAGAGATTACCATTTTAAGTAGGTTATATAGTTTTCTCTCTCATACTCTCTCAATTAAAACAATTTAAAAACAAAATAAAGCGATTCGTCCAAGGCACACGGGGGACTATACGTAATTTGTAGAGATATATTTCGGAATATACTAAATAACGTCATTTTGAATCGTACTAAAACATTAGTTCTCCGTATAAAGTGTGTATTTTAGAAGATATCGTCGTTTATTGATTTATACGGAGATATACGAAAAATATACGGAGAACTAAAATGGAATATGTAATTAATCCCTATTTAGTGATGGTTACTAATAATATATTGCACAAAACCCATACGTATGAGGTACTTCATTTACAAAGTAGCGGATAGAGTACTATTACAAATCCCTATTTAGTGATGTTTAGTAGTGGATTAAAATTAGTGGATTAAAATTACAACAGGAAATTAAAATTACAACAATCTTCAGCGAGAGTACTATTTAAACAACAAGAATACTATAAATAGAGTTATAGTTTCAAAGTCTGGTGGGACAGGTCCTTCTTGTATGCCCATGCTCTTTGCAAAGGCCACACTTCCGAGATCGTCTAGTGCTTGTACCGGCGCTTGCCTCTACGCCAGATCTATATCGGTGTGACCTCGGCCGACCGGCGGATCTTCTTGTCAAGGGAGGGAGCACTGTTGGCACATTTGATATTTCTTCGGGCACGGCCCAGAGTTGATGTGGAGGTAGCGCATGAAACTGGTTTTCATATAAATCTCTATGAACTTCCGTACTGTAGACCGCCGATATGAATTCATACATATCATTGCCGCTGTGACTGTCGGTTACTTTTTGTTAGTGTACTTATAACAAATATAGTATGTAAGGGAATATGTTAAAAGTAATGAACACTTACACAATAGCGGCTGCAGCATGCTCGCATGGAATAAGATCCAGGTCGAATTTACGACACTGGCAGCTTCGTCTTGCTCCTAACCGGACCTTAAAATCTCGTTCCCCATCGTTCACTGTGAAAACATCATCGCCAACGATCGTCACTGGATACGTGCGTCCTCTTTCAACCTGCTCGTGCAACTTCCTTTTAGCAACCTCCACTAGGCTATGGTCGTGAGCATGCATGTTCGCCCGGCGCTCGTTGAACCAAGTCTCCATAATGAAAGGCACGGTATCAATTAGGGAACATATCGGCAGACGTCGGGCCCACAATAGTCTCGCGTTGAAGGACTCGGCACAATTTGACGTCAAAAAACGATGAACGCCCGCGAAGTGCAATGCGATAGGGCCCAGCGTTCCTGACCAATGTCCATGACTTTATCGTGTGCCTCCCGACTCTTCGCCTTCGGTGAAGCCATTTTTCTTCGAAACTCAGATTTTGTGTATGCTTTGGCGGCCCTACGGAATATCCTTACTGCTGCGCGTCCGTAAGGAGCGAGGTTGTTGCTTAGATGGACGCAACACAAGCAATGAGTTGCCTCGGGATACACCTCTTCAACGGCATGCTTAATACTCGGGTGTTGGTCGAGCCACGATGACTATGCCCTCGGTTGGTGGGTACACCGTCCTTAATTTGGTCATGAACCATGTCCACGAATCATTATTCTCTATCGGGCCTATACCTATCGCAAGTGGGAGGACTTGCTCGTTGCGGTCTTTCGTCACAGCTACGAATAGGATGCCGGTATTCTTCCCTTTCAGATGTGTCCCATCAACAACGATGACCTCGCCTCAAGTTAAACATAAACGCATTTATGCACGGGCCCCACGCGACAAAAACGTACTTGAACCGATTATCTTCCCCGGTGCTGTAATGGGTTATCGTTCCGGGGTTTAACTGTTTCAGCATGTGGAGGTACTTGGGTAGCAGCTTATAAGAATCATCGTGGTCGCCGTAAATCATCGTGATAGCCATATTCCTACCACGAAGTGCCTTGTAGTACTTAACTTCGACACCGAATCTACGACGCAACTCGTCAATGATGTCGCGAGGCCTTATCATGGACCCCTCTCTCCGCATTTGTCGGCTAAAATATACACCGATAGTCTTTGCACTCACAGTTCTTGGCACCAATCGTTCGACAAGTGTGCTTCTTGTCCACCTTGTATATTTCCCAAACATCTGCTGCCTTTTTCGCACACAACATAAAAGGACACGACTTCCCGTGCAAACACCCGAACCACGTATATTTTCTGTCAGCTTTTAGCACCATAAAAGACCGCCGATGCTCTAAGTGCCACACTCCCACGGCTCACGTAAGCTCCTCTATACTCCAGAAAATCGAATCCACCTCAAGAACGCCGTCGTTAACAGCATCTAAATCAGGACATCCAATGATGCCGGTTTGAGCGATAGGAAAGAACGGAACTAGCCAGATTGCTATATCCGGAATCGAGTCGCCATCTTCCTCCTCCAACGATGAAAAGGTGATGGGTAGGTTACTCGGTTGTTCGAGTAATGTCATTAACCAATTGTAACCGCCCTCATTTCGCATCCACGTTGCAAACTCCAACATTGTACCATAGATGCTTTGATGTTCGCCGTGCTCATCTTCATCGGACTCCTCTTCGGCAGTGTAATCCGGATCATCCGAATCCGTTGAATCTTCGTTATCATTTTCTTGTTCTACCTCCTCCTTCGTTTCCACCTCCGTTGCCACCTCCTCCTCCTCGTTCTCCTCCTCCTCTTCCTCCCGTCCGTCACCGAAGAACTTATGTCTGTCGAAATCCCTAATGGATTGCTCAACTAGATCCCGATCATCCGAGTAAGGGAGATGTGATCGGGACTGCCACGTACTTGTTCCGGCCAGATCACTCGCACTCATCGTCACAACACGGACGGTGGGATGCGCCCGAAGCCCATGAGTCGATTTAAATCTTCATCACTCGTCATTAGTGACTTCACGAGCCGACCGACACGATTTCTCTCGAGGGAATACAACAAATACGGGGTACGCATCGAATTTGTTTGCGTGATTGAATCAATGGTTGCTTTTAGAGATGACAACGAAAGTAGGCAGTGCGGAATTGCTGCAAGTTGTTCATCCCCATATTTGTATTCAGAACCCTCGAATATGCATCCATACTTGACTGTTATTCGGGTCCATTCAGCCATCTAACCATATAATAAGACATATAAAATAATAGTTCTCAGCAAAATATCTGTATATCTCCGTAATAAAGGACATTAAAATGAAATACGAAGAACTATAATTTATTTGTACGCTGTAAGTAACATATTCCATTAAATGAGATTTTTCAAGGATACATATACATTACCTGTTCGAAATATATTTACGAAATGAGATTTTTCGAAATTCCAAGTATTTAAAACCCCTAATTCCATATAGAAACCCTAATTTCTTATTTATATAAACCCTAAAAAAACTTGGAATTTACAAACCCTAATTTTATAAATTCGTATTTATAAACCAAATTCGTATTTATAAACCCTAAACAAAATTGGAATTTAAATACGTATTTAAAATAAGACTTGAGAAATTCCTATTTAAAATATGAATTTTATAAAATACGTATATAAACCCTAAACAAAATTGGAATTTAACAAACCCTAATTCGAACTGAAGATAAAATACGTATAAACCCTAAATAAAATACGAAATTGGAATTTAAATACGTATTTAAAATAACACTAGAGAAATTCCTATTTAAAATATGAATTTTATAAAATACGTATATAAACCCTAAACAAAATTGGAATTTAACAAACCCTAATTCGAACTGAAGATAAAATACGTATAAACCCTAAATAAAATACGAACCGAGAATGCAAAATACGTATTTAAAATAAGAACTGAGAACATACCTCGCAAAATACGAACTGAGAATGCAAAATACGTATATTCCTAAGTTGAACACTTATCCAAAGATCAAATTACAATATACCTCGCAAAATATTTCTCTCTCTATATCTTTCTTTCTCTGAACCCAAAATGCATGAGTACAAAATATAAGCATGAGTACCTATTTATATGCATGAATCCAGCGAAATTTCAAATTTTTCGGAATCACGTGAAATTAAATAATCACAGAATCACGTGAAATTATATACCTATTTATATGCACGTAATCACGTGAAATTAAATAGTCAAGTGGGCGATGTTACTTTTTTGGGAATTCAATAAAGTGGCTGCAGTTAAATTTTGCAGAATTTCACGTTGATAACACATGCCTATGCTGCGCAGGCCTATGGACGGCAGTCAACTTTGCAGAAATTGAATTCATGTGATGGCAACTATGCATTAAATGCGATGGGATGTGATGGCGTCAGGTAGGGACATTCAACTTTTGCGGAATTCAAGACAACTTTTGTGACAGTGGGACGATCCAACAAAGCCATCAATATCGCGTCGGGTGTGACGACCTTTCAGTGGCCGGGACGGCATTCAAGACGTCACATCGCACATAGCCTTCAGCTGGGACATCACATCGCATGGGACAGTCATGGCCTGCCATGCGCAGGCTATGGTCTACTCCTACTTTTCAAGGGTAAAAAAGATAGAATGGGTATATATGCATATTTGGTACAAAGTGGGTATAATTGCATTTACCCAATTAAAAATGGGTATATATGCACATGACCCCAAAATTTATTTCCATTGTTGAAAATTTGCAATACCACGTGGTTTCTCGAATTATAAATTAATTCCCTCAAATTTGTCCATCAGTTTTTAATCTTGTACTCTCTCCGTCTTGTTATTACTGTCCTATTTTTCTATTGTTATTACTGTCATATTTTCTAAAATAGCAATAAATAGACAAACAAAAAATAAAGTGATCTCTCCTACTTACTACTCTGGGGTGGCAAAATGGGCCCGACCCGATAGACCGGCCCGAGGTACCCGAACTCGGGTTTGGGTTGGGTTGGGCTTCGAAAATAGAAGCTCGAAATGAACCGGGTCTAAAAAAGCTCGCCCAATGAGCCCACCGGGTTTACCGGGCTCGGGTCTAAAAAAACCCGGGGTTCCGGAAAAAAGCCGGGGGTTTCGGGCCTAAAAAAGGCCCCCCAGGATTAATTAAAACAGCCACTTTTGGGCTTATAATATATGGATTTTTCTGATTTAATAAATTAATTAATAATAACCCATGTTTTCAGCCCAAACAAAAAAATGTAGAATCCCTAAATTAATGCACTACCGTCTATCGTTCGTCTCCGCTACAGAAAACGAATTCCTTCCCCTTCAAATCCTCTCGCAGATGACACCATGGTTAGATTTTTAAAAGAAAGGTTGAATTTGCAAGGTAGCTTACTATGTCGGGGTGAGTTTTTTCATGTGAGGTGTTCAGCACATATCTTGAATTTAATTGTCCAAGTAGGTTTGAAGGTTATAGAGGACGCTTTGAAAAAAATAAGAAATAGTGTTAAATATGTGAAGGCGTCGGATGGAAGGAAGAGACAATTTTATGATTGCATAGAAGAGGTAAACTTAAGCAATGTTGGTGGGGGTTTTTTGAGCTTGGATGTGTCTACTAGATGGAATTCGACCTATTTGATGTTTCACAGTACTATCAAATACCGTCGTGCATTCACTTGTTTGAGCTACAATGATATAGGCTACAAACATTGCCCGACTAATGAAGAGTGGGAAAGAGGAGAAAGAATTGCAAGTTTCTTGGCTCCATTTTATAAAATCACTAACTTGATATCTGGTTCATCCTATCCCACCTCGAACTTATATTTTAGGCAAATTTCATCTATAGAAATGAAGTTGAATGATTTCTTGAATTCCGATGATGAAATAATCAAGGATATGGCGAGGAAGATGAAAGTCAAGTTTGACAAATATTGGGATTCATATTGCAATACTCTAGCATTTGGAAGTATTCTTGATCCGAAGGGAAAAATGAATTACTTGACGTTCGTATACAAGAAACTTTACCCTTACGAATATGAAGAGAAGGTGAAAAGGGTGAAGGATTCTTTGTACGAGCTTTTTGCTGAGTATGATCGATTAGGAGTTGCAACAAAAGGAAATACAACTTCAAGGGGAGGTCCATGATCTATGACTATGTCTCATGAAGATATGGACGTAAGTGTGATTTGTAATTTATATTTTTCAAATTTTTATTATGTTTTATGTTTCTAATTTAACTTTTGGTTTGTATTTATTTAAATTTAGGAGTTTGAGCAACAATTTGTTCAAGAGTCTTCCGTTCTTGGTAAATCGGAACTTGATATATATTTGGATGAGACTCGTGAACCTCTCACAACTGGGAACCATTCTGATATAATAGACTATTGGAAAAAGAATAGCTCTCGATTCCCTCGACTTTCAGTAATGGCGTGTGATATTATAAGTATTCCAATTACGACAGTTGCTTTAGAATCTACCTTCAGTATTGGAGGTAAGATTTTGACCAAATACAGGAATTGTTTGCTTGGGACGAAGAATGTGCATGCACTCATTTGTTGTCGTAATTGGTTGCATGGTTTTGAAGATCGTGGAAAATTGGGTAATGATATTTAATATCTTATTTCTTACTTCAAATTCAAACATTTACGTTGACTTATATTTAAAAAAAAAATTTATCTTCAAATGCAGATGAAGAAAAGGTTAAAGTGATAAAATTATCAAATGAAGATTCAAATGTGGTGGATGTTTGATTTTGAAGAATAATTGCTTGGTTTATACTTTTTTACTTTCTCGTTTAGTTTATATTTATTTTGACTTTTGAATAATTACTTTCTACCCAACTTATTTAGTATATCTTGTTGTAGGGCAAGAATGAAGACTAAGAAGAGAGATTATTTTGGGAGAAAAAGAGGAGTTCGAACGTCTCAAGTCTTTCATAGTTTGATGATTTTGATCATAGACCAACTATTAACTTGCTTTTGATCATAGACCAATCTATTAACTTGTTTTGTTAATTGTTATCAACTCATTATAAAACTCGTATTTGCACTTAAAGTTGTTTTAAATTTATTTTTGTTGGTTTCAACTTTAAACTTACGGCTTTCAATTTTATTTAAAAAAAATGAAAAACTCGAGTTAAGCCCGCCCGCCCGCTCGAAAGCCCGGGGCTGGGCTGGGCTTAAGATTTTTGGGCCCGAATGAATTTCGGGCGGGCCCGGCCCGACCTGGTAAATCAATGAAAGCCCGGTGGGCGGGCCTGGGCCGGCCTGACCCTCTACTTTGCTACCCCCAGACCTTACATTATCATACTTTCGCTCTCAAAAAATCTATCTTTCACACGATTTTCTTTCCACTCCGAACTCAGAAATTTATGACTTTTAACTTTTTGAAAACTTGAAGAAAAAAAAATCGATGGTCTCAACTATACTTCGCAAAAATTTGGTTGAATTCTCAATTCTTCCACCAACCACTCCTCGAAAATTGTGCTCATTTCTTAATACAATTAAAACTCATAAAATACACACCTAAACAAAGTTTCTTAATCTCCGTGCAGAAACCAAATGGGACAGTAATAGCGGGACGGAGGGAGTACATATTCTTACACGTAGTTGATTCTTCTAAGATAAATTGGATTTTTTAGTCCTCAAACTATGCGTGTTTGACCAATTTGGTTCTTATTTATTTGTTTTAGTTAATTTATCCCAAAACTATAGAATTTTGGATAAATTTATCCTTCTATTAAATTTTTTGTTAGTCAACGATTTTTTAAAGGGCATTTTCGATATAATTTTATTGAGGACCAAAACATCCAAATACTGAAAGATTGAGGACTAATTTGACCAACTTTTTTTCTTATTTTTTTAAAAATTTTTAAAAATCAAAAATATTTTCTTCATTTTGATTTTTTTTAAGGACCAACTACGTCAATTTTAAATAGGTTGATAAAACTCCCGCTAATTATAATATATTTGGGGATCAAAGTAGCCAAATTTTATTACTATGAAAATGAGGGATTGAAACATAAAATATATGAAAAATTAAGGAATAAATCCTATTGGATTGAAAACAGGTCTTGAATAGAAATCTACTGTAGTTTTATTAATTAATTATCAAATATTATACGTTTTAATTTCTCGTTATCATAATAATATGTTAAAAAATTTGATCACAGAGCTATAAAATTTGACGATTATGATCCCAAAATATATTATATTTGGCGGGATTGGTTCTCGACTTATTTAAAATTGGCGCAGTTGGTCCTTAAAAAAAATCAAAACGACTAAAATATTTTTCAATTTTTGAAAAATAAAAAAATTTAAGCAAATAAAAATTGGTCAAATTGATTCTCAATCTTTCAGTATTTGGACCTTTTGGTCCTCAGTAATATTATACAAAAAATGTCCATTAAAAATCGTTGACTAATAGTTGACTAACAAAAAATTTAACACAAGGCCTAATTCATCCAAAATTCTATAATTTGGGGACTAATTAACTTAAAATTAAGAAAATAAGAGACTAAATTGGCCAAGCACACATAGTTTATGGACTAAAAAATCCAATTTGCTTTCTTCTAATGTGGTCTAACTTGCATACTATTACATAGGAATAAAATTACCCAATATACCTCACACAACGTGATAATTTTCATGGTCATAGAAAAAATAGTACTCCTTCCGTCCCGGATGAAACGTCCTATTTCTTTTCGACGCGGTAATTTATGCGGTGGACTTTTGTGTGTTAAGAGAGAGAGTGGTGTGAATGAGACCCACAAAAAAGTAACTTTTTGTGAGATAGATTTATTTCCTTTTTAGAAAATAGGACATTCGTGTGGGACAACCCGAAATAGAATACATGACATTTCATGTGGGACGGAGGGAGTACAACATGTATGATGTATATATTAAAAAGGTAAATTGGATTTTTAGTCTCCAAACTATGCTTATTTGGCCAATTTGGTCCCTTATTTATTTTTTTTAGTTAATTGGTCCCCAAACTATAGAATTTTGGATTAATTGGTTCTTCTGTTGATTTTTTTGTAAGTCAACTATTAGTCAACGATTTTTAAAGGTTATTTTCGGTATAATATTATTGAGGATCAAAACGTTCAAATACTAAAAAATTGAGGACCAATTTGGCCAAAAAAAATTTTACTGAATTTTTTTTAATTTTACAAAAATCGAAAAGTATTTTAGTCGTTTTGATTTTTTTAAGGACCAACTACGCCAATTTTAAATAAGTTGAAGACCAATCCCTATATTTTGGGATCATGATCGTCAAATTTTATAGCTCTGTTATCAAAATTTTTGAATATATTATTATGATAAAGAGAGATAAAAACGTAGAATATTTGATAATCAATGAATAAAACTATAGTAGATTTCCATTCAAAACATGTTTTCATTCCAATATGATTTATTCATTAATTTTTTGTATATTTTATGTTTTAATCCCCTGTTTTCATAGTAATATTCGGAAAAAAAAATAGTTACGGAGTAATATATTTTATGTTTTAATCCATCGTTTTCATAGTAATATGATCCCCAAATATATTATAATTAACGGGAATGGTCATCAACCTATTTAAAATTGGCATAATTGCTCCTTAAAAAAAAGCAAAATTATTAAAATATTTTTCGATTTTTGAAAAACTTAAAAAAATTAAAGAAAAAAAAATGGTCAAATTGGTCCTCAATCTTTCAATATTTGGACGTTTTGGTCCTCAATAATATTATACCGAAAATACCCTTTAAAAATCGTTGACTAACAATTGACTAACACAAAAATTAACAGAAGGACCAATTCGTCCAAAATTCTATAATTAGGGAACCAATTAACTAAAATAAATAAATAAGGGACCAAATTTGCCAAACACGCATAGTTTGAGGACTAAAAAATTCAATTTGCCTATAAAATATGTAGTTATAAAAATATTGTAAAAGGTGTAATAGGGCTTTCATTTAATATTATTTGGCAAATTGGATTTTTTAGTCCCCAAATTATGGCATTTTGGCCAATTTGGTCCCATATTTATTTTTTTTAGTTATTTGGTCCTCAAACTATGAAATTTTGGTCAATTTGATCCTTCCGTTAAATTTTCGGTTAGTCAACCGTTAGTCAACTTTTTTTAAGAAAAATAAAATAAAAGGGTATTTTCGGGATAATTTTAACGAGGACCAAAACATCCAACTTCTCGAACATTGAGGATCAATTTTGGCCAAAATCTTTTGTTACTTAAATTTTTTTAACTTTGCCAAAAATCAAAAGATATTTTAGTAATTTTATTTTTTAAGAGCCAAATACAACAATTATAATATTTTTCTCCAACTAATAGTCATGAAAATAAAAATAAAAATATTATATTAATGAAAAATATATGATACTTTTTCTCCAAATACAACATAAATATTTATGATTAACTATTAGTTTTTCCTACATAACGAATTTTAAAATAATTTCATTAATATAATATACTCCCTCCGTCTCATTGGAAACGTCTTGTTTCCAATGGGCACGGAGATTAAGGAGTATAGTGTTTGTGCTTTTAAGTAGTATGACCTACACAATTAATAACATATTTTAATATTATTCATTTGCTAATGATTTTGCTCTAATTTTTCATTTTTTATTGTTATTTGATTTTCTTTATTTACAACTTATTCTAATTTAAAAGTTTTAGTTAAACTACCATAATCCTTGTTTATCAGATTCTACAGAAAAAAAATAATCCGAAGTCTTAACAAAACATATTGAAACCAACTCTCTCTTCAAACAAATTCAAGTGAAGATTTACAATTCAATTTTACTCCATAATCCAAATACCATACATAAACTTCAACATTTCAATTTCTCTCATTCGGGAAACAAAACGTGTGTAAAAGGGTCACAGCAGACTTCAACCAGTTTTTGAATCTTCAAATTGTCTACTCCAAAAGCTCTCAAATCCGCAAAATGATTCACTAGATCATAGTAGCTTAAATTCTATATGTAATTAAAGATGATCCCAAAAAGAATATAAAGAAGAAAGAAAATTTCCAGCCATTCAAACCAATTTCCAGCCACTGCTCTTACAACAAGTATAGATCTAACAACAACAGCCATAGATAGAACCACCACAAATATAGATCCAAGCAAAGCAAACATACATTGAACCAAAACAAACATAGATCGAACCAACGCAAACATAGATCAAACGCCAGATCTATCGCAGAGATCGAACAAATTAACTTGTAAAAGGAAGAGATCTGACCAATTCGCGATGTAGATCCCTTTCCACCAGCTACTCGACCTCAGATTCTGAGATCGACTCCAAGAAATCGTGGCTAGAGAATTCAGATGGTGAGAGGTCGACCGATTTTGTACAGATCGCCAGCCCCACATCTCCACCGAAAAGCTCTTCGCTCAAATGTAGGATATCCTCCATGTTTAAGCTAAAATAGCATCTGAACATGGGTTTTTCTAGATTTAAGGTTACAAGAAGGTTTTCGGGCCGGGTATCACCGAAGAGGGCCTTGTTGATCATCACTACGGAGGCTTAATCGAAGCAATGGAGTTCCCGAAGGAGTAGCGGCGAGGAGATCTGGTTTGGGGAGATTGGAGAGAGAGAGAGAGAGAGCAACGACAGATAGATGGAGAGAAATGAGAGAGAGATTGAGTCAGGATAACAAATGATGGGGCCCACAAGTATTAATTAGGTTAATTAATTAATATTGTTAGTATTGTTAATTATTTCCTTTATTGGAAACAAGACGCTTTCAATGGGACGCCCGAAAAGGAATACAAGACGCTTCCAATGGGACGGAGGGAGTATTTTTTAAGTAATAAGTCTTTGTTACACTAAAGTTGTTTGAAATAGGTTTTATAAGAAATTTTTAGCTACTTATGCATAAATTTTCTTAAAGTTCATTTTAACAAAATTGTTAGTGTTTGCCAAAAAAAATATTTTTTTTCGGATCATATTTTATAACATAGTGACAATTTATCGAACATATTACTATAAAATATGATCCCAAAAAATATATATATAAGTTGTTATATATTTTGGCAAACACTAACAACTTTTGTTAAAATGAACTTTAAGCAAATTTATGCATAAGTAGCTAGAAATGACTTATAAAACCTATTGCAAACAACTTTAGTATAACAAAGCCTTATTACTTAAAAAAAATATTATATTAATGAAAGTATTTTAATATTCGTTATGTAGGAAAAACTAATAGTTAATCATGAAAAAAAATTAAAATATTTATGTTGTATTTGGAGAAAAAGTATCCTATAATTTTCATTAATATAATATTTTTATTTTTATTTTCATGATGAACTATTAGTTGGAGAAAAAATATTATAATTGTTGTATTTGGCTTTTAAAAAATAAAATTACTAAAATATCATTTGATTTTTGGCAAATTAAAATTATTTAAGTAACAAAAGATTTTGGCCAAATTGATCCTCAATGTTCGATAAGTTGGATGTTTTGGTCCTCGTTAAATTTATTCCGAAAATGCCCTTTTTATTTTATTTTATTATTCTTAAAAAAAGTTGACTAACCGAAAATTTAACGGAAGAACCAAATTGACAAAAATTTCATAATTTAGGGACCAAATAACTAAAAAAAATAAATATGAGACTAAATTGACCAAAATGTCATAATTTGTGGACTAAAAAATTCAATTTGCCTATTAAAAATAGATTCTCTTGAAAAGTCAAATAGCGATTATCTCCCATGGAAAAATTCGTTCAAACTTAATTAGGTAAAATTATCTGATCTGTACTTCAAATTGAAACTCCTATTAAACTAATGTTTTATTTTAGTAGTAATTTGCATACATTTGCTTTTATAGATGGTAACTATGACTATTTTAACTCTAGTATTAATAATGGCAGTTACTTATTACTACTACTACTACTCTATTTAACTATATACTGAAAAGTAACAGAAATATCTTTTCCTCTCGTTTTCTTGGTTGACGCCCACGTAACATTCTCTCTATATTATTTCGTGAGAGAAGACGATTGATCGTTGAAGCAAAAACTGGAATATGGCGGGTCAGTTAACCGATGACCAGATCTCCGAATTCAAGGAAGCCTTCTCCCTATTCGACAAGGATGGCGATGGTAATCATATTCTTCTTTCTTTAATTTAATCTCTTTCATATTTTCGGTTTGCATCCGTCTGGATCTGCTCAAACCTTCGCGGTTGTAAATTTCTTATTTCTGCCGATCTGCTAGGTTTCCGGTTGTGTTTTCATGTTATCCGATTTGATTTTACACTCGAGATGTAGATTGATTGATCGATGGAAGGAGATTTTTGAAATGCGACGTGTGGTGTTGTTCGTCCTGATTCTATATGTGTTGCTGTTGCTGTTTATTTGTTTGCGAACGCGGCTGTTGATATTCTCCATTGTATTTGAATACTGAGAAGTGAGATTATTAGAAATTAATGGAAATATGCTTGTTGTTTGAATTGCCTGCTACTGATCTTTCTAGTAGCTAAGGTGCTCTTTGCTAGTATTTGAGTGCTTCTATGTTCTGCATAGGTATTCACAGCAGAATCTGCCGTGTTGGTTGATGGTATATTTCCCTTCCAGTTCCAGCCAAAATAAGAAGTTGTGATTGAGTAAAAATGTTTGTACTGGCATTGGCATTTTATTCAGGCTAGATATTGGGTACTTTAAGATTGTTAAACCATGTGCAGTTCCCTTGCATTTGATGGGAAAGGCAATTAACTAAGTTTCTTGTTGTTTTGTTTTTAGAGTTAGTCAGTGCTCTGCAACTTCAGAATTGATGCAAAATATTAGCAGTACAAAGCAGTAATCTGTCTCATTTACATGGAGTGATGGATAGTTATCCTTTCCTAGCTTAGATGTTCTTTGGTGAGATCTTGAATGTCTTGGATACTGTGTCTTTCCCATTTGTTGTATTTTTTCTTGAACTTAGATAGTTATCCTTTCATGGCTTAGGTTGCCCTTAGCTGAGATCTTTAATCTTTTGGACATTATATCTTTAACTTAGTTTGAGTTGCATCTTACTTTTTCCTTGTCATTTATCTTGAACTTCTATAATTTACTTCAATTATAATTGTTTCTGAGTTCTATCACAGGCTGTATCACTACCAAGGAGCTTGGCACCGTGATGCGTTCATTAGGACAGAACCCAACAGAGGCCGAACTTCAGGATATGATCAATGAAGTCGATGCTGATGGCAACGGGACAATCGATTTCCCAGAGTTCCTCAACTTGATGGCCAGGAAGATGAAGGATACCGATTCAGAGGAGGAACTCAAGGAAGCTTTCCGTGTTTTCGACAAGGACCAAAACGGATTCATTTCTGCAGCTGAGCTTCGTCATGTCATGACAAACCTTGGGGAGAAGCTTACTGATGATGAGGTTGATGAGATGATACGCGAGGCTGATGTGGATGGCGATGGGCAGATCAACTACGAGGAGTTCGTCAAGGTGATGATGGCCAAGTGAGATCTGAACAAACCAATTCTAGATCTTTAAGAGTATGAATAGGACCATAAAAAGGAATAAAGGCAGATAGATGAGATTTCAATTTCCTCTTAGATGTATTATTCTGGCATTATCAGCTTTATTTTGGTCTTTTTCATTTTGCATTGATTTTTTAAGTGCTATTCGTTCTTCAGTATCTGATGTTTGCTCTGTTCCTTTTATTATCTTCACTATTTCTTGACATGTGATCGAAAGAACATGTAACAGTTGGGATCGTAAGTAGCTTATAGTGGCAGCTCCATTGTTTCCTTTTCTGCTAATCTAATTTTATTCTTCAACTCTTTTGACTAAATTAGGGATGCTTTTTGTGAGTTATTAGTATGTGTTTTTGGGTAGATTTTGATTTTTTAAATGATTTCAAAAAGCTTGTATAAATACGCTATCAACTAATTTGTTAACATTCGTACATGCAGATAAATTAAACTTTAAATTGAGCATGCCATGGAAGTTGGTATCTCTCACATGGACAAGTCATTGAAAATTTACGCATTTCCGAGTGTTTTGAAAGTGTGAAGAACCAAAATTGTCCAAAATTCGTATAATTGAAGTATTGTGCTCATAGATATTATTGTGCTCGATTATTGGCACAATCATAACAAGAATTGTAAATATTTCATAGCCTAGCATCACTTTACACCATGCATAGATCGAGTGAAGAGATCCAGATGAGATCGATAGGTTAACACAATGCAATGTACAACACAACAAAAGCAACTACAAGTTATATCTTTGAGAAGAGTTACATAAACGGATTACACTTGTTAAAACAAAGTTACAGCTACAATTCAGAGAGAGGGGAAGATATCTTACCCCTTCAGCGGCTTGTACAGTACGACAGTCACATATTTCGATTGGAACCGGTGAGTGAGGCCGAGGGCAACCAGAGAGGGCAATTTCCGGTCTTTCTCCATGAAAAGGTGGTTCAGCACCACATGCTGCGGTTTTGAAGGATCTCGATTGTTCTGGTTTTCTGAACTAACATTACTTGAAGCTAGTTGTGGTGGAACCATCATTGGGTCCTTTGCAAAATCTTCGTCTCCTGGGAAAACTTGACTGTAGCTTGATTCGGGTGATTGAGGTGCCTCAAATTCAGCCACACTGTCAAGGTTTTCTGGAACGTAGTCCTGTAGATTCGACAATACTTTATGAGTCAGTAACAACATGGAAACGAATTATTAAAAAAAAGACTTCTTATCCAACTCAAGAGTGCATCTTTAATCATCACTGCTTATTTTCTGCATTTTCTCATTATAGGCATTTAAACCTAATGTTAGTTGTTATCAGTGCCCACAGTAATACTGTGATGTGCGTAGGATTAAAGATGCCGAAGAAAAGACCAGACATTACGTTATATAACACTTAAATGAAGCATACATGTCTCCAGATGATTGATATATGCATCTAAGAGAGATAAATACCACAAATGATGTTATGCAACACTTAATAATCAAGTTCAAGAATTAAGAACTGGAGACTATAGGCTGCTACAACTGAACCAAACTGCAAATGTGAGGTTAAATGAATCTTGGCAAGGTATAAAGATGTAACCGTCTGACAATGCAAATACAAAAGTCACTCTAACTCAGTGGGTCAGATTACCCAAAGGGAGAGCAAATGAGAAGAAAAACAATCAGAACATGCCATCATTGAAGCACCATATCTCAAACCTTAAGTCTGGTGAGAAATGGGCTTGGCCGATGGTTGAGGCAGCTTTGCTGTTTTGTGAGGCAACCCAACTTCGACCATTCATCCCCATTGATTTGTAATATCATAAACACATGCATGCATAATATACGTGTACTGACAAATTCTTCACTTTGTTGGTAAACTAATTTCTATATTTTTAATTAGTCAGTCTTATAGATCATAATGAACGGTATATTCTGAAACCTTGGAGTGTAGTCAGTGAAAGATATCAATTAATGAGCTAATGTTGAGTGTCTTTAGTATCCTGGGAAGTATGCATAAGTTCCTAGGATAGATTTTACTCCATCCTTATAATAAACAAAACAGACCCAGGAAAATACTATATAGGGATATAAAATTACGAATGACAATTGATTAGCTCCTACAAAAGAAGAATCCAAATTTCATTTCTCAGATTTCGAACGTCTTACTAATTAAAATAAACAATACACACGTTTAACCGTCCTAGGGCACATTTTTGAAATGGCATAATATGGACATATCATGTTATAAAACTATAGATATATTGTCCTTATATGTACAACCTGCAACTGACTGTTGGAATAGATGCTGATACCAATTTAAGAGATTGAAAGTACGGTAAAGTGCATTAACAACTCAAACTCCGAAAATATGAACAAGATACTATAAACACACAGACACCAGCTGAATGCCAAGTGTCTGATTGAAATATTTGCATTGGTGAAGTATTCACTTACGTGGACATCGAGAAGATTACAAACACGACCCATCTCATCCGTTTCAGTTGGGTGATCAGGGATAAATCTCAATTCACCATTGACAATAAATCTGTAACGAAATATGCCCGACGTCAGCACCAAAAGAATTGAGTGATCCTTGCCTGATCTTTGGAGTGTTTTCCTGCAGGAAGAATATAATATATCTTGTGAAACTAAACCAGCTTTAAGAGAATGAGCATACGCATAAGTAAATAGGGTTGAAAAAAACAGACTCACCTTGTCCTCCAGTTGTCCCACGAACCCTCTACAACCACGTTATTGCCACCAAAACTCCAAGTAATAATAGTCGGTATACCTTCTTCAAGAGGTTGATCAACATCTATTTGAGCTTCATTCGGCCTCAATTGATTAAATGACGGGCCATCATTTCTTTGTAAAGGAAGTACCGGAGCCTGCCTAGGTATATAAAGGATCAGATACATAAAACAAGCTGATAAATATAATCATGAAATAAATGTTCCTCATGAGGTAAGATAAGTAATTACGTTGAACACGACCGAATAGCAACAAAATGGACTTGAGGAAATCACTAAGTAAAGTGGCGCTTGATGATCATAACCCGTGTCCTAGACCTAACACTCTTTCAAATTTCCAAATGAATTAGACGAACAACAATATCACTTATTGAGGGGATATATATACTGCATTGCAATAAATGTGCAAGCGAACAAAGTGATACATGCTGAGAGAGGGCCTGCATGCATGTGTTTCTAATTGAGTTATTTAGATCTCAACATAGACTTCAGTGTTCTCCTGTACTGTCCACATCTGAGTTGTATACTATATAGCCTGAAATCCTAAATATAATAGTTACAAATTTTACGAGGCTGATCCATGAGAACCCTATAGGCAATTAATAAACGTACACTCTATATTAGCATAGTCTTGCTGAATGTATTCAAAAAAACATTTGGTATCTAGCTGACAGCTAACCTCCCTATGGTTTTACTTAGGTGCAAATTTCCCCCAATGGTTTTAGAAGGTGTACCAAGCCCCTTATGGTTTACACAAAAGTGTTATTCACCTCCCTATGGTTTTACATAGGTGCAAATTCCCCCCTATTATTTCTCGTAGGTGTGCTAAGCCTCCTTATGATTTGTAAATTGGTGCAATCCACCCCCTCCGCTTAAATATGGTGAAATACAATTAAGAGGCCACCTCATGGTTTAATAAATTTTTATCTTAATATTTATGGTATCATCTTAACATATGTATTATATGCTTGAGGTATATTTGTTCAAACAAGCCGAAAATCAAGCAAAATAACATGTAGGGGGCAATGTGCACTGAAATAAAAACTACAGGGAGGTGTACTGCACCTTATTAAACTGTAGGGAGGTAAATTACACCTTGTCGAAACCATAGGGGGTTAAATTACACCTAGCTCATCTAGCTGACTACACCAGATTTCTTGGCAACTGTACGAAAATAGCAATGGCAAGTCAATATTCAAGCCTATGTGATCCTCAAATTTCAAACAGGATAATTTCATCTTCCATAATTTGCAATATCAGACAAGCACTGGCTTGATCTGAACTTCAATAGAATTCAATCTAGCATTTCAGTTGCCACAAGAAACAATTGCAGAGTTGACCTATCAAGATTTCGAAGAGATAACTACCGACCAGCATTGCAATTAGCAATACACATATCTCCGCAATCAACAAATCAAGACCTAACAAATAATACACAAATGTAGACTATCACATCCGTGCAGCATCCCTCACGATTAGCCAAATCACAACGAGCTACAGCAGTGGAACTAAACACGAAATCGAAGTAGATGAGCTTAAAAAAGTAATATCAATCTTCTGCCAATAAATCCAGCTACACCTGGATAAACACCGCCAAGATCGACACACAGGCACTAAAAAAATAACATGTCGAAAGAGAAAGGGAAACCGCACCTGAGACGAAAACAAGTTAGGAGCGAGCGATTGATGGGGATCACGCGGCGGAGAGCTCACCATTATATCAGCTGAAGCCACGCGTCCTGCCGGCGCGTGGTTCGAACCATCCGAGACCTCGTCGGCGCCGCCGCCGTCATTTTCGCTGCCTTCTTCTCTGCCGCTCGCATTTCCCATACGAGTACCGCACGAGCATGCACGTCACTGTGTATCCGCAAGTCTAGAGGGAGAAACCGCGGCAGGTAAGGGTTTTAGATGGATCGACGGAGGCGGTGTTGGAGGGCGCGGGGGGGGAGCGAGAAAGGACAAAAAAGGAAATAGGAGAAAGATGTCAACTCAGTGAGTACATGGAAAGGATAGATTTGATACGTGGGTTAATCTGGAACGTCGGATCTGGATAAGCACAATTTTCTCAGGGAGATCGCGATCGTTAAACTTCAGATCAACGAGCCAATAAATTACCATTTGATACATGACATTATTTTTTAAATTTAAACGTTTATGTAATTATGTAGAGGCCAAAACAAGCAAGCCACATTATTAACTAATCATTTACATAAATAGATCATTTAAATGTAGAAGTGTATAGATTTTTGAATTATTAACATGCAATACGCGAAATATAAACAAATTTTAATTTTATACTCTTTTTTTTTCAATGTACATTAAAGTGGTTGAGTCCATTTATTTATAATAATTATAATTTATAAATTATTTATACTTATAAACAAATTAAGAATAATAAAATAATTTAAAAACAAAACAAGCCAACATAAATGAGAGAGACAGATTTAATACAACACAAATAAATATATTTCTTTAAACTTATAATGTATCTGGAAGGGTTAATAATAGCTAACCTCCCTATGATTTTACTTAGGTGCAAATTCCCCCTATGATTTCAGAAGGTGTACCAAGCCCCCTTATGGTTTATACAGAAGTGTTATTCACCTCCCTGTGGTATTACATAGGTGCAAATTCCTCCCTATCATTTCTCATAGGTGCGCTAAACCTCCTTGTGATATGTAAATTGGTGCAATCCACCCCCTCTGCTTAAATATTGTGAAATACAATTATAAGGCCACCTCATGGTTTAATAAATTTTTATCTTAATATTTATTGTATCATCTTAACATATGTATTATATGCTTGAGGTATATTTGTCCAAACAAGCCGAAAATCGGGCAAAATAACATGTAGGGGGCAATGTGCACTGAAAAAAAACTACAGGGAGGTGTACTGCACCTTTTTAAACTATATGGAGGTAAATTACACCTTATCGAAACCATAGGGAGTTAAATTGCACCTAGCTCGTATCTGGAAAGACCATCTAGATTTAGAGATTATCAAAATTATGATTTTGGGCTTATTAATTTTTTAAGAGAGAGAGAGAGTGTGTGTTGGGCTTGAGAAGTAAAAGGGGCAAAAGATCTTGGGCGAATAAGAAAAAGTTGATCATCCATATTCATGCTTCAATTATAAGATATTTAAGTTAATTAGTATCGTTATAAATATAGGTTAGTTATAAATTGATTACGATTTTATTTCAAACTCAAAATCTCATGCATACTATTTTTTACTCTTATACTATAATTTGAAGATATATTTAATATATTATATGTAACCTCCCGAATTTTTTAATATAAAATGCACTGCATATATATTTATGCATGTTATCAAGTGTTTTAGTTCTGTAAATCGCGCCCTAGAAATTTAAATGAAAATTAAAGCATCTATCATATTTGTTATTAATAAATCATTTTTGTAATGTAAATTTATTTTGAACTTTGAATGTGTTTATTTATATCATATTATGATTATATTGTTTATTGTTGAGATAGAAATCATGTTAGAATTATGAGAAAGAATAATATTTATTTATTTTGGATTTTCTAAACCTACTAGGATTAATAAAAGGATATAATATTTATTATTGCATTAAGTTATTAGGAGAAAATTTTATATTATGTTTTATGATTAAAATAGATATTTTATATGTGATAATCACGTTTTAGAATCTATTTTAATTGTGTCAATATATAATTCAATTATGATTGAATCTCTTAAGTAGTAAGTGATAGAATAAATTCTATATAAAAGATAAAATGACAAAAATAATTATGAATAACATATATTTGATACCTATCTTTAGATAATTTATTGTAAGCCTATAAATACACCCTTAGTCGTCCATAATATAGTTTTACTTGAGATTTTTGAAATTCTGCCAGCATACTTACGAACTGTTTCAAGAATTATTTACACATCTTCCCGTCATCATATGGTCTTGAAAATTTAGAATCGACTTCCTTGGTATGTCTAGTATACTATATTATTTTTGTAGAATTTTACAAGCATGATAAGTATTTATTAAAAATTCTTATTCGTAATCTGCCAGTTTTTGACAACATGTTCATGAGCTTGATAGGAAAATTGTTTTTCATGTTTTCTTTATGTTGTTTTCGACCATGCTGAATTTTAATGGGATATAATATATTTTAGGTCATTCATGTAAAAAAAATAGAATTTTTAGGATACATTTACTATTTATTTGTTAATTTATTTCTTTGTGTGCCAGATCTTTTGTCAATGTACATATATATTGAAAAACAAAAGTTTTCATGTTAGGAATTCTTGATTATGATAATCTTTATTGTGATGGTCTGATGGAATCGGTAATAATGTTGTTAATGTTAGAGATCTATAATTTTTAGAACAAAACTTTTATGATTTCATTAATCAATTTCATGAATTGCCGAATTACTCGATGCACTGTTGGTCCGGAGACAAATATCAGGTGTAGAGGGGGGGGTGAATACACCTGAGTACCGTTTCTTCTTCTCGGTGAAGGTCAGCTGAAGCTGTTGGTTGCAACTGATGAACAGTGCCAAATAAACCTTCGATCACGGGACGAGTGAGTCGGCCTCGAGCTCTCCCTGCCGACTTTTGTCAGTACTTCGAAACTCAGTCGGAGACTTTAAGTGTGCGGATAAGTGTGGGGCCCGGAGTTTGTCTCTTTTTGAAAACGTGTTTTCGCAGATTAAATTCTTTTGGCTGTGCGATTTTAGAAATACGTTTTATGCAAACTTATGATTTTCAAAGGTTTGTATGCAATAAAACAGTAAAGAACACAAGCAGTTTAACGTGGTTCGGATACGCAAGATCCTACGTCCACGGTCCCGAACGAGCGAGGATAACTTGTTGATTAGTCCGAGCAAGTCTCAAGCAAGGAAACGTGCACGCGGGGCAGATCCTTCTAAGTTATAGTCCTTAGCGACTTTACAATTCAAACCTAAGTTCGAAAGGGGGTGAAAACAATTCTCCAACTAATGAAGGAGTTCTTACAATAAGAACGGTTCACTAAAAATGAACTCCTTCGAATCTAAGCTATAAATCTGACAATGAGCTTAGGTAGAGAAGAAAGGGATCTAAAGACTCTAGAGAGAAGAACCACAAAAATATTCTAGTAAATGCAGATTCTTCGCTGGATATTCTGATTGAGTTGCTAGAGTGTTTGAGAGCTTGAGCAATTTCCCTTTTTAATTTCGTGCTGTGAGCTTCGAAATCTTCTCTATTTATAGCTGTGAGCTATGGCATATGTCCGTTGGAGACGACGATGCCACGTGTCACAAGCTTCCAAAGAAAATGGCCATTAATTCGAACTTGTTGCGAGCGGGGCGGTTAATTACGTACATGAGAGCGGCTTTCTTGTTTGGAGCGAGTAAGGCGTTGTCGGCTTCTCATTGGTCGAGGTTTGTGGTTGGTGAGAATGTCGAGTTGACCGTTCAAACAACCTCGTATGATCTTCTGTCGAACTTTCGAAAAGACTTAAGTAGGCTGGGTCGCTTTTACGTCGGATACAATAGGCTGCAAAGTCTCTGTCTTCTTCTGCCGAGTCGGCCGACAAGGAATGTAACTTCGAGTATGTCAGTGGCGACTGCGAAGGTCTTGGGCTTGCATGAGTTCTTATGCGATGACTTATCAGTTTCTTGGATTGGCTTCTGCGAGGTCTATTCGGTGATGATCAAGAACGCATAGCGATTACACGATGACGTGGGGTTCCGAAAAGTATCTTCGACAGAAGATCAGTTCAACAATTACCCCATACAGGACTTAGACAAGAATATAAAAACGATTACAACAAGTCTAACCTATACATCAGCTAATCCTAACGACACACTGAACTACTGATATCAGCTCGGTTTTGGGATCTTCAATTCCATAGTACTACTATGATTTCCCCCAATTTTCTTTTAACCACGAACAGCTGAGTATCATCTACTGACTCATATCCAACAATTTCCCCCTAATTGATGATACCAAAACCTCTACTTCTAAACTCTAAACATCTTATAAGATATGCTAACCTACTGACAACAATTTACCCCTTAATCCATCTGAGGAAAACAAACTGATATGATGACTTCAAAAAACATCAGCAGGTGAGAGATAGGCAAAATCAGAGTAACTGATTGTGAGTGTGTGTCAGATCACTTAGTGATCAGTTGTGAAAACACAAAGCAAAATGCTGTAAGACAATGAGTAATTGTCTATCAAGCAATAGGAACGATAGCATATATGATCAAGAAATTACAGGTTCATATCACTATTACACAAGAGTAGAGAAGAGGAAACACTACTGACGCCTGAAGCCTTGAGTGCGCTTCTTGAAATCAGCAGATCTGTCGACAGGGGGTTGCAGACCATAGTATAGGTAGATTCTCTTCCTCAGTGTCTGGACATCCTCATCGTCTTCAGCTAAGTCGACACTTAGGTCGAAGCGATAAGCTGCAGTTTTGACCTCATCCTCTATTTCCTTTGTACACAGAATTCCGCGCGCAGTTCTAGGAGGTGGGATGCGCCTGAAAGCCGGAGCTCTGAAAGGAATGTTCTCTCTCTTCATAATCTCGAGAAGTTGTTCCCTCAGCTCAGAGTTATAATTGAACAAAAACTCGTCAAAGGCTTGTTCGATAGTCTGCTCACTTGGATAGAATTTCCATACGTAGTAGCCTTTGATAAATTCCTCTTTGAGCTCTTCCCATTGATCATTAACCAGAGCAGGAACCCATTTATCAACATGAAGCACAAGGTCCTTTTTGACATGAGGCGCTCTTTTCCTTGATCCTCATGGGATTTGTCTTCTGGGATCAGCTGCTGGCTTTTGAGATAGGCTCATCATCTTAGCCATATCAGCCATTCTCTTCTTTTCTCGAAGAGCCGCTGCCCTACAGTCTCCTTTCCTGAGATTCAGGCCTTGCAGCGTGGCTTCCCACGTGGTTCTATCTTCAGCTTCTTGCTCAGGTGTAAGATGAGTCTGATAGTGACTCTGAGCAGTAGCTTGACCTGTAGTAGAAAGAGTTTCTGCGAACTCCTCCTGAGCCTTTTTCTTTTCTTCGTCCATAGACTCTTGCTTCTTCTTACCTCTGCCCTTAACAACTTTGCCCTTAGGCTTTTTAGCAAGTTGAGCTTCTTCCAGCTGTCGCTCATGGTCCAGCTTGTCTTGTAGTTGTTGGGCTATGCGGAGGTCAAAGGCTTCTTGTTCCGCTTTAGATTTGAATTTTCGGACCGGGGAGGAAGGAGGAGTAATAGCAGTAGCAGTCTCCTTCCCCGGCCTCTGCGGAGGAGCTTGTTCTCCTTCAGACTCTTGCTCAATGAAGTGAGCAACATCTTCTATGTGGGTAGCAGAAGATGAGATGGGGGTAGGTTCTAGAGGAAATTCAAGTAGCAGAACCCCTGAAGTATCTTGAGCATTAGCTGTCGAGGGTTGTTCTGCCTGAATACCTTCCCCCTGAGTCTGAGCATTAGAGGGTCCTTCCTCCTGACCACCCTCTACTATTTGGACATCAGCCATATCCGTATCAGGTTCATCCTTCATAATACCTTCCCCCTTTTTGGCATCATCTGCCTTAGAGAGTTGGGTGCGGATGGCTTGAATGTCTCTTTCCACAGTGTGGACTGAATCCTTAATCCGAGTTCTTTGTGGATTCGAAGTCCTTGACGAGATCGCAATATAATTCCCGAGTCTTTTTCCCGATCGGCTCTTGATGTTTTAAGTCGTGCGGTGACTCCGAGACGGAGTTTCAGCAGAGCCTGATCCTGCGATTCTGTCATTTCTTTCTGAATAAGTTTCAGAGCCTCTGCCTGTTGGGTAATAGATTTCTGAAGACTAGAGGTGACAATCTTATTCCTTTCATCGATTTCGAGCTTAACAGTTGCAAGAGCTTGAGTCAGCTGCTCTGAAAATATCTTCTGCTGATTTTGGAGCAACTGCTGACTCTGAGCTTCTAGATCGACTTTCTGAGCTGCTAAGGCTGCCTCAATAATCGCCTGACGGTTGGGTTGAGGAGTAGGTACTGGAGTCTTTGAGATGCCAGCAGTTATTCTGTCTAAGCTCTGTGTCTGAGCCTTAGTATACTTTGTCCACTTCAGATGGACGTCCTTAGCCAAAAGTCGGTTTTTCTCTCCTTGGCGTCGAATGGCTTTATTTACGGACTTCGAGGACACGGAACCGATAGGTTGTATTTGGTACGAGATGGTTCCGAGCCTCTGCTCAGAAAACGTGAGGAGCTGCTCCCTACTGTACTTCGGAGCACCTTGAGCATCACCTGATGTATTAGGAAGTGGTGATTTGCTCTTCTCACGGGGAGTTGAACCCTCAGCAGAGCCTCCCAGCTCTGTATCCTTGGGTGTCTGATCCTTCCTCTGATTGTTATCATCATCTTTATCATCGTCTTTCTTATCAGCAGGAGGAGATGGGGGCGGAGGAGTGTTACCAGGAACTGACTCTCGCAAACTTAGAAGGTAAAGCATTGCGGCTCTGAGATCTTCAAGAGTAGCTAAGTCAGCTGGTTCTCCGTACCCTATTACTTCTTGTAGCTTCTGCTCCTCATCGAGCAAGTAGATGACTGAGAGGGTTTTGATTATGTCTTCTAGAATATCCCAACTCAGAAACCTTAGAAGCATTTGAAGCCTAGCCCTGATGGCTATGTCGACTAAGTCTGAGTGCCCAGCGATCTCAGGATTATGATCGTGTACTTCAGATATGGTACGGAGACGAGTGGTGTGAATAGCTGTCCACTCAGTCGCAGTCTCCTCAGTCGGTTCCCTGACGTCCGACTGTGTCTCCTCAGAGCTAATTACCTGGACTTTATCTTTGAGGGTCGCACCCTCAATGCCAGTATCAGAATCTAAAAACTGCTCTTCTTGAATAGGAGGAGGAGTGGGTTCAATAACAGAGAGGGGCTGAGCAGCTGAGACCTCGGTGGTGCAGTCTTAGTCAGTCGCCTCTTCTTAGGCACTTCGGTATGTGGGGGCAGAGCGGATGCTGCTCTCTTCGGCTCAGGTGGCCCCTTACCGATAGACTTCTCAGTCGCTGCTTTAGTCTTGAACTTAATCAGTTTTACATCGAAGAACTTAGAATCAGCAAAGGACGAGTGCCTCTGAACACAGTTTTCTATGAGGATCGACATCTTAGTCCCATAGAGTAACTTCCCTACACCGGCTAACTTCCTCTCTCCGAGTGGGTAGGGTAGTGAACTTCACGGGCTTGGGCCTTCATCTACGAGACATAATAGTCGGCCCAGTTCACTTCAACTCCATCATCTATCGCCATCATCAGCTGAATCCTTGGCTTGGATAATTGATCATATGATCCAGCTGAGCTCGTCAGGATATGAGAGACTATGTAGGCTAGTCCTCTGTATTGGGGAAGCAGAAGATTCTTTTGCAGAGCTGACTTGAATGATATGTCAGAGCGTCCGCAGAACTTACGAACATATGCATTTATCTCCTTCTCCTGGTAACCGATAGGAGAAATACCGTAGTCTGGAAGATCAAACGACCGCACCATAATGTCCCTGACGTTGAAGAATCTCTGAGTAGTATCCCAACAGTTCTGATCTACTTCCTTCAAATAGACGAAGGAAGATTCCTCGCCTCCAGATGCGAGAGACCTCCAGTTGTAATAAACTTCTACCACTTGCCTTGGTAGATAAGATCTCGGGTGCTTCGTCACCAGCTCCTGAAGACCAGAACGCTCCAGAGCATCGAACACGGGTTCCAAGAAGGAGATATCAACTTGTCGGAAGGCCATAGTTGGTTCAAACTGAATCCTGGATGCCATTATCTCCTCTATATTCTCAGGAACTTGAGATGTCGCCATTGAAATCTGCAAAATAACTTGTTAGCACTTGAAAATAGAGTAGGTTAGTAAGTATTCAGCAGGTTTCAATACATTACCGAGTACTAAAGAGCTTTGAGAGATGCAAAAGCGAGACAGTTAGGATGATTTTTGAGAAAGAAACTGAATGCTTGAAAATAGCTCTTAAGTTGAAAATGGCGAAAAGTGAGGAAAGGATAGAAGATGAGAGATTTTATATATATCATCTGATTATAAGTTTTGATCCTACGATCCAATTTTAATCTTTCAAATCTTATGGACGGCTGAGATTGAATGTTATAAAAGGAATGATTACCAAAGCCGCCTCTAACATAGACTTACGCAATAAAGGTAAGTGAGAAGACATGCATTAAATGCGCGACAGACAGCATTAATTACTCAGTTTATGCGAATGAAAAGGTTTCCTACTGACCTTTCCTTAAACTAATTAATGGCGGGAAATAAATGCACATTAACTACGGCTGCGTGCGGCGATATAATAAATGCGAGACATGCTTCGAAAAGAAATTAAGTATATGATACTACGCAAACCTCTTCGGTGAACTTTCGATCAGTGGTTACCGTTATATCGCAGGAGGATGATTGATGTCCTGATAAGCACGTTCCCCCCTTGCGTGTATGCGTATGATTCTTCCCACTGAATCACCGCACGGAGTCTACCGACTTGTCGTCTTGGTTCCATCTACGATACCAAATATTTCCAATTGTCTCCACGGTGCTATCGGTAGTTGTCTTCTACGATGCATTTCGGTAGGATCCAGAGACCTAGCTCAACCGATAATTCTCCGAATCTGTTCTCGGCTAGTGGTTTGGTCGGTATGTCTCGCCCTTTGTTTGTCGGTATGGATCTTCTCCATTCCGATATCCTTCTTCTCGACATGGTCTCCGATGAAGTGGTGTCGGATATCCACGTGCTTGCATCTCGTATGTAGAACCCGGGTTCCGAGTTATGGCAATAGCACTTGTGGAGTCACGGTAGATGGGCACTTCATTCCGAATGATACCATAATCTCTCGGTTGTTGTCGAAGCCAAAGGATCCGGGCACAAGCAACTTCCGGCGAGCCATGTACTCGGCCTTCGGTAGTGGACGTTGCTACCGAGTGCTTGTTTCTTTGAGAACCAAGATATCGGCTTGCTTTGCTAGGAACCGACACGTTCGGAAGTTGACTTACGATCTATCCCGCATCCCGCATAATCGGCATCGAGAATAACTCATCGGTATTAGATTATCATCGGCGAGGATACCATAACCCGGCATCGAGGTGTTCCTCTCGAGATAGCGCAGAATCTTTTTAGGCGAGTCGAGATGACTTCGCTTGGGATCCGCTTGAAATCTTGCGCATACACCTACAAAGCATAAGTTATGTTAGGTCGGCTAGTTTGTTAAATATAATAAAGAACCAATAATAGCTCTATAATCGGTAGAGTTAACGAAGCTCCCTCTTTGTCTAGATCGATTTTAAAATTCGTATTCATGGGGATTTTGGTAGGCTTGCTTTGGAATCGCGGCCGAATCTTTTGAGAAGGTCTCGAGTGTATTTGGCTTGATTGATGAAGATTCCTTCGGTGATTGCTTCACTTGAAATCCAAGGAAATAATTCATCTCTCCCATCATGGACATCTCGAATTTCTCTTTCATCATCTTCTCAAGCTGGCGACATATGATCTCATTTCTGCAATGAGAAAATGATGTCGTCCACGTAGATTTGCACCGGTTGGATGTCATCTCCCGACTTTATGTTGAATAGGGTGCGATCTCTCGTCCCCTTCGAAAACCTTTTACGAAGTAGAAAGTCCGATAGGGTATCATACCAAGCCACGGGTGCTTGTTTTAACCCATCTGAGCTTTCCTAAGTCTCGTACACTCGATGTCCCTGCTGAAAGCCGGGCGGTTGTTCCACGTAGACTTCTTCCTTCGCACGCCGTTCGTAAAAGCGGACTTTACATCCATCCGATAGACTTTGAAGCCTTGATGTGTTGCATAAGCTAGGAATAGACGAATGGCTTCCAATCTAGCGGCCCGGAGCGAATGTTTCATCAAAGTCAATTCCTTACCTTTGATTGTATCCCTTTGCAACTAGTCGTGCTTTATTTCTGACAATGACGTTGTTTTCATCTCGCTTGTTTTTGAAGACCCACTTGGTACCAATGACATGCTGATGTCTAGGTTTGTCTACAAGCTCCCAAACTTCATTTCGAACGAACTGGTTCAGCTCTTCTTGCATGGCGATGATCCAGTCAGCATCATTAAGTGCATCATCTATCGACTGAGGTTCTTCTGTAGATAAGAAATAGGAAAATAGTGAGCTTTCGCCTTGATTAAATCTAGATCTTGTTCTTATCGTTGCTGATGGATCTCCAATGATAAGATCTGAAGAATGAGCATCTAGCCATGATTGTCTAAGTCTGGCTTCTTCTTCTGATACAACTTCTGCAGAATCAGTAGGAGTGTTAGGCATTTCAGTAGTACTGTTCTGAGATTGCAATATTTCAGTAAGAAGGTTAGGATCCACTGAGTTTCCAGGTTCAGGGGCATTTAGCTCAGGAACATTAATCGTTCCCCCTGAGTTCATATTCTCAGTAGAGGTATCAGTTACCACTGGGGCTTCCTCATCGATTGATGTTACCTGTTGTTGATTCTGTTCGGGAGAATCAACTAGGTCAGCTACGTCGACTGTTGGTTGAGTCTGAGTTTGTTCATTGTCTGACTCATCATCCCAACAATGCTGGATCTTTTCAGCTTTATCAGTAAGTTCGAGATCATGTAGCTTACTGCTGACATCATCAGTATTTAACTGTGTATCTTCCCTGTTCTCAGTAACAAATTCATCAAAAACAACATGAGGGCTTTCTTCCACACAAAGAGTCCGATAGTTAAAGACTCTGAAGGCTTTACTGACTCGAGAGTATCCTAAGAAAACTCATTGATCAGATTTGCTATCAAAGACCTTCAGCTGATCTTTCCCGTTATTGTGGATAAAGCAAGGACGGACCAAAAATATGAAAATGAGAAATAGAAGGAATTCTCCCTTTCCATAGTTCATATGGTGTCTTCATGTGTTACTGAGTGAGTAGTGAGCGATTCTGAGTGTAACAGGCGATGTCAGTAGCATCAGCCCGGAACTTCGAGGGTAGTCCAGGAATCTGCGAGGAGCGTTCTTGCTTGCTTCTTTGAGTGTTCCGTTCTTTCGTTCAAGCAAGTCCGTTCTGCGAGGGGTGCGAGCAACGATGTCTCGTGTTTAATTCCCTCTTTATCGCAAGTATGTCTTAACTACGAGTTTAGAAACTCTGTTCCTCTGTCCGAGCGAATTCTTTGAATCTTGATGTCCTTTTCCACACTGAGCTTCTTCAACAGATTGGGCAACTCAGTTTGAACATCAGATTTATTGGCGATGAAGATGACCCAAGTATATCTCGAGTAGTCGTCAATAACGACGAGGGCATACTTCTTGCCTCTTATAGTCACTTGGAGACCGCGCGAATAGGTCCATGTGTGCGGCGGTGAAGGATTCCATCAGTGGAAGGTGACGGAATAGGTGGATTGCTACTCTTTGTTTGTTTCCCCTTCAGACATGCTTCACCATTTCTGTCTTTAACGAACGATTCGTTGGGCAGTCCTCTGACTTTGGAGTTCTTGGCTAGCTTGTTCATGGTCTTGAAGTTCGGGTGGTCGAGTCTCTTGTGCCATAGCCATCCCGACTTGTCACCGGTTTTTTGTTCGTGCTAGTAAGCAAGCCTCGGGTTCTGCGGTTTTCCATGCCCGCAACATAGATGTTTTTCCTCCGCGATCCCGATAACACTTGTTTTCCCTGTAGATTTATCAACAACATCACGAAACCGGCGTCAAAGATAACTCTGTTAAGATTATCACGGAATTGGTGACGAAAAAGGAGATTATGTTGAAGTCCTTCAACATATGTTACTCTTTAGGCCGAAGCGAGTCCCAATGTTCGGCGTTCCGTATCCCCTTGTGTAGCCTTTAGAATTGTCTCCAAACTCACGTGCAGGACCATCTTCTTGTACATAGTTGGTCGAGAGCTCTTCCGATATATCATGTGTCTTGAGCAGCCATGTCCACTATCCATGGGTCCTTATGCACTGCGCAAAACGAAAGCATCTTTAGGTACCCTTTGGTTCGGTTGGGTCCTTCTTGGTTAGTGGGTGATTTCGGAACCCAAATCTGTCTCGGAACCTTAGAAGTCTGAGACTTCTTCTTCTGAACCTTGTCAGCTTTCTTCTCCACAGGACTTGGAGATACTGACTTTCTGCTGATGATTTTGGGTTCGGACGCTTTCTTCTTCCGAGTCTTTGCGCTTCTCCCGACCACGGGCTCATAGTAGTACGAGTCGTACTGAGCCGGGTGCTCATACAGTGGCTCCTTGTACTGTTCTGCCCATCTGACCTTCTTGGTTCCCCCTAAGTTTGATCTTGGTGTCCTGGGGCTGGAACCTTTGGTCAGTTGTTTGTTGCTGCTCGGCTGAGGTGCGATTACTTTCTGTTTGTTCTTCGCCTGAGGTGTGGTGTCAGCAGCTTGCACCTTTCCTCTGACGAACCTATCGGCCCGGTGTTGTTGAGCTTTTTGGAGGTAGAAGCTTCGTGGGTATAGCCAAGGCCTTCTTTCACAGCAGTTGGCCGTTGTGCTCTGAGCATGCTTTCGAGTTTCTCCTTAGCTCCCAGGTATTGTTCAGTCATCAGCCCTCTCCAGACTTCATCACTTCTCCTGAGAGAATCATAGTCCTTCTGTACGTCTGAGAGTTTCTGACTGAGTTGGGCTATTTCAGTCTCTTTCTCCAAATTGTCCTTGGTCAGGACTGAGATCCGAGTCTCTTGCGGTGAGACTTAGTCATAAGAGATTCGATCTCTTCCTTGAGTCTCACAACTAGATCCACCGACTCGGTAGAGACCCGACAATCGCGAGAAAGTCTCCGATTCTCAACCTTTACCTGTTCTAGTTCCTGGATGGTTCTGCTGAACTCTCTGCTCAGCTGAATTTGTTCCTCTAGCAGGTCGTCATATGCTTATATCCGAGACCGAGCAAGTGTCGTGTGTGTTGTGTGAAGAGGAGGTTATATTAAGTTTAGAATTTACCTCAGCCTCTTCTCCGGCCATCGAGACCATTTGTTCACCGATTCCTCAGGAACCTTCTCTCCGACTTCAACAGCTATGAATGCAACTTCATCCTCAGAAGAGTACATGAATGTATCCTCTTCAATTGAGTTGTCGGATATCTCTCTGGCTATGTAGGCTTGCCTCTTCTGGGCGAATTTATCTCTTCTGGCTTGCCGTTCTGCTCTTTGAGCAGCTGAGAGTTCGGGACAGGTCGTGCGATAGTGTCCCTCCTTCTTGCAGTTGTAACACGTGGATGTTCTGCTGCTTTTTCCAGCTGAAGCTTTTGGTGGACTAGCAACAGGCTCCGTGTTCCTGCATTCAGTAGAAGTGTTAGATTCTTCCCTTTTTGAATATTCTTTCTTACCGGGGGGGAGAATCTCGTGATATTTCTTCACTTTCGACTCTCTCCTTTTCTCTTTGGTATTTGAGAGCCATCGGTGCCGGTGGTCGGTACCGGACATTTCGGATGTCTTTGTATCTGCGGCAGCCACTTGCCTTCTTTGGAAGAAATCTTTTTGCCTCCGGTTTCTTGTTGTTGCCTTGGAGGCATGATCGATTTGAGTGTCGGTGGAGCACCGGAACACTTCGAGGTAGACTATGCTCAAATTCCTCCGTCTTTAATTCGGAAATATAACATCAGGAGTTAGAGCATTAAGATCAGAGCGACGTAAATAAGTAGCAAAAGGAAGCCACTTCTGTCGGGGTAGTGCTCTTATGATCTTTGTGTTCATCTCTTTGTTTGAGAACACCTTTCCCAGCCCGTTTATCACATTGACTTGATTCGTAAATCGACGCTCAGTTCGTCAATGGTTTCACTTGGGCTCCATCGCAAAGGCTTCAAACTTTTGAAGCTCTAATTCGAGCTTGTTTTCTTTAATCCGAGGAGTTCCTTGGCTCGGTGCGGCCGGGCGTCCCAAAGTTCTTTCGCCGTTTTGCAGTCCTGCACCCTCCCGAGGTGTGAGTCACTGAGCGTTGTCAGTATAGCATTTCGTGCGACTCGGTCGAGGTTATGCAGCTTTTTCTCTTCAGGCGTGAAGGCAGATTTGTCCTTGGGAACCTTCGGACCGATATGAGCACCTTCACCTTCCACTTCAGCGAACTGAACGTTGTCTATCATTGGAATGATGGGTCCGGTCTCCAGTACGTCAGTCATGCTGTCGTGCAGCGATGTAAGGT
Source organism: Lavandula angustifolia (assembly GCA_028984105.1). Classification (NCBI taxonomy): domain Eukaryota; kingdom Viridiplantae; phylum Streptophyta; class Magnoliopsida; order Lamiales; family Lamiaceae; genus Lavandula; species Lavandula angustifolia. The sequence goes on from CM054814.1 coordinate 17,294,362, forward strand.
ATGCCTCCATTCTTACACGCCATACCGTGAAGTTCTCTATTGAGAACATCGGCACCATCCTGATACCTGACATGTCAGACATTATGTGTACGAGTATAGGGATGAATGAAGAGATGCTTGTGCGAGAAAAACGTTTTCAAGGATCGGTTCGAGAAGACCGGTATGTCGAAACGGTGGTCGGTTGAGCACCGCGCGCTCGATACCAATTGTTGGTCCGGAGACAAATATCAGGTGTAGAGGGGGGGGTGAATACACCTGAGTACCGTTTCTTCTTCTCGGTGAAGGTCGGTAAAGGCTGTTGGTTGCAACCGATGAACATTGCCAAATAAACCTTCGATCACGGGACAAAGTGAGTCGGCTCTTGAGCTCTCCCTACCGACTTTTGTCGAGTACTTGAAAACTCGGTCGGAGACTTTAAGTGTGCGGATAAGTGTGGGGCCCGGAGTTTGTCTCTTTTTGAAAATGTGTTTTCGCAGATTAAATTCTTTTGGCTGTGCGATTTTAGAAATACATTTTATGCAAACTTATGATTTTCAAAGGTTTGTATGCAATAAAATAGTAAAGAACGCAAGCAGTTTAACGTGGTTCGGATACGCAAGATCCTACGTCCACGGTCCTGAACAGAGCAGGATAACTTGTTGATTAGTCTGAGCAAGTCTCGAAGCAAGGAAACTGTGCACGGGACGGATCCTTCTAAGTTATAGTCCTTAGCGACTTTACAATTCAAACCTAAGTTCGAAAGGGGGCGAAAACAGTTCTCCAACTAATGAAGGAGTTCTTACAATAAGAACGGTTCACTAAAAATGAACTCCTTCGAATCTAAGCTATAAATCTGACAATGAGCTTAGGTAGAGAAGAAAGGGATCTAAAGACTCTAGAGAGAAGAACCACAAAAATATTCTAGTAAATGCGAGATTCTTCATTTGGATATTCCGATTGAGTTGCTAGAGTGTTTGAGAGCTTGAGCAATTTCCCTTTTTAATTTCGTCTTGGGGGGTTTTGAAATCTTCTCATTTTTTGCTGTGAGCTATGGCATATGTCCGTTGGAGACGACGATGCCACGTGTCACAAGCTTCCAAAGAAAATGGCCATTAATTCGAACTTGTTGCGGCGGGCGGTTAATTACGTACATGAGAGCGGCTTTACTTGTTTGGAGCGGGTAAGGCGTTGTCGGCTTCTCATTGGTCGAGGTTTGTGGTTGGTGAGAATGTCGAGTTGACCGTTCAAACAACCTCGTATGATCTTCTCGCCGAACTTTCGAAAAGACTTAAGTAGGCTGGGTCGCTTTTACGTCGGATACGATGGCCGCAAAGTCTCTGTCTTCTTCGACCGAGTCGGTCGACAAGGAATGTAACTTCGAGTATGTCACCGGCGATCGCGAAGGTACTGGGCTTGCATGAGTTCCTTATGCTGATGACTTATCAGTGGTTGGATTGGCTTCTACTGAGGTCTATTCAGCTGATGACTGAAGAACGCAAGCTATTACACTGATGACGTGGGGTTCTGAAAAGTATCTTCGACAGAAGATCAGTTCAACAATTACCCCGTACAGGACTTAGACAAGAATATAAAAACGATTACAACAAGTCTAACCTATACATCAGCTAATCCTAACGACACACTGAACTACTGATATAAGCTCGGTTTTGGGATCTTCAATTCCATAGTACTACTATGATTTCCCCCAATTTTTTTTTAACCACGAACAGCTGAGTATCATCTACTGACTCATATCCAACATGCACGAATGAATTGTCAATAGAAATAAAATAGTGTTTAATATAGTTAAGATTATTACTATACGAAACCATTAAAATTGTATATTAATAAGTGGATTATGTATAATATACATTTGTTTGATTATTATGATCTATTTGTATTTATGAATTATTGAAATTGTTGGTGCATGCATGACATTCCATATAGAGTCATTAAGATAAATTTTTCATGTATAGAATCGGCGCGCAGGACTTAAACATTGATATCCATTATTTTTACATTCACTCAAAAGGTTAAGGTGGAGTTTTTCTTTTATCCTTATTATACCCTATACAATTTTTCTCATGTGATATTCTGTACAGGCAGAGCCTTCGGGCAATTCACGCAATAAAACCTTCGGGTTAACCTTCGGGCAATTCACGCAGTAAAACCTTCGGGTTAGCCTTTGGGCAATTCACGCAATAAAATATTCGGGTTAGCCTTCGGACATTCACGCAGTAAAACATTCGGGTTAAGCCTCCGGGCTAGCATGTCTAATATCTCATGTTAAATTCTTTATAGTTTATAATTTGGATAATGTTTGACCTCACTGAGTAGTCGTACTCACCCCCTTATACAATAACATTTTCAGATCATGGTCCGATAGATGCTTGAGGTGGCTGATGGTGATCGTCACACAGAAAAAGAATTTTGAAACTTTTTTTTACATTATTAATTTAGTTTTATCATGAACTAAGCACTTTTGTTCCATTGTATTTTCCAAAAACTAGTAGTGTCATGTGTTTTTATTTTTAAGACTTCCGCTGTTTATTAAATTTTGCATTGAACTTTAAAGATCTATTTTTAAGGAAATTTCCTTTTTATGAAAAGATCTATTAAGTTATTTTAAAAATTAAATCTAATGACAAAGTTTATGCATGTGGTGACATCCCCTTAAAAAGTATATGAAAAATTGGGATGTTACATTATATATATATTGAACTCTTTATTCTAAAATTACTATTTTAAAGAAATTGTAATTAGATCACTAATCAATGACAAAATCATAATTATGTAATTAAAAAAAATATATTCAAATTATTATTATTTTTATTTTATTCATATTTATACTTTGTTCAGCCTTTATATGTAATCTTAAATATTTATTGTAAATTAAAATTTCATAAACTACTAGTAGTAGTTCAAAGTAGTTATTACCATTGTATATATATCCAAACTATGTGGATGGACATACTCATGAAAGACAAAAGAGATCTATGAGATTATTCGAAATTTCTTTAACGTGTACTGCTCGAAAAATCGAAAACAAAGGAATAGTCCATTTTTTACTGTACACAAGATTCCCTTTTTTATGTGGAAAAGACATTTTCCTCTCCATTCACTCGGATTTACATTATTAAGAAACGACAAACGTGTCTCTAAAGTGATCAACCTTAAAGGAAACAAGGATGAAACAAAATGATATCTTAGACAATCAATTAATGGGTGACAAACTGTAAAAAAACTGGAAAGTACCTTAATAAGAAATGATAAAACACGTATCTATCGCTTCAATTGTTGAAAATTGAAAATTCGAAATCCTAGATAAAACAATAAATGAGACATTTGCTTAAATACCCATTCCCACTAAAAATAACAAAATACTACCTATTTTTTAAAGTTATTTTCACTAAATACCAAACATTATCAAATTACCCTTACTTTTTCACTTGTGCCTACGAGTACCGACGAGTGCCGATGGTGAGCCGATTTTCATAAGATGTGCACTGCCTTGATTGTCAATGGAGTGTCTATGGAGAACTTATGGATGCCTATGCGTGCCTATGATGCTGATAGAAATTTTAAGCTCTCCGCAGCACCCATAGGCACTCCATCAGTACTCAAGGCAGTGTACATCTGATGAAAATCGGCTCACCATCGGCACCCGTAGGTTCCCCTCAGCACCCGTAGGTTCTCCTCAGCACTCATTGGCACAAGTGAAAAAAAGAGGGTAAATTATTAAATTTGAGTATTTTGTAACTATAATTATAATGGGTGAGTAGTTTTATATTTTTTTAAGTGGAAATGGGTATAAACATATATTTTCACAAATAATAACTTAGACTATCAATTAATGGGTGACAAACTGTTGGAAAAATTGGAAATTACATTAATAAGAAATGACAAAATGCGTATATATCGCTTCAACTGTCGAAAACTGAAAATTCGTTATTCTAGATAAAATAATAATTTAGAAGATTAATTAACGAGTGACAAACTATTGAGAAAAATCAGAAAATGCATTAATAAGAAACGACAAAACGCGTATAGGGACAAATCTAACTCGAAAAATTAACTTAAACTACCTTATTTTTTTAAATTTAACTAGAGCTAACCGTAATTATTAAATTGAAAAAATTAAAATTTATATTACTAAATACTGAAAAAGATTTGAACGCCCTGGGGTTGGAATCCGCCAGAAGATCATCTGGCCCAAAAATGGTGGCCCATTCGGTGGGCCACCAATCACGCCCCGTCACGCGTGCATTGGTGGCCCACCTTTTTAAAATTAAAATATTTTTTTATTGCTAACATAACCCACCAATACACGCGTGGCATGGCGTGATTGGTGGACCACCGAATGGGACACCAATTTTGGGCCAGAAGATCCGGATTGAATCCGCCAGAAGATCATCTGGCCCAAAAATGGTGGCCCATTCAGTGGGCCACCAATCACGCCCCGCCACGCGTGCATTGGTGGTCAACCTTTTTAAAATTAAAATATTTTTTTATTGCTAACATGATCCACCAATACACGCGTGGCATGCCATGATTGATGGGCCACCGAATGAGACATCAATTTTGGACCAGAAGATCCGGATTGCTGAAATCCTACCCAGCACATGGGTAGGTCCGCCCCTACTTATATATCGCTTCAACTGTCAAAAACAGAATGTTCGTTAATGGATAACGACAAACTCATAATCTCAAATCCCCATATAGAACATAATATATATAAATAAACCAACCTTAATCTTTAACTAGCTATAAATATCCCAGTTTACTTAATTTTTATTAATAAAATATTTTCATCATTTTTGGTTGCTTTTGATACACTTAAAATGTTAGGAGTTTCTATTTTAACTCATATCTGCTATTAAAAGAAGTCGAAATTATTTGCAAATACAAAATATAAATATACAATACTGTTTTTGTTAATGTTTTCATTTGATGTAACTAGTTACCATATTCTAATTAACTAAAATAATTATTGTAAGCAAAACTACATGTCATTCGACATCCGGAGCAATTTGTCTTGAAATCGCACGAAGCTACAAGTCCAGAAATATTTAAAAGGTCTTTTTATTAGATTATTTTTTCCACTTCTTTGTAAAGATAAATTTTGCATTTCATCTTTTCAAAATATGATTGGACACTAAATATGCTGATTTCATCACTATCTTTAATACATGACTTTAGAACAAGATTTTGTAATCACTGTACAGTTAAACCTCGATAAAGTAATAATCTTGGGACCGAAAAAAATATATTCATTTAACGAGGTTATTACTTTATTCGAACATTATTTTAGTACATTGACTCGTATCGAGACTGGAAGAAATTATTATCTTAGCGAAATTATTATTTTATCGAATATTACTTTATCGAGGTTTAAGTGTAGTTATTAAAACCACATAAATAATCGCTTTCATAAAGAAAATAACAACAAAGAAAATTTATCTCAAGATTTGCAACTCTTCTTTTTCAACAACAAAAAAAAGTTGTACATGAAATTCCAACCAAGTAGGAGTACATGCTTTAATAATGTAAGATAATCTCACACAAGACTCATCCGGTCTCTTAATTGGGAAAAGAGAAGATATATACACAGCCATGAATAGGCGTAGCTGGTTTTGGCTTTCAACTACTAAAACCTAAGCATGCATTTAAACCAAAGGGAAAAAGCCCTCATTGACAAACAGTTTTACATTTCTTCTGCACCAAATCCCAAATAAATAAAAATTGGTGAATAATCAGTGAATGAGATTATATGTGTTTGAAAAGGAGAGAGGAAATAGATGGTCAGTGGTTCATTTAATGTGCTGATGAATAACCTCAAAACGATAAGCTCATGAGTTGCTTTTGCATAGTGGGAAAGCTAACACCATTTTTAATTAATTTGTTTTTGCAGCATTCAATTTGCTTTCTCTCAACCTTTGCTTCTTAGGTGGCGCCTCCCACCACCTTATAAGCTGCTCTCCACCCCCCTCTCTCTCTCTCTCTCACTGGCAACAAGAGATTCTAGGTTATCCCTTTAGTCAAGAAATGCTTCTTCTTGTATTTATTTCATTAATTTTACATATAAAAGCTGAATTGAAGCTTTCTTATATTTCCTGCAGATTATAACATGGAGAGGAGGATGAAAGCCAAGCTGACCATTCCAGAAGAGGAAGCTCCGGAGCTCCGCTTCGACTGCCTGGAGTGCAGCCGGTCCTTCGCCACCGGAAAAGGGCAAGGCAGCCACAAAAGGATGCACATGGAAGCGGAGAAAACAAACAAGAGAAGGCATCAAGAAGCGGAGCTCAATCCATCGGAGAATCACTCTTGCCCCATCTGCCGACAACCCTTCCCGTCGGAGAAGGCGTTGCACGGCCACATGAGGAAGCACCCCGACCGAGGCTGGAGGGGGATGAACCCTCCTGCTCCGGTCGAGGACAACCCCCCTCGCCATCGTACCGGTAGCCCTTGCCGAAGACTGGCCGATCCCCAACCGGTCGGGTTCCGGCAAGGGTTTTGAGTGCGATGTGTGTGGGAGGGCTTTTAAGAGCTACCACGGGTTGGGGGGACATAAATCCCACCACGGCTGTGATAATAAGGCCGTGTATATGGAACAATCTGTAGGGTTTGTTGGAGGAGAGGAAGAGGAGAAGGGGAAGAAGCCTCAATTAGGGTTTGATTTTGACCTTAATGAGCTTCCACCGGAGAGTTCTGGTCATGGAGGAGACTAAAATTGTGTAATAAATTTGGGCATATATGATATGTTGGTGTATATATATATATATATATATATATATATCTTTGAAGGCTAGCAGCCATGGAAAGGAAATGGAGCGTTGCAATGTAATTCAAATTTTACAGAAGAAGGTGTAACGTTCAGTCAATGATGCTTATCTCAATTTTGTTGGAAAAAGATGGGATAGGGCTAGGGTTTTTTGTTTTCTGTGCTTTTTTTGGGTATTATTTAATGTGTTTGACTGTTTAATCTCATCCTTGCATTGTTCTTAGTATCTCAAAAACCTAGATAGCAATTACAAATAAATGTAGCAGGAAAATAATATGTGAACGTTTTTTTAGCATTTTTGTGCAGATTTGAGCATATTTGGGCATTTTTGAGCATGTAATTTAATTGGAATAATTGTATTAAAAAAATACAATGAAGTGGATTCTTCTCAAATATCAGCAAATTATAGGGAATTTCATGTCTGTAAAACTTATTGTTTGAGCAAATCAAAAAAACTGTCATAGAATTCTTGACTGGAATTAAACCTAAAATTGAAGAAAGTGTGACTGAATTTTTTTAATCAAATAAGTGAATATTTGAAAGGATTGTCGAAATTACCAAGCTACGCCGATCATGTATAGGGAAGCTTCGCGCATGAAGACGACGACGTGCACCACGCAAATAGACCGGAGGTTTCTTTGTAGACAATCGCCGGCGTGATTTTATTGTATTGACGGCGCGACGGCGGCGGCTTTTCAGGACGACTGAGAGGAGGGGGAGAGAAAGAGGAAATGAAGGGGGGCGGCGCGGTAGTAGATCAGGGCAGCCGTGGTGATTAGTGTATTGACGGCGCGGCGGCGGCTTTTCAAGACGACGAAGAGGAGAGGGAGGGAGAAAGAAGTGGAAGTGGAAGGGGCGGCGTGGTTGTAGATAAGAGCAGGGTGGCCGGGAGGTGTTGGCGGGCGTTGGTTGGGTGGATTGGGAAATTAGGGTTAGATTTCTTTTTTTATACTATGTATTACGCAAGGGCATTTAGGTATCTTCATTTAATAGCAGTTAAGGAAAATTTAATTATGTTTTTGGCTATTTTGTTTATAATTTCATTTTCTTTCATTTTTATGATTAAAATTTCAAGCTCTTCAAGGTAAAAAAAAATGAGGCTTTAGAGTAATGACTATATATAATGTATCATTTTTCACTATTTGTACGAAATTATAATAATTACATGAAACTATATTATAATCATAATTACGTAATTGTAAATAATTTATAATTTGATTACCATATTTCTTTCTTTTATTTTTATTTGGAAATTTTATTTTGTTTTACATATTTAATTTTTATCAACAAGAATCACATCAACATGAACAAACATGTAGGCATATTGATTACTTTTTTTATTTTGATTATATAGTATACAATATTTATATTAATTATCGAAATTACAAGAATCGTTTATTGTACATCAACTGTACGTAGATCGTGATACTCATGAGAGAAGAGATCTATGAGATTATACGAATTTATCTTTCTTTCATATGTAAATATTGCAAACTGACATAAAAATGGAAAATACGTTAATATCTAACGACAAACATATAATATAATCTTTAATGTGTAAATTGCAAACTGTTCGAAAAATGGAAAACATGTTAATAGCTAAATGGCAAACACATAATATCACATCTCAAATATAACATAGCTAAGGAGATCAACCATTAAAATGTACTTTCTTCCAAGTGCAATATTATGTAAGTCCTTTCAAGTGTCATTAATTAATTAATAAATTACGACAAACAAGAATGTCAAATCCCGGAAAATAAAATGATAATGCAAACCAAGTGTACACGAATTAGAGCCTACTTACTGGAAATTTCTACTTTAGACTAGGTCCACAAGACCTTGTAGTCCAAGATTTAATTTAAATTAAATAATACTTTTGATTGCGTTTTCTTGTATTTTTTATTTTTAAATTATCTTATGTGACATGATTTTAAACTATAAGGTCCACAAATCTGGTGTAGAATACGTACACTTAAAAATAGTTGGTTAGAGTAGCAAGCTAAGAGTAGGAAATACTGTCGTTGATATTTTTATTTTTATGTATCTATTTACCATATTCTAATTACAATAATTATTGTAAGCAAAACTATCATTTGACATCTTAGCAATTTGTATTGAAATTGCACAAAGCTTTTAAGTACAAAGATATTTAAAAGCTCTGTTAATTAGATTGTTTTTTCCACTACATTGTAAAGATAATTGCAATATTTCATCTTTTCTATACACTATGGTGCTTTAAATATATTAGAATAATATTTTGTAATCACTAGACTTCAAAACACATAAAACCATTAAAATAATCACTTTCAGAAGTAAATAAATAAGAAGAATTATCTCAATATTTCAAACTCTTCTTTTCCAGAAGAAAAAGTTGTATATATTCGAACCAATTATGACTATAACTTTACCTTAAGCTAATCTCACGCAAGACTCATCCCTTCTCTTAAATCGAGAGATTCTCAAGAGGACTATTAATTGGGAAAAGAGAAGATTTTGGCCTCGAATAGGCGTATATAGCTGATTTTGACCTGGTGCTTATGTTTCAACTTTCAAACACTAAAAAATATATACGCCTCATTTAAACCAAAGGGAAAAGCCCTCATTGACTAATAGCTGCACATTTCTTCTGCTGCAATCCCAATTTAAAAAAGTTGGTAAATAATCAGTTAATGAGATTATATGTGTTTGAAAAGGGGTGAGGAAATAGATGGTGAGTGGTTTATTTACTATGCTGATGAATAACCTCAAAAAGATTAGCTCCATGAGCTACTTTTGCATTCAATTTGCTTTCTCTCTGCCTTACTTGTTAGGTGGCGCCACCCACCACCTTATAAGCTCCACTTCTTGCTCTCACTCTCCACCCGGACCCTCTCTCTCTCTCTCTCTCTCTCTCTTGCTCCAAGAGATTCTAGGTTATCCCTTAATTCAAGAAATGCTTCTTCTCCTTCTTGCATTTATTTTATTAATTTTATATATACAAGCTGAATTGAAGCTTAATTGAAGCTTACTTTTCTTTCTTGCAGATTATAACATGGAGATGAGGATGAAAGCCAAGCTTACCATGCCAGAAGAGGAGGCTCCGGAGGTCCGGTTTGACTGCCCGGAGTGCGGCCGGTCCTTCGCCACCAGAAAAGGGCTCGGCAGACACAAAAGAATGCATATAGAGGCGGAGAAAAGAAACAAGAGAACCCATCAAGAAGCGGAGCTCAACCCACTGGAGAACCACTCTTGCCCCGTCTGCCGGCAACCCTTCTCGTCGGAGAAGGCCTTGCACGGCCACATGAGGAAGCACCCCGACCGTGGCTGGAGGGGGATGAACCCTCCTGCTCCGGTCGAAGACAACCCCCTCGCCATCGTACCGGTAGCCCTTGCCGAAGACCGGCTGATCCCCAACCAGTCGGGTTCCGGCAAGGGTTTTGAGTGCGATGTGTGTGGGAGGGATTTTAAGAGCTACCATGCATTGGGGGGGCATAAATCCCACCACGGCCGCGATAATAAGGCCGTGTATATGGAACCAACGAGAGGGTTTGTTGGAGGAGAGGAAGTGGAGAAGGGGAAGAAGTCTCAATTAGGGTTTGCTTTTGACCTTAACGAGCTTCCACCGGAGAGTTCTGGTCATAGAGCAGACTAAAAATGGTACAATAAAATTTTAGCATATATGTATATGTTGGTGTATGTATATCTTTGAAGGCTAGCTGCCATGGAAAAGAAATAGAGCTGGTTATGTTGAAATGTAATTCAATTTTTTTACAGAAAAAGGTGTAACGGTTAATTAATGATGCTTATATCAATTTTATTGGAAAAAAATGGGATAGGGTTAGGGTTTGTTTGTTTCTTATTATTATTATTATTATTTTGCTCTATTATAATGTGCCTGACTGTTTATTCTCACCCTTAAATTGTTCTTAGTTATTCAAAATACTCAGATAGCAATTATAAATAAATCTAGCTGGAAAATCAACAATTGTGTTATAAACTAGAGAGAATATAGAGAATAAATAGAGAGAGCAAAAATTAAGTGTGTATTATTATGAGGGTGGAGACCTCTATTTATAGAGTACAAGATGGGCTCATGAGCTTTTAGGGTTTACATGGTCATCACAATATATGGTAAGTATATATATAATATATTTACAACACTCCCCCTTGATTGACCATCCCTAAAAGAAACTGCTGCCTCGTTAAAACCTTGCCAGAAAAACCCAATGGGATAAAAACTGGTCGAAGGAAAAAGAGTGCAGCTGCTTCACCTCAATATAGTCATTCTTGATCCTTGAGTCGGCGCATATCGATCTTGTGTACCAACTTCTTGAATGTTAACGTTGCTAATGCCTTTGTAAAAGAATCCATCAGGTTGTCACTTGCTGGATGTTGATGCCGCCACTCCTTTGGAGATCATGTGTTCCATTGTCTCTTTTATGAATCAATCTCAATGACTCATTTACTCGTGTGTTGCATTGGATGCCTCGTTAAAAACCTTAACTAAGAAAACCCTTTGGGAAAAAACTTAGAAAGGAAAAAAGAGTGCAACCATTTGACCTTCAGGGTCTTTGAGATTTAGGAGTCAGTCTAATCTTCAGGATTATTTACAATTTCTTACTCCCCCTCAAGATAACAATCTTCAAGGTTATCTTTAAGGTCTACAATAATATGTACAAGACAAGTTTAATTAATCTCATAGAGAATAACATGCCTGTCTCGAAGATAATAAACGATTGTCAATACCATTTCAAATCCTCATATTGCACATCAGTAAGGAACTTCTGGTCCTAAAACATCTTTGTTATCTTCTATAGGTCTAAACGAATCTCAATCCACTTCAAGTGTTTGAAGCAACCATTATATAGCTATATGGATGCGATACAATAACATCTCTTTAAAGACCTTTTAAATAGGTCGACGAGCGTAACTCCATCAGAGAATGCTCGATCTACAGGTCGAGACAATTATTAGTTCAACCCAAGTCTTTGATTCTAACTCCATCTTTAGGCATGAGTTGATTTCATCAAGTACTTTTGTACATAATGATTCACATATCCTCTTCAGGAGGAATTTGGAGTGATGTGTTCTAATTTTCTATTCCGTGAACTTCTTATCTCTTAACACCAATAAATCTCTCACGCTTCTAGCGTCAATGAGAATTAATTGATTCATTTTGTCTATGAGGAACTTCAGTTCTTTCATGGTGCATATACAATAGGTACATGAGATTTTAATCACTCATTTTGCACTAAATAATTTGATGAACTTCTGGTTCATAGTGCGTGAATCTAAATAATTAATCCAACGAGATATTTGCGGCATTCAATCTTTATATTTCATATCTCCCCCTAATGCCGACGACGATGTGAGTTGGATTATCAATGAATAAAATAATTCATAATGATTTGCTCTATGTAAGTCATTTGAACGGAGTATACATATAAATATTATGCTCTTCAGGAGTTTCAATCAAACTCTAGTCATCATTTTTGTACCATTTTGTCAAATGGATACTCGTCGTTCTTATTATATCATATACGACTGTATATTTCAGCCCTTACAATGACTTTTGCAGTCTAATTGACAACATCTTTTTGACTTACATGATTTGAGCAAGTTAAATCCTTCAGGGATCTTCATATATATGTCATTATTTAGTGAATCATATTTGATAAATATTTACTACATCCATAAGGCGTATAGCAAGCCATTTGTGACATAAGTAGATTAATCAAATATAATGACGTCTAATATGAGAGAGTACATATTTAATTCCCGGTCTTTGAGAGAAATATTGTATTACGAGTATTGACCTAGATCTCGCAATTTTTTATTTCTCTTTGTAATAAAGACATATTTGTATCCTTCGTGGATATACTTTCCAGATTTTGGTACTACAGGTCCAAAATTTCTGGCTTTCTAGGGAATATTAATTCACCTTATATGACTTCGTTCCTCTTTGGCCAATTATTTCAATCTTGACAATCTCTTATAGATCGTCGTTGAGGATCCTCTTTCATCTTTCAAGAGTCATATTAAAAGGCGAAAATACGTCCGTAGCGTCCACGACGATATTTGATATCTCCAATATTTTGAGATCTCTATTTTCAGACGCTTGTAGTTCTTCAGGAACTTCATTTGATTGATTAATCATTATCGTCATTGTTTGGTTCATATTTTGTGCCCCTTTTCTTAGACACAAAATTTCTTTTAGAACCAATTGGTCGACCATATTTTTGACGAATTTTTAATGCATTTGCTGTCATTTATACTTGTCCTTCAGGGACATGAAATCTTACGGGGGTATTTACAGCAAATGTATAGTATTGTCACTTCTTTTATATACAAAAGCATCAAGAAGTTGGTTTGCAATCTTTTGCAAGTGAATCTTTTAACTTCTTATTCACATTGATTACTTCGGGAATCCAAATGTGGCTAGTTTGTTCTTATGTTTTTTGTTGGATGTAGATATCACATTGATTACTTCAGGAATCCAAATGTGACATATGTTCCATCTAATGATGGGAACGTTATTTCATCATAATAACAATTTTAATGTGAGATGCATTTTTATACGGATAAATACCATTTTGAGTATGGATATTAGCAACTAATTACTCGATCTCAATTCCAAAGCCATATGATATAAATCCTCTTCAGGAGGAACTTGGAGTTTAATAAACTCACCGCTTTATCAAGACAAATCTTCTTGAGGAAATTGAGTTCTTTATTATTTGAACTAATAGTTCTCGCAATTGCTTTATTTCTTCCAGAAGTCAAGCATTCATGAAAATCAATGTAAGGATTCTTCAGGATCTCTATTTGCGCTCAGATAAATTTTCAATTATGTTGCGCATGATAGTTGCTCGTGAATGTCCAATCCTCTCATGTCAAAGCATAAAGCCCTTTAAACTTCCGGTTCATGACATGATTTGTCTCACTTGTTTTTATAAATGTGTAATACATTTAAAATGGAAGTGTAATAACTTTTCTTTTGTTAGCTTCTGGCTAAATACAAAATAAATCACTACCTTCTTATATAATTTCAATATACTATCCATTGCAACGGATATCCTTAAAATTTAGTAAGTTCCTTCTAGACTTACTAGAGTAAAGGGCAAACTTAATAGTTAATTTAGTATCATTTGATAGAATGGTACAAGCTCTTCGGGAGCCTTTAATGATATTCGATGCACTAGATTTTAAAATCTTGCAGTGAAGATGCAATTACTCGTATCGAGCTTTACAGAGGACAAACAATTAATATCTTGACGCAATCCTGCTGGGATGCTTCGTTTTATTCTACTATTATCCCCTCATGCCTCTTATTGGCAGATGAGCATCGATATCAAGATTTCATTAATGTCAACTAGACATAAATAATGTTTTTCATTCAGTAATAAATATATATCACTCAAGATATGAGTTCCTCTTTAAGAACATTTAATATTCTTCTAGAATATAAATGATGCTACTTCAAGAGCAAAAGATAAATAGTATATAAAAATGCTTATTTGAAGCATTTCCACAAAAATGTGATAGTAATATTACTATCACAATATGGTCATTCTTTAGGAATGTAATTGTGCTACTTCCAGAGCAACAATTTAGTTTCATGATAAGCGAAATCAATGAATTGCAAATTTTGAGATCTACCGGATCTCACATCTATTATTGAAAAGAAATTAAGCCACAATAGAATATTGAAAATGCAATTGTCATTCAAAGAGGAGCTTTTGCTACCACTCTATATAATTATGTAATATTTTAATTACAACATACCTTTAGATATGCATTGTTCTTTAGGAACATGTAATATTCATCAAGAATATTAATTGTGCTACTTCAGGAGCAACAATTAAAGTATGGTTATTGTGATATATGATTTCAAAATGACAAGTTTTAGTTGTTCCAAGAACATGTATAGTTAATTGTGCTACTTCAAGAGCAACAATTAGAGTTATGAACATATAACATTTGTCAAAATCAAAAGCTTGAATTGTTCTTCAAGAACATGTAACATTCTTCAGGAATACAAATTGTGCTACTTCAGGAGCAACAATTTAAGTTAAATGTTATATGAATTGTGCTACTTCTGGAGCAACGACTTCAGACGAATGACTATATTTTCGAGAAACTCAATTGTTCTTCAGGAACATATAGTGTTCGTTTGGGATATCAATGCTACTTTGAGAGCAACAACAATAACAATTCAAAAATCAAGACTCGACCGTCAATAAGACAAAATATATGAATTGTTCATCGAAAACATGTAGTATTCTTTAGGAATATTAATTGTGTTGCTGCCTGCGGGAGCAACAATTTAAGTAGTATATAAATATAACATACTTTATTTTATAGATTATGAGATCTGCGGGATCTCATATCATTTCTTGAAAAGAAATCAAGTCATTAGTCGTGTTCTTCAAGAATATGTGATATTCTTCTGAAATATAAATTGTGCTACTTCTGGAACAACAATTTGAATTAAAGCATTAAATAACAAACAAATAAATAAAAACGTAAAGTAAAAGCTCTTCAAGAGCATGTAATATTCTTCAGGAATATTAAATTGTGCTACTTCTGGAGCAAAAATTGAGTTGCTTTTTAAGAGCATGTGATATTCTTCAGGAATATCAATTGTGCTACTTCTGGAGCAACAAAAAGTGAAGTAATATTATGGTATTGTGCTACTACAAGAGCATCAATTGATTAATAGATGAACACGTCGCATAAAATGTTAACTTTTCCACGTGTTATAAAAAGAATCGAAGTTATAAGAAGAATCGAAGTTATATGTAGAGGTGTTACATGTGAACCATATAATAATTGTAAAATGTCAACGTAAAATACAATAAATAATTCGGGTGGCATATTTCTCATGTTTCTTATTTCATTAATTTGGATCATGGACGCACGCAAGTTGCGACAAAGAATCATACTGGAAAAAAATCAAATAAATTCTTGTAATAAGTTTCATTATATATAATAATGAATCATACCTTCTCAACGTGGTGATTTTCTATTCCGGGGAAAGAGCTTTTTCGTGCTGATAACGTGTTATAAACTAGAGAGAATATAGAGAATAAATAGAGAGAGCAAAAATTAAGTGTGTATTATTATGAGGGTGGAGACCTCTATTTATAGAGTACAAGATGGGCTCATGGGCTTTTAGGGTTTACATGGTCATCACAATATATGGTAAGTATATATATAATATATTTACAACAAATTGAACCTTTTTGAGCATTTTTTGCATAGTTTGAGCGTTTATTAGCATATAATTTAATTGAAATAAATGTTATAAATAAACACAATGAAGTGGATTCTTCTCAAATATCAGCTAATTATAGGAAATTTCATGTCTGTAAAACTTATTGTTTGAGCAAATAAAAAACTGCCATAGAATTCTTGACTGGAACTAAACCTGAAATTGGAGAGTGTATGAATGAATTTCTTTAATCAAATTAGTGAATATTTGAAAGGATTGTCGAAATCACCAAGCTACGCCGATCATGTATTGGGAAGCACTTGGACGACTTGGAGGTGTGAGGCTCCTCTCCGATGACATCTTCGACCTCAAAGAACATAACACTTTCCCCAACTCCTGTGTCGACACGCTCCCCTCCTCTGCCGTGAGATACAAAATTATTAGTTAATCTATATTTAGTTAATATTTTATTTAAATTATTTTTTTTATAAATATAAGTTTTTTTCTTAAAATGTTAATTAAAAAAAATTATTTGAAAAAATAGTTAAAAATTAGATGAATTAGTCTCTAAAACTAGTATTAGTTAATTTTTTATTTTAAATTTAGGTTATCGAATGTTCTTCTTCAAGAATATTCACACGAATTTCTCCAAGTTATTGCAGCACACGTCCGCCGATTTTTCTCTAAGTGTTACTCCTTACGTAGTAAGTTTTCTTTTAATAAAATAATTGCTTCAATAGTCACTCTTATGTGTTATTTTGTGGCGGCATGTTGGTATTTGATAAGAGTTCTACTCTTTTGATTAGAATACGATTATATAATTGGGATTTAATTGAGATATGATTAAATGAAATCTAAGGATTGTTGCCGATAGAATCTCAAAATTCTTAGCATGATATGTATGTTTATATTCTTCGTTAAACATGGGATGGTAAATCTTTCTTATATATTCTCTTTGTTATGATTTGTTTGATCAAGAGTTGAAGTGAAAGCCTAAGAATTTTGGTTATTGATTGTAATATTCCCTGAACAATATTACATGCTCCTGAAGAGCAATTGAAAAACATATTTCAACTTGATTTGTTGTTCCAGAAGTAGCACAGTCAGTATCCTTGAAGAAAATTTCATGCTCTTGAAGAGCATTTACTCTACATACGCTTTTATTTATTTGATTGTTTATTTAATTTACTATTAAATCACAATTGTTGCTCTTGAAGTAGCAACAATCCATATTCCTGAAGAATATCACATGCTCTTAATGAGCAATTCAAACTTACTTATTGAAATAATTTAATTGTAGCTCCAGAAGTAACACAATTTAATATTCTTGAATAATATTTTACACTCTTGAAGACTTATTAATATTATCTAGGTATTTACTATATACATTAGTTTTTCTTTTTCCTGCATATTGTATAATATTTATCAATATACATATAATCTTATTTGGTAATCATGAATTAGCACACGATTAATATTCCTGACGAATATTATATATATATATATATATATATATATTTTTTTATGAGCAATTATAGATTATATCTTATTGATGGGCGGATCTTGACACTTGAATTGTTATTATTGTTGCTCCCGAAGTAGCACAATTGATATCCCCAACGAACACAATATGTTCCTGAAGAGCAATTGAGTTTCTCGAAAATGTTAGCATTTCACCTGAAGTAGTTTAATATAGACTAAAATTGTTGCTTCTGAAGTAGCACAATTTGTGTTCCTGAAGAATATTACATTTCTTGAAGAACAATTCAAGCTCTTGATTTTGTCAAAGTTATATGCTCATGGCTTTAATTGTTGCTCTTGAAGTAACACAATTAACTCTATATGTTATGGGAACAACTAAAACTTGTCAATTTGAAATCATATATCACAACAACCTTACTTTAATTGTTGCTCCTGAAGTAGCATAATTAATATTCTTGAAGAATATTGCACGTTCCTAAAGAATAATGTATATTTAAAGGTATGTTATAATTTAAAGTATTGCCTAATTAAATGTGAGATCCGGTAGATCTCAAAATTCGAGTGGTAGCAAGAGCTCCCCCATGCTTGACAACTGCATTTCCAATATCCTATTATGGCTTAATTTCTTTTCAAGAATAGATGTGAGATTCGATAGATCTCAAAATTTGTAATTTATTGATTTCATTTATTTTGAATAAAACTAAATTGTTGCTCTGGAAGTAGCACAATTACATTCCTGAAGAATGACCATATTGTGATAATAACATTACGATCACATTTTTGTGGAAAACACCTCAAATATAGTATTTCTATATACTATTTAACTTTTGCTCCTGAAGTAGCATCATTTATATTTCAGAAGAATACTAAATGCTCTTAAAGAGCAACTCGTATTTTTGATGATATATGTTATTCTTGAATGAAAAATATTATTTATGTCTCGTTGACATTAATGCACTCTTGATATGATGTTCATATGCCAGTAAGAGGCATGGGGGGACAATAATAGAACGAAACGAAGCATCCCAACAGGACTGCGTAAAGATATTAATTGTTCGTCCTCCCTAAAGCTCGATACGAGCAGATGCATCCTAAACTGCGAGATTTTAAAATCTATCGAAATTATTGAAGGCTTCAAAAGAGCACGTGTCATTATATCAAATGATACGGAATTAACTATTGAATTTGCCCTTACTCTAGTAAGTCTAGAAGAAAGTTACTAAGTTTTAAGGATATCCGCTGCAATGGATACCATATTGAAATAATATACGAAGGTAGTGATTCTTTTGTATTTAGCCGGAAGCAAACTGTTGGTCCGGAGGCGATAGTCAGGTGTAGAGGGGGGGGGGGTGTGAATACACCTGATCACAGTTTCTTTTTCTCAGAACGTGAAGGACAATTGAGCTGTAGGTTGCAATTGATGAACAGTGCCAGATAGTAACCTTCGATCACGGGTCAGAGTGTGTCAGCTACTAAGCTCTCCTACTGACTTTTGTTAGTACTTGAAACTCAGTCGGAGACGTTGTGCGGATAAGTGTGTAGGGCCCGAAGATTCGTCTCAGTTTGAAAACGTGTTTTCGCAAGTTAAAGTATTTAAGCTAGTGCACTTTTATAAATACGTTTTATGCAAAGATATGATTTTAAACCAGTTTGTATGCAATGCAATAAAACAGTAAATAACACAAGCAATTTAACGTGGTTCGGATACGCAAGATCCTACGTCCACGGTCCTGACAAGGCAGGAGAACTTGTTGATTAATCTGAGCAAGTCTCGGCAAGAAGGAATGCGTGCATTTGGACGGACCCTTCCCGAGTTATAGTCCTTAGCGACTTTACAAATCAAACCGAAGTTTGAAAGGAGGGGATAATCTCCAACTAGAAGGAGTTCTTACAATAAGAACAATTCACAGAATGTGAACTCTTTCGAATTTCTAAGCTATGAATATGGCAATGAGCTTAGCTAGAGAAGAAAGGGATCTAAATAACTCTAGAGAGAAGAACTAGAAATATTCTATGAAGGCAAGTTCTTCGCTGGATGATCTTTCAAGTTTGCTAGAATGTTTGAATGCTTGAGCGTTTTCCCTTGTGAATCCCGTGCGTGGAGGTCATATTTCTTCTCTATTTATAGTTGTGAGCAGGCATATGTCCGTTGGAGAAGACGATGCCACGTGTCACAAGCTTCCAAAGAAAACGACCATAATTTCGAATTGTTGCAGCAGGGCAGTTGACACTGTACATGAGAGCAGGCTTTAGTTGTTTGGAGCAGATAAAGCGTGTCGGCTTCTCATTGGTCGAGGTTTGTGGTAGGTGAGAATGTGTCAGTGGTCAGAGTTGACTATTCAACAACCTTGTATGATCTTCTGCTGAACTTCGAAAAGACTTAAGCAACTGGGTCGCTTTCTGTCGGATACAGTAGACTAAGGATCAGTCTCTGTCTTCTTCGTCTGAGTCCGCTGACAAGGAATGCATCTAATGAGTAGGGTCAGCTGGTGACTGCGAAGGTACTGAGCTTGCGTTATGTTCTTCTGCTGATGACTATCAGCTGATGCGCTGTCTTCTATTGACTAGAAGGATCAGCTACTGACTGAAGAACGCTAGCTCTTACACTGATGACGTGGGGTTCTGGAAAGTAACTTCGACAGAAGATCAGTCCAACATTTTACCCCGTACAGGACTTAGACAAAAAGATAATCAATCACAAAAAGTCTAACCTATACATCAGTTAATCTATCAAGACACTACACAACTGATATCAGCTAGGTTTTGGGATCTTCAATTCCATAGTAGTACTATGATTTCCCCCAATATTATTTTAACCACTAATCAGCTGAATACCATCTACTGACTCATAACCCAACAATTTCCCCTTAATTGATGATGCCAAAACCCATATAAAATAAGAAACAAGAATACTAGACTATTGACTATAATTTCCCTTTAATCGATCTGAGGATTCAGTCAAGATGAAGTGATTAGTTGACTTCAATAAGTTCAGTAGAGAGGTAGGCAAAATCCGAGAAACGGTTATGTGTGAGTGTGTGTCAGATCACTTCAGTGATCAGTCGTGAAAACACAATCAAAAGCCGTAAGATAATGAGTAATTGTCTGGCAAGCAATAGAAACTGATATATATTTAGACAGAGGATTACAAAGTTTCTATTACTATTACAAAAGATTGAGATAAGAAGATCACTGCTGACGTCTGAATCTTTGCGTCTGCTTCTTGAAGTCCGCAGACATATCAGCTGGAGGATCCAGACCATAATACTTGTAGATTCTGGCTCTCAGTTGAAGGAATAATTAGGGTTAGAAACCAATACCTTCCTCCTGGTGTGTTGTCGCGGCTTTGATTGTTGCTCCTGTATTAGATCTTCTGATCTATGTCCCGACCTTTTTCTTCCTCTGGGTGGTCAGAGAACTGAAGAAATAAATTTTTATCTCTCTCTCAAACACGATATGCGTGTGTGATTATGTAGGTGTGCGTAATCTGTTTCTGAACAGAATACTGATATATATAGGCTTCAAAAGCCAATATAATATTAATATATTTGTATCCCATTAATTTAATTATATTTCTAATGGGCTTCCACATAACCCATAATATAATATAATTAATTAATTTACTGGGCTACTAATATTTATCAATTAATTGGCCTAGCCAATTAATTCCAGATAAATAACATTATTAAATAATGTAAAAATACATTAATCCATTAATAATGAATTCTGAGAGACAATAAATTACTAGGCAACTAATTGGGCCAGATTAGGGATCCAATACAAGAAATAAAGCTGGGCCTCCAATTAATTAATTATCCATGCTCAGCCCAGAGCAAAATTGATTAATTAACACAGATTCATTCCACTAGAGAATCCATGCTGACTTACCCCTTTATCCCAAATTTGAGCAAGGGCTTGTATTTTAGACTTAATCAATCTCCGTATTTAAGATAGAAATATCCGTTAATTAATTAAGCTCACTAACAGCTTAAATTAATTAACATCTTATATTCCTGAGTAGTACCACTCGACCTTATTAACACACCTGAACTTAATCAACCGGCTGGGTTTAGTGTGCTAATCCTTTCGAGTTCCTCAGGGGATATTATCAACCCATTTTACTAGGATACGGATGCAAGATACAGACAACCAGCATGAGCCACAAATAACTACTAACACCCAAGATACGTAGATCCGGTCACGATGACGTTCACCATAGTAGGTCAAAGTGATAGATAGCCAAATGCACTCAGCTGAAGTCTTACCAAGCTTAAGACAATCAAAGTCACCGAGATCTTGGTTTTCCACTAAGGTCAGTTAGGAAAACACATCTCACTGTGATCCGTCAATACACCACCTTAAGTGTACCAGTAAAGACAAGCAGCTAAGACAAGCCACTTCTTATCTAAACTGCGGCTTAAACCGACAACTTATCCTTAAAGTTGTCTCAGCTGTGATAACTGTTTATATCTTGTCAGTTCAACCAATTTGTGTTGTCTTCTGTGATACCCGACACACCACACAAATCTAACTTTTATACAAGATAGAGGATAACATGTGCAAATATACATATTTATCAGATAGGAGAATAAAACAGTGGTAAGGACAAAAACACATTGTATACAAGCATAAAAAGTGCTTCCAGTATACAAAATCCCAACATCAGTGTCTGGATTTCCTCGAGATTTTCAGGAAGGTCTTCGCTCAGATCGAAGTGATATGCAACTGCCATGATCTCTTCTTCTATTTCCTTAGTGCATAGAACTCCGCGAGTTGTCCTCGGAGGTGGAATGCGCCTGAAGGCTGGAGCACGAAAAGGGATATTCTCTTTCTTCATTATCTCCAGGAGCTGATCTCTGAGCTGGGCGTTTTATTGATGCATGAATTCATCAAATGCCTGATCAACTGGTTGCTCAGAAGGGTAGTAACCCCATACATAAAAGCCTTTGATGAATTCCTCCTTGAGTTCCTCCCATTGATCATTCACCTCAGCAGGCACCCATTTATCTATGTGAGAGACAGGAGCCTTCTTGATATAAGGTGCTCTGGGCGCTGCTCTCCTGTACTTAGATCCTCTGGGTATCTGCCTTCTCAGATTAGCTGCTGGCTTGTCAGATAGACTAATCATCTTAGCCATGTCAGCCAACCTCTTCTTCTCTCTGAGGGCCGCTGATCTAGCATCTCCTCTCCGGAGACTTAGTCCTTTCAGCGTTGCCTCCCAGGTAGCTCTGTCCTCGACCTCCTGCTCAGGTGTAAGAGTTGTCGTGTAGTAACTCTGAGCTGTTGGCTGGACTTCAGTAATGAGAGCTTTGGCTAGCTCCTCCTGAGCCTTCTTTTTCAATTCCTCCTCAATCTTCTTGGCCTTGCCCTTGGCAACCTTGCCAACTACCTTCTTGGGCTTCTTACCCTTCTTCGCCTCTTCTAGCTGGTGCTCATGATCCAGCTTATCTTATAGATGTTGAGCGATTTGTAGATCATAAGCTTCCTGCTCCGCTTTCGTTTTGAACTTAGGCGTCGGGGAAGATGGAGGAGTGGTTTCAGTTGTAATCTCCTTCCCCGACCTTTGCGGTGGCAGTTGCTGAGACTCTTCTTCATCTTCCTGATCGAGGAACTGAGCAACTTCCTCGATATGCTGAGCAGCTGAGATAGGAACTGCCTCAGTCACAGTCGGTCGGAGAGGGGTATACTCCAGGAGGAGTACAGCTGAACTGGTTCCAGCCTGAGCGGCTGAACCTTCTCCTTGAGGTGCAGAGCTGGTCCTTTCCCCCTGATTTCCTCCCTCTATCACTTCAACATCAGCCTGTTCCGCCTCAGTTTCTTCTTTTACATCTCATTCCCCCTTTTTGGCATCATCGGCCTGGGAGAGGTGAGTGCGGATGGCTTTCACGTCTTTTTCCAAGTTATGGACATAATCTTTGATTTGAGTAGCAGTTGATTCAAAGTCCTTGACTAGGTCGCAGTACATCTCTCAGTCCTTCTCTTGATCAACTCTAGATTTCTTCAGTTGAGCAGTTGACTCCTGACGGAGTTTCAGCACAGACTGATCGTGAGACTCTGTCATTTCTTTCTGAATGGCTTTTAGAGCCTCAGCCTGTTGCGTAATGGCTGTTTGAAGGCTGGTGGTGGCCAACTTATTTCTCTCTTCCATGTTGGTCTGGACTGTAGCGAGAGCCTGAGTCAGCTGCTCAGAGAAAATTTTCTGTTGAGATAGTAGGAGCTGCTGACTCTGAGCTACTAAGTCCATCTTCTGAGCTGAAAGGGCTGCCTCAATAGCCTTCTGAATGTTGATATGTGGAGTAGGAGTTTTTGAGACTTTCTTAACCCCTTCTGCCAGTCGGTCGACGCTCTCAGTCTGGGCCTTAGTGTATTGAGCCCATTTGAGATGCACGTCTTTGGCGAGGAGACGATTCTTGTCCCCTTGGCGCCTGATGGCTTTATTAACTGACTTGGAGGTCACGAAACCAATTGATTTTATTTGGTATGAGCTGGTTCCGAGCCTCTGCTCAGATATCGCGAGTTGTTGCGCTCGATTAGGTTTCGAGGCAACAAGAGCTTCACCTGATGTAGAGGGTGGTGGTGATTGGCCCTTTTCGCGGGGAGTGGAACCTTCAGCAGAACCTCCCAATTATGCATCCTTGGGTTGTGCCTGATCCATCTCTTCATCATCATCTTTGTCATCTTTATCATCGCCATGATGAGATGGAGGCGAAGGGCTGTCACCGGGAACTGAGGAGCGCATGCTCAGTAGATAAAGCATCGTTGCCCTCAAGTCCTCAAAGGAAGCAAGGTCAGCCGGTTCCCCGAACCCGATGGCTGACTGCAATTCCTGCTCCTCGGTAAGCAAGGACAGGGCATTTGTGTTCCAGCCCTTATGGCTATCTCCACTAGGTCAGGATGCTCAGAGATCTCAGGAATCTGAGCATGTACTTCTCCTGTAGCTCGGAGACGAGTGGAGTGTAAGGCTGTCCACTCAGAAGAGGTCTCCTCAGTCGGTACCCTGACGTCCGACTGAGTCTCTTCAGAACTTATACACTAAACCTTGTCCTTTAGCGTGGCACCCTCAATTCCGGTGTCAGAGTCTAGGACATGTTCTTCTTGAGTGGGTGGAGGAGAGGCTTGTTGAGCTTGTACTACTGGGACCTCAGACGGTCCAGTCTTAGTAAGCCTCTTCCTCTTAGGTGGGTCGGCACGAGGGGGCAAAT
Organism: Lavandula angustifolia; assembly: GCA_028984105.1. Taxonomy (NCBI): domain Eukaryota; kingdom Viridiplantae; phylum Streptophyta; class Magnoliopsida; order Lamiales; family Lamiaceae; genus Lavandula; species Lavandula angustifolia. The sequence continues at coordinate 17,319,002 of CM054814.1, forward strand.
TTGAGTCTGCTCTCTTCGGCTCAGGCGGCCCTCGCCCGATCGACTTCTCAGCAGCGGCTCTTGTCTTGAACTTAATGAGCTTACTATCAAAGTATCTGGAGTCAGCAAAAGCTGAGTTCCTTACGACTGATCGCTCTATCAGTATGGACATCTTCGTCCCATACAACAGCTTCCCCACACTTATAAGTCTTCTCTCACCAGTGGGCGAGGCTGTGAACTTCTGAGCCTGAGCCTTAAGCTCGGCTACATAGTAGTCCGTCCAGTTAACCTGGACTCCATCATCTATAACCATCATCAGCTGGATGCGTGGCTTGGACAACTGATCATACGAACCAGCAGAACTCGTCAGTATATGAGAAACGACGTATGCGAGTCCGCGGTATTGTGGGAGCAGAAGGTTCTTCGACAGTACAGTCTTGAAGGTTATATCCTTCCTTCCACAAAACTTCTGAACATATACGTTCATCTCCTTCTCCTTATACCCGATAGGAGATATCCCAGTCGACGGAAGATTGAAAACTAACTCCAGAGCATCCCTGAACTGGATGACATGCTCACAAGCATCCCATGAGTTGGGTACAACCTCCTTCATGAACGCAAAAGACGATTCCTCAACTCCGAATCTAGGGTCCTCCAGTTGTAGTACACTTCCGCCACTTGCCTTGGCAGATACGCCCTAGGCTGCAGAGAGACGAGCAGTTCTAGTCCAGAACTCTCGATGGCAGAGAATACGGGGGTCAAAGATGGAAGGTCCACTTGACGAAGCGCCATTGTGGGTTCAAACTGGATGCGAGTTTTGATGATCTCGTCCATATCAGTGGGAGACTGTACTTTCGCCATTAGAATCTGCAAAATAACTCGTTAGCACTTGAAAATAGAGTAAGTTAGTATGAGCTTTAAGCACGATTTAATACATTACCGAGTGATTTAGAGCTTGAAGATGCTAAAATGCAGATCAGTCTTAAGATTTGGAAGAAAACTGAATCACAGTGAAAATGCTCTAAAGTTTCGGAAATGGCGATAAGTGAGGAAATGGTAGAAGATGAAAGATTTTGTAAGATCATACGTGAAAAACCGTTTGGATCGAACGGTTGGGATTTAATCTCTCATTGTTATTGACGGCTGAGATTAGATGTTATAAAAGGAATGATTACTAAGCCGCCTCTACCATAGACCCACGTAGGATGATGCGTAATAAAGTAAGTGAAAAGACATGCATTAAATGCGCTGCAGGCAGCATTAAAGACTATGTCATTTTAAATAAGAACGGTTTCCTACTGACCTTTCCTTAAAATATTAATGGCGGGAAATAAATGCTCATTAACTACTGAGTGCAAGCGACTTATATAATAAATGCGAGCATGCTTCTGAAAAAGTTTAAGTAAATAATACTACGCAAACCTCTTCAGCTGAACTTTTACGATCAGCTGGTTACCGTTAAGGCTAAGGAGGATGGTTGACGTGCTGATGACCACGTTCCCCCTTATTGTGTACAGTGTGATTCTCCCGACTGAATCACTGTACTGAGTTTTCTGACCTGTCATACTGGATCCTTACACTTGATACCAATTTTTGTTATCAGTAGTTGGCTTCTACTGATACCAATTGATGGTCTTCTACTGATGCGATTCAGTAGGGTCCAGTAGACCTAGCTCAACTGATAATTCCCTGAATCTGTTCTCAGCTAGTGGTTTGGTCAGTATGTCTGCCCTTTGCTTGTCAGTATGGATTTTCTCCATTCTGATATCCTTCTTCTCGACATGGTCTCTGATGAAGTGGTGTCGAATATCCACGTGCTTGCATCTCGTATGGAGAACTGGATTCTGAGTTATTGCAATAGCACTTGTGGAGTCACAGTAGATGGGCACTTCATTCTGAATTATACCATAATCTCTCAGTTGTTGTCGAAGCCAAAGGATCTGGGCACAACAACTTCCAGCAGCCATGTACTCAGCTTCAGTAGTGGACGTTGCTACTGAGTGTTGTTTCTTTGAAAACCAAGATATCAGCTTGCTGCCCAGGAACTGATACGTTCCGGAAGTCAACTTTCGATCTATCCTGCATCCTGCATAATCGGCATCAGAATAACCTGTCAGTATGAGATTATCATCAGCAGGATACCATAACCCTGCGTCAGGTGTTCCTCTTAGATATCGCAGAATCTTCTTTGCTGAGTTTAGATGACTTCGCTTAGGATCCGCTTGAAATGTTGCACATACACCTACAGCATAAGTTATATCAGGTCGGCTAGCTGTTAAGTATAGTAAAGAACCAATAATAGCTCTATAATCGGTAGAGTTAATAGAAGCTCCCTCTTTGTCTAGATCGATTTTGAAATTTGTATTCATGGGGATCTTGACTGGCTTGCTAGAGTCGCAACCGAATCTCTTGAGAAGATCTCGAGTGTATTTGGCTTGATTGATGAAAATTCCTTCAGGTGATTGCTTTACTTGAAATCCAAGGAAATAATTCATCTCTCCCATCATGGACATCTAGAATTTCTCCTTCATCATTTTCTCGAATTGCTGACATATAGTCACGTTTCTGCAGCCGAAAATGATGTCGTCCACGTAGATTTGCACCAGTAGGATGTCATCTCCTGACTTTATGTTGAATAGGGTGCGATCTATTGTCCCCTTCTGAAAACCTTTATGAAGTAGAAAGTCTGATAGGGTATCATACCAAGCCCTGGGTGCTTGTTTTAACTAGGGATGGCAATTTTACGGGTCGGGGCCGGGTATCATTGGACCCGGACCCGCCCCGTCCCTTAAAAAATGGACCCGAACCCGCCCCGTGGACCCGCACGGGTCTAGAATTTAGGACCCAGCCCCGGACCCGTGCGGACCCGCAAATATTTTAGATATTAATAAATTTAAAATTATGTTTCCACAAGGATTCGAACCCGGGTTATCCGAAAATTTACGAACACTCTTGACCACTAGACCAACAACTTATTTGTTAAATTTAGATAAACATAAAATATATAATTTTAAACTGTTATTTTATTAATTTTAATTTAAAACATAAATAAAAATATAGTAACTTTAATCAAATATAATGATTGTAGTAAGCATGACTAATATTTCATGTGAAAAATAAAAATAAACCACAAAAACAAAATCATCTTTGAAATATATTTTGTAGCTTTTATTCATCATATTTCTTTAATTTTTTTAAATATACTTTCATATGTTATGATTCTTATTAAAATATGAATTTCTTATGTATATGTTATGATTCTTATGAACTTATGCATGAAGTTCATGAATAATAAGAGTGTAGTTTTTGATTTGTTATAAAAAAATAAACTCAATTGTAAATTTATAATTTTTCATTAGTCATAAAGAATTTTAAATTGTGAATTTATAATTTTTCATAACTTCATTAGTTCATGAATACTTATTTTCAATGTAGATAATGCCAATCTCATTTTCGAAATACATTTTCATGATTAGAAAATTAGAAATTTGAATATAATATATTGAAATCTAGAAAGTTAATATTTATTGTATTTTTATTAGATGTATTTTTACTTGTCATAAAAAGTTTTCAATTGTAATTGTTCATTAATCATAATTCTATTTATACATATAATACATTTCAATTAAAGAATAGAAAATTAGAAATAAAAAATAATTTTAAATTTAAATTTTGAAAATAAAAATATTAATTTCATTTTCGAAATACATGTCCGTAATTACAATTTGAATATAGTATATTGAAATCTAGAAAATTAATATTTATATTTTATAAGTTAATTTTTTGTTAGGTGTATTATTTTTTTTTAGTATGTCATATTCTTATATATAACTATATTAACAAATGTGAACATTAGCTCAAACGACATAAGTGCATGTAAAGAAATTATTGATGCGGGTTCGAATCTCACTAATAACACTTTTACACTTCTAAATTATAATTTGTTACAGGGCGGGTCCGGCCAGGCGGGTCTATACGGGACGGGTCTAAACGGGGCGGGGCGGGGCGTGGCGGGTCCGCGACAGGAACCGGAACCGCCCCGGACCCGGTACGGGTCGGGTCCGGAATCGCCCCACACTCGTACGGGGCGGGTATTACCCGCCCCATTGCGTGCGGGTCCAGGTCGGGTCCGACGGGTCCGGGTCCTTTTGCCATCCCTAGTTTTAACCCATACAGAGCTTTCCTAAGTCTGTACACCTGATGTCCCTGCTGAAAGCCGAGTGGTTGTTCCACGTAGACTTCTTCCTTCAGTACGCCGTTCAGTAAAGCTGACTTTACATCCATCTGATATACTTTGAATCCTTGATGCGTTGCGTAAGCTAGGAATAGACGAATGGCTTCCAATCTGGCGACTGGAGCGAATGTTTCATCAAAGTCAATTCCCTCTGCTTGACTGTATCCCTTGGCAACTAGTCGAGCTTTATTTCTGACAATGACGTTGTTTTCATCACGCTTGTTTTTGAAGACCCACTTAGTGCCGATTACATGCTGATGTCTAGGTCTATCAACAAGCTCCCAAACTTCGTTTCTAACAAACTGGTTCAGCTCTTCTTGCATGGCAATGATCCAGTCAGGATCATTGAGTGCGTCCTCTATCGACTGAGGTTCTTCTGTAGACAAGAAACAAGAATAGAGTGAGCTTTCTCCTTGATTTAATCTAGATCTTGTCCTTATAGTTGCTAATGGATCTCCAATGATAAGATCTGAAGAATGAGCGTCAAGCCATGAACGTCTGAGTCTGACTTCTTCTTCTGATACTACTTCTGCACAGTCAGTAGGTGTGTTAGGCATTTCAGTTGTACTGTTTTGTGACTGTAGCAGTTCAGTAAGAAGGTTAGGATCTACTGAATTTCCAGGTTCAGGGGCATTTAGCTCAGGAACATTAATCGTTCCCCCTGAGTTTATATTCTCAATAGAGGTCTCAGTTACCACTGGGGCTTCCTCATCGACCGTTGTTACCTGATGTTGATTCTGTTCACTAGAATCAACTAGGTCAGCTACATCGCTTGTTGGCTGAGTCTGAATTTCTTTATCGTCTGACTCATCATCCCAACAATGCTGGATCTTTTCAGCTTTATCAGTCAGTCCGAGATCCTGTAGCTTGCTGCTGACATCTTCAGTATTTGTCTCTGTATTTTTCCTATTCTCAGTAACAAACTCATCAAAAACAACATGAGGGTTTTCCTCTACGCAAAGGGTCCGATAGTTAAAGACTCTGAAGGCTTTACTGACTCGAGAATATCCTAAGAATACTCCTTGATCAGATTTGCTATCAAAGACCTTCAACTGATCTTTCCCATTATTATGGATAAAGCAAGGACAACCAAAAATATGAAAATGAGAAATAAAAGGAATTCTCCCTTTCCATAATTCGTAGGGTGTCTTCATGTGTTACTGTGTAAGTAGTGAGCGATTCTGAGTATAGCAGGCGGTGTCAGTAGCATCAGCCCAGAATTTTGAGGGTAGTCCAGAGTCTGCTAGGAGTGTCCTTGCTGCTTCTTTGAGTGTTCTGTTCTTACGTTCAGTAAGTCCGTTCTGCTGAGGGGTGCGAGCTGCTGAAGTCTCGTGCTGAATTCCCTCTTTATCCCAGTACTCCTTAACTACTGAGTTGAGAAATTCTGTTCCTCTATCTGAGCGAATTCTTTGAATCTTGATGTCCTTTTCCACACTGAGTTTCTTCAGCAGATTGGGCAACTCAGTTTGGACATCAGATTTGTTGGCGATGAAGATGACCCAAGTATATCTCGAGTAGTCGTCAATAACGACGAAGGCATACTTCTTGCCTCTTATAGTCACTGGAGAGACTGGCCCGAATAAGTCCATGTGCAGCAGCTGAAGGATTCCATCAGTGGAAGGTGAAGGAGTAGGTGGATTGCTTTTCTTTGTCTGCTTTCCCTTCAGGCATGCTTCACAGTTTCTATCTTTGATAAATGATTCGTTGGGCAGTCCTCTGACTTTGGAGTTCTTGGCTAGCTTGTTCATAGTCTTGAAGTTCAGGTGGCTGAGTCTTTTATGCCATAGCCATCCTGACTTGTCACTAGATTTTGTCTGTGCGAGTAAGCAAGCCTCAGGTTCTGCGGTTTTCCAGTTTGCAACGTAGATATTCTTTCTCCAGGAGCCTGATAACACTGTTTTCCCTATAGATTTATCAACAATATCATAGAAACCAGCGTCAAAGATAACTCTGTTAAGATTGTCACAGAATTGACTGACAGAAAGGAGATTATGTTGAAGTCCTTCAACATATGTTACTCTTTAGGACCGAAGGCGAGTCCCAATGTTCGGTGTTCCATATCCCCTTGTGTAGCCTTTTGAGTTTTCACCAAACTCAGTGCGGGACCATCTTCTTGTACGTAGTTGGTCGGCGAGGCTCTTACGGTATGTCATGTGTCTCGAGCAGCCGCTGTCCACTATCCAAGGGTCCTTACGCACCTCAGCCTCTTCTCCGGCCATTAGACAATGTTCAGTCGTTTCTTCAGGAACCGTCTCTCCGATCTCAATTGCGACGAATGCAGCTTCGTCCTTAGAAGAATACATAAATGTATCTTCCTCGATTGAGTTGTTGGATATCTCTCCAACTATGTAGGCCTGCCTTCTTTTGGCAAATTTCTCTCGTCTGGCCTGCCGTTCTGCTCGTTGAGCAGCTGAGAGTTCGGGACAGTCGTACTGATAGTGTCCCTCCTTCTTGCAGTTGTAACACGTAGATGTTCTGCTGCTCTTTCCAGCGAATTCCTTGGATGGGCTAGTAGCAGGCTCAGTGTTCCTGCATTCAGTAGAAGGTTTAGATTCTTCCCTTTTCTGATAATCTTTCTTACCTGAAGGAGAATCTCTGTGGTATTTCTTAAGCTTTCTGACTCTCTCCTTCTCTTTTTGATATTTGAGAGCCATCAGTGCTAGTTGGTCAGTAGCAGATATCTCAGAAGACTTTGTATCTGCAGCAGCTACTGCCTTGCTAGAAGAAATGGTTTTGGCTCCAGTTTTGCTGACTGTTGCTTTGAAGGCATGGTCGATCTGAGTGTCAGCTGGAGCACTGGAACATCTTTGGGGTAGGCTATGCTCAAATTCCTCTGTCTTTAATTCTGAAAATATAACATCAGGAGTTAGAGCATTAAGATCTGAGCGTCGTAAATAAGTAGCAAAAGGAAACCACTTCTGTCGAGGTAGAGCTCTCAAGATCTTGGTGTTCATCTCTTTATTGGTGAACGTCCTCCCCAGCCCGTTGATCACATTGACTTGATTCGTGAATCTGACTCTTAGCTCGTCAATGGTCTCACTGGGCTCCATGGCAAATGTATCGAACTTCTGAAGCTCCAATTCGAGCTTGTTCTCTTTAATCTGTGGGGTTCCTTGGCTCAGTACAGCCAGGGCATCCCAGAGTTCTTTTGCCGTCTTGCAATCTTGCACCCTCCCGAGGTGAGAGTCACTGAGCGTAGTCAGTATGGCATTCCGCGCAACTCGGTCGAGGTTGTGCAGCTTTTTCTCTTCTGGCGTGAAGGCTATTTTGTCTTTGGGGACTTTAGCACCAGTCTGTGCTCCTACACCTCCCACAGCGGCAAATTGTACGCTGTCGATCATGGGAACGATGGGTCCTTTCTCAAGGACGCCCGTCATGCTGTCATGCAGCGATGTAAGGTGTGCCTCCATTCTCACACGCCATACCGTATAGTTCTCTATTGAGAACATAGGTATCATCCGAATACCTGACATATCAGACATGTTGTGAACGAGTATAAGGATGAATGAAGAGATGCTTGTACAGAGAAAACGTTTTCAGGATCTGTTCGAGAAGACCAGTAGTACAGAACAGGTGATCAGTAGAACACCGTACGCTCTGATACCAATTGTTGGTCCGGAGACGATAGTCAGGTGTAGAGGGGGGGGAGGGGTGAATACACCTGATCACAGTTTCTTTTTCTCAGAACGTGAAGGACAGCTGAGCTATAGGTTGCAACTGATGAACAGTGCCAGATAGTAACCTTCGATCACGGGTCAGAGTGTGTCAGCTACTGAGCTCTCCTACTGACTTTTGTCAGTACTTGAAACTCAGTCGGAGACGTTGTGCGGATAAGTGTGTAGGGCCCGGAGATTCGTCTCAGTTTGAAAATGTGTTTTCGCAAGTTAAAGTATTTAAGCTAGGGCGCTTTTATAAATATGTTTTATGCAAAGATATGATTTTAAACCAGTTTGTATGCAATGCAATAAAACAGTAAATAACACAAGCAATTTAACGTGGTTCAGATACGCAAGATCCTACATCCACGGTCCTGACAAGGCAGGAGAACTTCTTGATTAATCTGAGCAAGTCTCAGCAAGGAATCTGTGCACTGGACATACCCTTCTAAGTTATAGTCATTAGCGACTTTACAAATCAAACCGAAGTTTGAAAGGAGGGGATAATCTCCAACTAGAAGGAGTTCTTACAATAAGAACAATTCACAGAATGTGAACTCCTTCGAATTTCTAAGCTATGAATATGGCAATGAGTTTAGCAAGAGAAGAAAGGGATCTAAATAACTCTAGAGAGAAGAACTAGAAATATTCTATGAAGGCAAGTTCTTCGCTGGATGATCTTTCAAGTTTGCTAGAATGTTTGAATGCTTGAGCGTTTTCCCTTGTGAATCCCGTGCGTGGAGCTCATATTTCTTCTCTATTTATAGTTGTGAGCAGGCATATGTCCGTTGGAGAAGACGATGCCACGTGTCACAAGCTTCCAAAGAAAACGACCATAATTTCGAATTGTTGCAGCAGGGCAGTTGACACTGTACATGAGAGCAGGCTTTAGTTGTTTGGAGCAGATAAAGCGTGTCGGCTTCTCATTGGTCGAGGTTTGTGGTAGGTGAGAATGTGTCAGTGGTCAGAGTTGACTATTCAACAACCTCGTATGATCTTCTGCTGAACTTCGAAAAGACTTAAGCAACTGGGTCGCTTTCTGTCGGATATAGTAGACTAAGGATCAGTCTCTGTCTTCTTCGTCTGAGTCCGCTGACAAGGAATGCATCTACTGAGTAGGGTCAACTGGTGACTGCGAAGGTACTGAGCTTGCGTTATGTTCTTCTGTTGATGACTATCAGCTGATGCGCTGTCTTCTACTGACTAGAAGGATCAGCTACGGACTGAAGAACGCTAGCTCTTACACTGATGACGTGGGGTTCTGGAAAGTAACTTCGACAGAAGATCAGTCCAACATTTTACCCCGTACAGGACTTAGGCAAAAAGATAATCACTCACAAAAAGTCTAACCTATACATCAGCTAATCTATCAAGACACTACACTACTGATATCAGCTGGGTTTTGAGATCTTCAATTCCATAGTACTACTATGATTTCCCCCAATATTATTTTAACCACTAATCAACTGAATACCATCTACTGACTCATAACCCAACACAAACAAAAGAAAACTTATCACACTACCACCTTGAATGTATTACACATCATAAAAACAAGTGAGACAAAACATGTCATGAACCGAAAGTTCAAAAGAACTTTATTCTTTGACATGATAAGTTTGGACATCTGCAGGAAACTATGATGCGCAACATAATTGAAAATTAATATGGGCGGTGTAGAGAGATCCTGAAGAATCTCTTAATTTCCATGAAAGCCCGATTTCTAGAAGAAATATAACACTTGCTAGAACTACAATTTCAAAAATAAAGAGCTCAATTCCATCAAGAAGATTTGCATTGATAAAGCGAGTGAGTTTATAAAACTCCAAATTCCTCCTGAAGAGGATTTAATATTATTTGGCTTTGGGATTGAGATTAAAAAATTAGTTGCTCATGACAATACTCAAAATAGTTTTTGTTCGTACAAATATGAGTCTTACAAGAAGATTGTTATTATGATGAAATAACGTTCCCAACATTAGGAGGAACATATGTCATATTTGGATTCCTGAAGTAATCAATGTGAAATCTACATTCAACAAAAAACACAAGAACAAACTAGCCACATTTGGGTCCAGAAATAATCAACGTAAACAAGAAGTCGAAAGATTCAACTGCAAAAGATTGCAAATCAACTTATTGATGCTTTTGTATATGTATAAATGAAGTGACAATTTCATGCATTTGTTGCAAATACCCCAACAAGAATTAATGTCCCTGAAGGACAAGTTTAATTAAATGACATCAAATGCATTTAAAATTCGTAAAAAATATGGTCGACCAATTAAAGGGGTACAAGATATGAACCAAACAATGACGAAAATGATTAATAAAAATGAAGTTCCTGAAGAACTACAAACGTCTGAAAATAATGAGATCTCAAAATATTAGAGAGATCAAATATTATCGTGGACGCATGACGATATATTCGTCTTTACTATGACTCTCGAAATGATAAAAGAGGATCCTAAACAATGATCAATAAGAGATTGTCAAGACAGAAATAATTGGCCAAATAGGAACAAAGTCATACAAGGTGAATTAAAATTCCCTAGAAAGTCAATAAATATTTGGACCTATAGTTCCAAAATCCGAAAAGTATATCCCCGAAGGATACAAATGTATCTTTGTTACAAAGAAAAATGAAAAAAATCCGAGATATTAGGCAATACTCGTAACACAATGTTTCTCTCAAAGACCGGGAATTATGTACTCTCACATAATAGACGTCATTATATTTTAGAGTGTAATTAATCTATTTATGTCACAAATGCTTGATATGCGCCTTATGGATGTAGTAAATATCATCTATTTGATTAACTTGATAGTTAAATATACTTGAAAATCTCTAAAAGATTTAACTTGCTTGAATAACGTAAGTCAAAAATATTTTTTCAAGTAAACTGCAAAATCGTTGTAAGAATAATGTGTATCTCAAAATTGATAGAAAAGCAGTTTGTATTGTTATTTGATTTTGGTTAAGACTCCTGTAGAGTTTAACACTTGAAAATTATGTGTATACTCCGTCAACATGACATATATAGGGCCACTACCCGTGGACTATTTTATTGATTACACGTGATTCTATAATCCAACTCAACTATTATTTGCATTAGGGAAAAATTAAAATATGAATGCCGCAAATATCTCATTGGATTAATTATTTAGATTTATGCGCGATGAATCAAAAGTTCATCAAGTTATTTAGTGCAAAAGGAGTAACTAAGATCTCTTATACATGTATATGCGCCATGAGAGAACTGAAGTTCATCATAGACAAAATAAATCAATTGATTCTCATTAGCGCCAGAAATGTGAGAGATTTATTGATGCTAAAGATAAAAAGTCCGCGGAATAGAAATTTAGAACACATCACTTTAAATTCCTCTTGAAGAGGATGTGTGAATCATTATGTACAAAAGTACTTGAGGAAATCAACTCATGCCTAAAGACGGATTTAGAATCAAAAGACTTAGGTTGAACTACTAATTGTCTCGACCTGTAGATCAAGCATTTCCCTGATGGAGTTACGCTAGTTGACCTACCTGAAAGGTCTTTAAAGAGATTTTATTGTATCACTTCCACACGCCTATCATTTAGACCTATAGAAGATAATAAAGATGAGGACCATAAGTTCCTTACTTATGTGCAATTGGAGAATTTGGAATGGTATTGACCATACTTTGTTATTGTCAAGACAAATGTGATATTGGTCTATTTATGAGAGTAATGATATATTGGCATATTTCATGTTATTATCTATGATGATAATTAAACTTGTGTTGCACATATAAGTGTAGACCTTAAAGGTAACCTTGAATGTTGTTATCTTGATGGGGACTAATAAATTGTAAATAATCCTGAAGATTAGACTGACTCATAAATGAAGATTAGACTGACTCATAAAGGTTAAATGGTTGTACTCTTTTTTCATTTCTAAGTTTTTTCCCAAATGGTTTTCTTACTTAAGATTTTTAAGGAGGCATCCAACCACACGAGTAAATGAGTCATTGAAATTGATTCATAAAAGAACCAATGCAACACATGATCTCCAAAAGAGTGGCGTCATCAACATCCAGCAAATTTGTTCAAGTGACAATCTAGCAGATTCTTTTACAAATGCATTACCAACGCAAACATTCAAGAAGTTGGTATACAAGATCGATATGCGCCGACTCAAGGATCAACAATGACTATATTGAGGTGGAGCAACTGTACTCTTTTTTCTTCGACCAGTTTTTATCCCAATGAGTTTTTTCTGATGGAAAAATAAGGAGAGGAAGAAATATACATTCCTCCAAGTATGTTGTAGTCGCTTTGATTGTTGCCCCAGTTTAGATCTTCTGATCTGTGTCCCGGCCTTTTTCTCCCTCTGGGTGGTTAGAGAACTGAAGAAAATTAAGATTTCTGTCTCTCTCTCTCAAACGTGTATACGCGTGTGTGTATATGTGTATGAGAATATGTGTGTTCTGATTATGAATAGAATACTAATATATATAGGCTTCAAAATCCAATATTATATTAATATTTGTAGTCCATTAATGTAATTATATCCCTAATGAGCTTCTACATAATTAGCCCATAATATAATTAATTAATCTATTGGGCTACTAATATTTATTAATTAATTGGCCCAGCCAATTAATTCCAGATAAATAACATTATTGAATAACACAAAATACATTAATCGATTAATAATGATTTCTAGAGACAATAAATAACTAGGCAACTAATTAGGCCAGATCAGTGATCTAATACATGAAATAAAGTAGGACCTCAAATTAATTAATTATCTATGCTCAGCCCAACGCAAAATTAATTAATGAACACAGATTCATTCAACTAGAGAATCCGTGCTGACTTACCCATTTATCCCAAATTGAGCAAGAGCTTGTATTTTAGACTTAATCGATCCCCGTATTTAAGATAGAAATATCCGTTAATTAATTAAGCTCATTGACAGCTTAAATCAATTAATATCTTATTATGTTCCTGAGTAGTACTACTCGACCTCATTAATACACTTGAACTTAATCAACCGGCCGAGTTTAGTGTGCTAATTTTTATGAGTTCCTCAGGGGATATTATCAACCCATTTTACTAGGATACGGTTGCATAATGAAGAAAATCAGCCTGAGCCACAAATAACTACTAACACCCAAGATACGTAGATCCGGTCGCGATAACATTCACCATAGTAGGTCAAAGTGATAGATAGCCAAATGTACTCAGCTGAAATCTTACAAAGCTTAAGACCAGCCAAGTCACCGAGATCTTGGTTCTCCACTAAGGTCAGTTAGGAGAACACATCTCACTGTGATCCATCAATACACCACCTTAAGTGTACCAGTAAAGACAAGCAGCCAAGACAAGTCACTTCTTATCTAAACTGCAACTTAAAGTGATATCCTGAAGTTGTCTCAGCTGTGATAACTGTTTATATCTTGTCAATTCAACCAATTTGTGTAGTCTTCTGTGATACCCGACACACTACACAAATCTAACTTTTATACAAGATAAAGGATTACATGTGCAAATATATATATATATATATATATATATATATATATATTTATCATATAGAAGAATAAAATTGTGGTAAGGACAAAAACACATTGTATACAAGCATAAAACTTGCTTCCAGTATACAAAATCCCAATATTTTCTGTCAAGGTTTTAACGAGACAGCAGTTTCTTTTAGGGATGGTCAATCAAGGAGAGTGTTGTAAATATATTTTATATATACTTATCATATATTGTGATGACCATGAAAACCCTAAAAGCCCATGAGCCCATCTTGTACTCTATAAATATCTATAAATAGAGGTCTCCGCCCTCATAATAATACATATTCCCGCTCTCTATATTATTCCCTTATTCTCTTTAGTTTATAACAAATCGGTATTATTATCATAATTACGTAATTGTAAATAATTTATAAATTGATTACCATTTTTGTGTTATTTTACTTTTATTTGTTTTTCTTAGGAAGTTTTATTTAGTTTTAATTACATATTTATTTCTTGTCAACAAGAAATCACATCAACATGAAGTCATGAACAAATTAACATATAGACAGATTGATTACTTTTTTGTTTTGATTAGTATACAATATTTATATTAATTATCGAAATTACAAGAATCGTTTATTGTATATCCATTCTAGGTGGATCGTGATACTCATGAGAGACAAAAGAGATATATGAGATTATTCAAATTTATTTTCTTTAATGTGTAAATACTGTAAACTAACAAACAAATGGAAAATACGTTAATAACTAACGACATATATATACTAGAAAATTGGCACCGCACTTGCGCGGTGCCCGGCCAATTTGAGTAGAATATAATTTAATGCATCAAAATGTAGCTTAATACTACGCGAGTTTTTGATATATTGTTGAAATTCTTATGTCGGAGTTTTGCGAACTAAATTTACAAGTATGTAGTATTTTAATTTTTTATAAATTATGTTGTGGAAGACAATCATCAAGTTGTGAGAATATATATATATATATATATATATATATATATATATATATATATATTGAATAATAATAGCTTTTTACTCAATTTCTTCAACGTGTACATTATTTTCATCTATGTAGGACTCAACACCCCCACCAATCTAATAATCTTTTTTTATTAATTTCCAGATTGCAGTAATCAAGTTTTCCTCTCTATAGGGAAAATGAGTTGCATCTACCATATATTTGAAAAAAAAAATCTCTACCTATCCACTTTAGTCATTTCACATTTTATTTAAAAGATTTCGCTACATTTTTTCTATAAACACCCAACTCTTCAATTTTCTTCATTAGAAAATGGGATGAGCCGTTTACCCATATCAGTAACTGAAATTACACAATTCGAACAATATATCCGAATTAACCTCAACTAAATAATCTATAGAACTCTCTGATTCGCAAAACATTCAAAAATTTAGAAAAGAATGTAGCTTTTGTCATTTTTTGAGTTTAAGGATTATACATATGTAATATGTATGTATGTTTTTAGACTTTTTAGGGATTGAGGAAACTGGCTTTGGAGTTAGAACTGACTATAGAATTGGTGTTTGGTTTAGTTTCAGAGAAAAAGAACTGGCAACTGTTAGGATTAATGCTGCTGATGTTGATATCATTGCCAGTGAACTTGCGGTTGGTTGTTTCCCTAATTAACTCGTCTCAAATCTTTACTTTATCCCATTTCATAGCTTTAAGACTCAATGCTTCCTTCTTCACTTGTGAACAATAGTTGGACAAGAAAGTAGCAGAAAGTACATTGCGCGAGCACAAAGGCAATACTGTTGCTGCCATTAGATCCTTGCTCTACTAACCGCATCCTCTCGCACATGTTTGCCTATCGGAGTTGCATAACAATCAATCTAGATTCTGGGATGACAAACTTTTTGACATTTTCACATATTTATTTCCTCTGCATAGATGGATTCTTGAAAGCTACAAATGTAATGTTCAAGATTTGCACTTTTATTTCACTTGACTACATTATCCCTATATAGGTGTATCCCTTTCAAGTTTCCAATACAGACCGAGAGCCAAAACTGAGAATCATCATTCAATCAAGCATCTTCATTGCAAGTAAAATACAATAGCAATCATCAGCATCTGCAAATCTACCCTTCTTATGTGGCAGCAGTTGCGCGGCAGGCTTGCATCTGAATTGCACATTGCTTCGGCATATCTTTTAGCTTCTCCATCAGTTCTTGGAACGAAGGACGACAATGCGGGTCACTGTCAATAAACAACTTCCTAGATCAGCTCCCACTAAAAGAAAAGAAACAAAACCATATCCCAACTTCAAGAATCTCTTTCTACATTCATCAAATGTTCTAATCATTGACCTAGTCAATTTACCATAAAGACTCAATCTTTTTCTTGAAAATGAACGGGAAACAAACCTATGCCAGCAGCTCTCTATAATAGGAGTCCATTGAGGTTCCACATCCTTTGGTATCTCCAATCTTTGGTTCATAAATTCCACAGCTCCAATTACCTAACAAGTTATATGTAATGTAACAAAGATAACATTTTTATTCATTTTTCAACTTCAAAGAAACTTGTTAATAGCTGCATGGAATTGAGGTTATCCCAAGGAATCTTATGTGTGACAAACTCCCATAGTATAACTCCGAGGCTATAAACATCCGACCTAATTATACCGAACAAAAAAGACAAGGTTTAGTATTCAAATATTTAGCTCTTAGTAACATCAAACAAGGTTTATTACAGCCATACTTGTCATCCGAAGGCTCGTTACGAAGAACTTCAGGAGCCATCCACTGAGGCTGCATTAACAAACATAATGTTAGATTTTCACAATTCTAGAAGCCTATAAGGAAGTTTCAGTTTCAGTCAAACTTACCGTGCCTTTCCCCGTCTTTGTTGTCAAATAAGTTTCGTGTCTGAGACGTGAGAGGCCAAAATCACCAACCTGGTAAAGAGTACATATAAGCTTTCAAGTAAAGGTAGAACATTCAATAAAAGAATTCGAAGTAACGTGTAAAGTGACTGCAAGCAAACCTTGACAATCCAGTTCTTATCGACAAGAAGGTTTGAAGACTTCAAATCACGGTGAATGATGGGAGGATTGCAATGGTGAAGGTAATTCATACCTCTTGCCTATATATATACAAAAAACTCAGAACAAGTTTTCAAGTGAAAATAATAGATTTTATCAAGTTTTAGTAGCACTTAGCAACTTACTATATCCAAAGCCATCTGAATACGCCGTCTCCTCTCTAATTTAGGTTTATTCCTTTGTAACAAACGAAACAGACTTCCACTGCATTAATGAATGGAG
Source organism: Lavandula angustifolia (assembly GCA_028984105.1). Taxonomy (NCBI): domain Eukaryota; kingdom Viridiplantae; phylum Streptophyta; class Magnoliopsida; order Lamiales; family Lamiaceae; genus Lavandula; species Lavandula angustifolia. The sequence continues at coordinate 17,335,691 of CM054814.1, forward strand.
AGAGATTATAATCAGCTACTCGGCTAAATTGACACACATTCAGATGAGATTGCCTTGCCTTGCCTTGAGGATAAAATTACTTATCTAACGGAAATAAGAAGAGAAATGTATGCAGATGAACATACCGTGGGAGTCATAGTCTTTTCATAAGCGACACCTTCAAAACAAAATAAAACTCTCAAAATACAAACCACCAGATAAATATCCAATTACTCATGCTTCTTCTTCATTAGTCTTTACTATCAGTCGGTACAAACCTCAAATTAGTGATTATAATAAGATAAAACACAATCCTTTTTAGCTTAAGTAGCTATTGGTGCAGTTTCTTGAGACATGAAATACCACATTTTTATTAAAAAAAAATATAATAAAATAAGATAACAGATAAAAAAGGCTAAAATCTGAAAGCAAGCTGACCTCCTGCCGGAAGGAAAAGATCATATCATCGGAATATTCCTTTTTAGAGAATACTTTGACAGCGACATCCTGCAGAAGACAAGTTCATTCTATTACAGAAGACGAGGACATTCAGTCCTTGCATATTATTAACCAAGAGTAGAGCAAGAATAACACTCGTAGAGGGGAGGGGCGAGAGATGATAATGAAGAGTCAAAGAACATACTGATCCATACCACAGAGCATGATATACAGTCCCACAAGAATCTGCACATATATATATAAAACATAATAAGATAATAACTCTTCGGAATCATCAAAATAAGGCGAGAAAGAATATGCAACTTAGCATACGTACAAAAATCTCAACTCTGAAATCTTAGCTTAAAATCGCATCTTTTTTCACCTAGAAATTCCTGCTGAAGAAAGGGATTAAGTGAAAAAAAACTTCCCTGTTCTAGTTCACAACAGTTTTTGCTATGATTTTAAATTACATGAACCTAAGTTTTAGATTTAATTGGAGGAGTGGGGAAAGATTGCGTAGATACGAGTCGGGAAGAGGTATTCGAACAGAGAACAAGAAAGGTTGATTAAGGGGAATTACTTATGCAGAGGTAGGAGAGGAACTCCTCTTTTCTACGTTATTGAGATTGTGGGGTATAAGCTATTTGCTTCACTGCCCTTGTCAAATTCTCCATTCCAGATAATCAGAACAGCACTAAGGATGAAATTAATATCTAAAATCGTGGAATCGCATAGAATCATGCTCGAAAAACTCGCTAGAACTCGAGATTAAAGCAAACAAAATTCACAGAAATTGAAAGCAAACAAACTCACCGGCAATTCCCCTTGAACCGGGAGGTGGGCTGGCTTCCGTTATTGTTAATCGAAGAAGATGGGGGATGTGGCGATTTTGATTAATTTCCTCAGCTCCTTCTTGACAAATCCGATCGGGCTGGAGTCCTCTGCTTCTGGTGATTAAGCGAGAACAAGATAAGGCGGTGGTGATATGAGCGTGCCAAATGACGGAAAGGGCCCGGGGATAAATAGGTGGAAGTTGTGGACGAGGGGTATTAATGCCATTTCCCTTAGCATGTCAAGCACCACTGGAATCGCATAGAATCATGCTCGAAAAACTCGCTAGAACTCGAGATTAAAGCAAACAAAATTCACAGAAATTGAAAGCAAACAGCTCATTCAGGTTTGTGACATGTAAACGCTCTACACACACCGCAAAACGACCACTAATATTTAGAGAACATAGTCAAAAAAGATCTCCACAACTGAGAGTGATGATTATTATAGTTGCAGAAACAAGTTCAACCACAACTACAGAAAAACTCCATTGATAAATAAAGACTACAATAAAGGTGGTATCTTTCAAAAGCCATGCATCGATTAGGTAATAATATATTATAATATAAAAGATCTTAACATATATAAAATACATGGAAATATGACAATAATTATAGTTTTCCAATTATACATTGTCTGATAACTGATAAAACAACCTAAAACTTGATCCATGTATATGGCATCATTTAGCATTCATATTTTAAAGAATAAAGTTCACAGATAATAACACATTAATTAGTTGAAACCAGCATATAGTAAAACATGAGTTAGTTGAAATCAAATTTCATACCAAATATGCGTAGATGCATTAATAAATCATTGTCATACGGCCTGAAAACATGCTTACCACTTTAAGACGGTGCAACTGAACAGTTTAACTATGCCAGCACCACGTACTCTTGAGGTAGGGTCCGATTTGTGAGTCCTCTCAAAAGCATTAAAACTATCTGCAACATTCAACCATCAATTGTGAGGATAACGTAGCCAAAAATATACAGTTAGTTTGGATAAAGCAAGAGGATGAATTTCAGAAATATAAGTACTACTCACAGTACATTCGATAGGTCATCAAACCTAAACAACAGGAAATACAAGAAATAAACGTGTGTTTTATACACAAACATTAACAGAGAAAGAGATCAGTAAATTCTGAAGTCGTCCTTCTGGACCTCAAGTTTAGAATCATCAACTACATCTGTAAGTGCTGGGTTATTTTGTGAATGATTAGCAAATCGAAACAAGAAAATTTAAATATTTCTATCCTAGCTATTGATCCAGCTGGTTTAGAAATACTTCACTTCCATGAAGGCTCCCCGGCATATATACATTAGACAACAATTTTTGGACTGAAGAACCAACTTGGAGAAAGCTTAAAGAGACCTTCAGAAAATGAATTTTTTCGTACATCAATATTATATAATATATAAAAGTGGATTGCTTAGCTGGGGAATGTAGTGGCCTAAAATAAAAAAATATTGTTTACAAACTGTCAAATTACAAAGTCACACCCTTGCTAAAGCTTGGGTTTCTTTTCCAGAAACTATCTCAAATAATCACAACTCTTATCCAAAATTCAAGGAACCAAATACTCAAAATAAAAACTACTCAAATCCCGCCAAGATTTCAATAGGAAGTTTCAGAATTCTCACAATTCCGGTCATTCGTGATGACGTTCTTGGGGAATTTCGGACAAATAAAATTCAAAAACCAAGAGCTGAAAATACATAAAAGCTAAAGTTTTTCAACCAGAAAATAAAAGAGCACGTAACCTTATTGTTGTTAGCAAATATAGAATTCAAATTAGAGCAATATGTAGCAGATCGGAATCGCATAACAAAAGCGATAAACAGCAGCAACGAGCTATACATCATCAATTAGCAAAAGTGGATGAACAAGCAGATACACACAATCGATCAACTCAAATTAAATACACAAGTAAAGTGAAGAATTGATAAAACAGTTAAAAGCTTGCTTGAAAGAGGTGGTGCGCCGATCTAAATTTTGTGGAGTTAAATCCCCTGGCTGAGTTGATGGTGGTTCTGATTGTGCTGGGACGGCGGCGGCGCAGGTGGGCTGTGGTGGTGGGGGATCAAATTCAGAACCGATAGCTGGGCTGGCGTCGGTGATTGTTAATCGAAGAAGATGGGGGCTTCGAAGAAGATGGAGGCGGTTGGGGATTTTGGAAGCAGATGGGGGCGGTGTTGATTCTGCTGTGCAAGTTTCTGAATTTGGTCGAGAGTGGCGATTGGAAATTAGCGGTGGGAGGATATATCGGCAGTTTGATTGATATTGAGGAGTCAAATGACAAAAATGACCCGATGGAGAAACGGTGTAGGAGAGGGGGAGAGGTATTTTGGCCATTTCCCTTAACATGTCAATTATCACCCTATCTTTTTATATATATGTAGTAAATATATATATATATTATTATCTTTAATGTGTAAATTGCAAATTGTTCGAAAAATGAAAAATGCGCTAATAGCTAAACGACAAACACATAATATCGCATCTCAAACATACATAGCTAAAGAGATCAATCACAAAGTACTTTCTTCCACATGCAATACTACGTAAATCCTTTCAAGTGTCATTAATAAACAACGACAAACTATAAATCTCTTATCCCATAAAATTAAATGATAATGCCAACCTTGAAGTACTAAAGGAATTAAAGCCTACGTAAGCAAAACTATCATTTGACATATATCCTGAGCAATTTGTCTAGAAATTGCACAAAGCTGTTAATACAAAAGTTGCTATAACAATCCAAAATGGTGAAAAACAAAATAGAATAGAATGCGTAAATCAAAACTTCGTCGATCGAGGAAATGCCTCTTTTCGCAAGATGAAATACGCCCCGGTAGTACTCTCGGTTTCCGGCGTATTGTCCTTAAAGATAAAACGACGAATGTTTCGAAGTAAGCAGCACCGCAGAACTACGAACTCCAACAAACTGGACAAAGACGAGGACAGGAGCTGGATGCTTAACACTAGTATGTAGAGATGCAGAGCAAAAAATATTTTTTGGTGTGATGAAATGTCATGCAAACTAGCCTATTTATAGACATCTTCCGCCCAAGTGAAAAGTTGTTGGAAGTAAAAGCTGCCAATTATGGCAGGTAGTGGGGAAGGAAAGTGGAAAGTTGGAGATCTCTACAGTCTCATTCCAAATACTTCCAAAAAGATAAGCTTAGGTGTGGCAGGAGCATTAGACCGCGAGCTGGGCCAGACCACAAATACGAGCTGGACCAGTCCACAAGTAGCCCACCAAGCCCAATTGTCAAAGCCCAACTGTCAAGGCCCAACGAACAAGTCCACGGACCACCCAAAGGACCAATTGCCAAGATCCAAGTCCAAGGACACGCACCACGTGTGAGGAGATCGGTGAAAATGCTCGCGTATATGAGCATGTGTGGCCTAAGCCCACCACATGTCATTTTGTTATCTCTACAAGGTGGTAGAGACTTAAATACCACAACAAACTTTACACTGCACATTAATCTAATAAATCTCCAAAACCCGAATAAGGTAAGTTTCTCCACTTTAGGTAACGTATTAGTTTTGTCCCCCAATTTTCGAGCCACTATTTCTCACTCACCGAAAATTAAAATTGAAAAATTAAGCACACCACAATTATCTACTCGAAACGTAGATCGACGCAATATATCTTAATTCATAAATCGAATATATATCGAGGCTCAAAACGGCGATCAAACGGACAGAATTTTGCCAAAATCCAAGTAGCATTAAATGCTCACTTAATGTCCATAATACAAAATATTTATAAATATATTTTATATTGATTTTGATTTTCCAACAAAAGCTACAAGTAAAAAAATATTTAAAAGCTCTGTTTATTAGATTATTTTTTCAACTACATTGTAAAGATAAATTTTGCACTATCTCATCTTTTCTAAATATGATTGGGCACTGTGGTGCTTAAATTATCTTTTAGTACATGATATATTAGAACAAGATTTTGTAATCATTAGACTTAACACATAAAACCATTAAAATAATCCCTTTCAGAAGAAAATAACTATAAAGAAAAATTATCTCAAGATTTCCAACTCTTCTTCTACAAAAAAAGATGTATGAAATTCGAACCAAGTCTGAATATAACTTTAATTTTACTGTAAGAAAATCTCACACCAGACTCATCCCATCTCTTAAATCGAGAGATTCTCAAGAAGACTATTAATTGGGAAAAGAGAAGATATACATTTACAACCTTGAATAGGCGTAGCTGATTTTGACTTGGTGCCAATGTTCCAGTTTTCAAACACTAAAACCTATGCATGCATTTAAAACCAAAGGGAAAAGCCCTCATTGACAAATAGTCTGCTTCAATCCCCAATTCAAAAAAGTTGGTGAATAATGCAGTGAATGGGATTATATGAGTTTGAAAAGGAGAGAGGAAATAGATGGTGAGTGGTTCATTTACTATGCTGATGAATAACCTCAAAACGATAAGCTCATGAGTTGCTTTTGCATAGTGGGAAAGCTAACACCATTTTTAATTAATTTGTTTTTGCAGCATTCAATTTGCTTTCTCTCAACCTTTGCTTCTTAGGTGGCGCCTCTAACCACCTTATAAGCTGCTCTCCTCCTCTCTCTCTCTCTCTCTCATCACTCTCTCTCTCTCCCTCACTTGCTCCAAGAGATTCTAGGTTATCCCTTTATTCAAGAAATGCTTCTTCTCCTTCTTGTATTTATTTCATTAAGTTTATATATACAAGCTGAATTGAAGGTTACTTATTTTTAGAGCAGATTATACCATGGAGAGGAGGATGGAGGCGGAGAAAAGAAACAAGAGAACCCATCAAGAAGCGGAGCTCAACCCACCGGAGAACCACCCTTGCCCCGTCTGTCGGCAACCCTTCTCGTCGGAGAAGGCGTTGCACGGCCACATGAGGAAGCACCCCGACCGGGGTTGGAGGGGGATGAACCGTCCTGCTCTGGACGAGGAGAACCCCCTCGCCATCATACCAGTGACCCTTGCCGAAGATAGGCCGATCCCCAACCGGTCGGGTTCCGGCAAGGGTTTTGAGTGCGATGTGTGTGGTAGGGCTTTTAAGAGCTACCACGCTTTGGGGGGACACAAGTCCTACCACAGCCGGGGTAATAAGGCCATGCATATGGAACAACTCGGAGGGTTTGTTGGAGGAGAGGAAGAGGAGAAGGGGAAGAAGCATCAATTAGGGTTCGATTTTGACCTTAATGAGCTTCCACCGGAGAGTTCTGGCCATGGAGGAGACTAGAAGTGGTGTAATAAACTTAGCATATATGTACATGTTTGTGTAAGTATATCTTTGAAGGCTAGCTGCCAGGGAAACAAAATGGAGCTGGTTATGTTAAAATGTAATTCAAATTTTACAGAAAAAAGTGTAACTGTTAATTAATTATGCTTATCTCAATTTTGTTGGAAAGAGATGTGATAGGGTTAGGGTTTGTTTGTTTCTTGTGTTTTTTTTCTTTTTTTTTTTTTGCTCTAATTTGATGTGTCTAAATCCCATCCTTGCATTGTTCTTAGTTATTCAAAATATTCAGATAGCAATTATAAAATATAAATAAATGTATCTGGAAAATAAATAATTGAACGTTTTGATCATTTTTTTGCATATTTGAGCATATTTTGAGCATTTTTTAGCATATAATTTAATTGAAATAGATGTTATAAATAAACACAATGAAGTGGATTCTTCTCAAATATCAGCAAATTATAGGGAATTTCATGTCTGTAAACTTATTGTTTCAGCCAATCAAAAACTGCCATAGAATTCTTGACTGGAATTAAACCTAAAATGGGATTGTCGAAATTACACAGCTACGCCGATCATGTATAGGGAAGCTTCGCGCATGAAGACGGCGCCGGAAAATTGAAGGATACGTGCACCACGCAAATAGACCGGAGGTTTCTTTGTTGACGATCGCCGGCGTGATTTTAGTGTATTGATGGTGCGGCGGCGGCGGCTTTTCAGGACGACGGAGAGGAGGGGGACAGAGAGAAGTGGAGGGGGGCGGCCCGGTTGTAGATCAGGGTAGACGTGGTGATTAGTCTATTGACGGCGCGGCGGCGGCTTTTCAAGAAGACGAAAAGGAGGGGGATGGAGAGAGAAGTGGAAGTGGAAGGGGCGGCGCGGTTGTAGATCAGACCAGGGCGGCCGGGAGGTGGCGGCGGGCGCTGGTTGGGTGGATTGGGAAATTAGGGTTAGGTTTTCTATTTTTATACGTATTACATTAGGGAATTTTTGTATCTTCATTTAATTGCAGTTAATGGAAAATTTAATTATGTTTTTGGCTATTTTGTTTATAATTTCATTTTCTTTCATTTTTATGATAATAATTTCAAGCTCTTCAAGGTAAAAATAAGGCTTTAAAGTAATGGGTTTATAGTTTATCATTTTTCACTATTTGTACGAAATTAGAATAATTACATTAAATGATATTATAATCATAATTATGTAATGTAACTAATTTATAATTTGATTACCAATTTTTCTGTAGTTGGTGAATAATCAGTAAATGAGATTATATGTGTTTGAAAAGGAGTGAGGAAATAGATGGTGAGTGGTTTATTTACTATGCTGATGAATAACCTAAAAAAGATTAGCTCCATGAGCTGCTTTTGCATAGTGGGAAAGCTAACACCATTTTAATTTAATTATTTTTGCTGCATTTAATTTGCTTTCTCTCACCCTTTTTCTTGTTAGATGGCGCCTCCCACCACCTTATAAGCTGCTCGTCTTGCTTCACTCTCCACCCCTCTCATTCTCTCTCTCTCTCTCTCTCTCTCTCTCTCTCTCTCTCACTCTCTTTAAGACATTCTAGGTTATCCCTTTATTCAAGAAATGCTTCTTCTCCTTCTTGTATTTCTTTATTTCATTAATTTTATATATACAAGCTGAATTGAAGCCTACTTATTTTTCTTGCAGATTATAAATGGAGAGGACGAAAGCCAAACTTACCATGCAAGAAGAGGAGGCTTCGGAGCTCCGCTTCGACTGCCCGGAGTGCAGCCGGTCTTTCGCCACCAGTAAAGGGCTCGGCGGCCACAAAAGGATGCACATAGAGGCGGAGAAAAGAAACAAGAGAACCCATCAAGAAGCGGAGCTCAACCCACCGGAGAATCACCCTTGCCCCGTCTGCTGGCAACCCTTCTCGTCGGAGAAGGCGTTGCACGGCCACATGAGGAAGCACCCCAACAGGGGCTGGAGGGGGATGAACCCTCTAGACATCCTACCAGTAGCCCTTGCCGAAGACTGGCCGATCCCCAACCGGTCAGGTTCCGACAAGGGTTTTGTATGCGATGTGTGTGGTAGGGCTTTTAAGAGCTACCACGCATTGGGGGGACACAAGTCCTACCACGGCCGGCGTAATAAGGCCCTGCATATGGAACAACTCGGAGGGTTTGTTGGAGGAGAGGAGGAGGTGAAAGGTGAGAAGTCTCAATTAGGGTTTGCTTTTAACCTTAATGAGCTTCCACCGGAGAGTTCTGGTCATGGAGGAGACTAGAAAAATACATGTAATAAATTTTAAAATTTATATTGTTGTGTATTTTAATTTATGATTGTATATCTTTGAAGGCTAGCTGTAATGGAAAGGAGTTGATTATGATGATGCTGAAATGCAATTCAAATTTTATAGAAAAAGGTGTAACGGTTAATTAATGATGCTTATCTCAATTTTGTTGGAAAAAGATGGGCTAAGGTTAGGGTTTGTTTGTTTCTTGTGCTTTATTTGGGTCTTGTTTAATGTGCCTGACTGTTTAATCTCATCCTTGCATTGGTCTTAGTTACTCAATATATTCAAATAGCAATTATAAATAAATGTAGCTGAAAAATCAATAATTGAATGTTTTTGAGCATTTTTGTGCAAATTTGAGCATTTTTAGAGCATATAATTTAATTGAAATAAATGTTAATTATAAATATGAGCACATAAAATGAAGTGGATTCTTCTCAAGTTTCAGCTAATTATAACAATCGAAAGTCTGTGAAACTTACTGTTTGAGCAAATAAAAAACTATCATAGAATTCTTGATTGAACCTAATTATTTTAATAGAATGGAGAATTAGAGGCCGTGTGAATGATTTAAAAATAAATAAAAATCAAAGTAGTAAATATTTGAAAGAATTATCGAATAAAAATAAGGATATTTTTGTACCTTCACTTAAAAGGTAGTTAAGGAATTTTTTTTGAAACTAAGATTTTAAATTTAAATTATATTTATGTTTATTTTGTATAATGAGATTGAGACAAAAAAATCCCTTTGGGAGTTCTTAGAATCTTCACTCCAAGAATAACATTAGCAACTCTCATATCTTTCATATTAAATGTTCTCTTAAGCATACGTTTGGTGTCGTTTATGACTTGAAGGTTTTGTCCCATAATTAACATGTCATCTACATAAAGACAAACAATTACAAAATCATTCTTTGTATTCTTTATGTAAACACATTTGTCACATTCATTAATCTTAAAATCATTCGACAACATAGCCTCGTCGAATTTCAAGTGTCATTGTAATGGTGCTTGTTTCAACCCATATAGGGATTTCACCAACTTACATACCTTTTGCTCTTGGTCAGGTACTACAAACCCTTCAGGTTGTTCCATATAAATTTCCACTTCTAAATCTCAATTTAGAAATGCGGTTTTCACGTCCATTTGGTGAATCTCAAGATTATGCAAAGCAGAAATCACGAGAAGCATACGGATACACGTAATCCTTGTTACAGGCGAATAAGTATCGCAAAAATCGTATCATTCAATTTGCTTAAAACCTTTAACAACTAAACGTGCTTTACATTTATCAATTGACTCATCTGCCTTATACTTTCTTTTTAGGATCCATTTACATCTAAGGGCTTGCAACCTTCGGGTAAGTCTACTAAGACCCAAGTGTGATTTTGCATGATGGAATTTCACTTTGGACAGCTTCTTGCCAAAGTGGGTCATCGAGGTCTAGAAAGAGCTTCTTTTATAGACCACGGTTCTTCATCCAAAAGAAAAACTACATAATCAGGACCAAAGTCCTTAGCAACTCTTGCTCTCGTGCTACGTCTTGGTTTTAAATCTTCAGGATCAACAACAAGCTTCTCGTGTTTCACTACTAGAACTCGACTCAACTTTATCATTCTTTTTACATGGACAGATATGTTCAAAGAATATAGCATTCTTGATTCAATAGTAGTTCCAACATTCATATCGGGCACGACCGATTTATGAATGATAAATCGATATGCACTACTATTCAGTACATATCCTATAAAGATACAATCGACGGTCTTAGGTCCGATTGCAACTTGCTTACACTTCTACCTTAGCCAAACACCCCAACACTTTGAGGTATTTATAGGAAGGTTTCCTTCCTTTCCACAACTCATAAGGAGTAACATCCATACCTTTTAGAGGTATTTTGTTCAATAAGTAGTTAGCCGTCAAAACGGCTTCCCCCCACATGTTCTGGGGTCCAGAACTTATTAACAAGGCATTCATCGTCTACTTTAGAGTTCGATTCTTCCTTTCAGCTACACCATTTGATTGGGGCGAATAGGGGACAGTGGTTTTATGAATAATACCACTTGTCTTACACAACTCTTCAAAAGGAGATACATACTCTCCACCTCTATCACTTCGTACCATTTTGATTTTACAATCAAGTTGGTTTTCGGCTTCTGCTTTGAATTTAGTAAAAGCTTCAATCGCCTCATTTTTACTCCTTAAAAGATAAAGAGTATAATACTTAGTGCAATCATCAATAAAAGTAATAAATACTTTTTCCCACCTCTAGTTTGTACAAACTTTAAGTCACATAGGTCAGTGTGAATGAGTTCTCGAGGCTTTATGTTCCTTTCTACGGAATGAAATGACAGCTTAGTCAATTTTGCTTCAACACAAACTTCACACTTGATTTTGTTAAACTCATTTACTTTAAGTAGATCGAGATTAACTAATCTTTTTATCGTATTTAGATTAAATGTCCTAATCTAGAATGCCATAAATCAGAACACTCAGTCAAGTAGGAGGAAGTAGCTTCATTTTCGTTATTTTTTCCCTCATGGGGCTTTGGCGTAAAGCCATTACACTTAACTTGAAAAGGCCATCAGAGAGGTAACATTTTCCTAGGAACATACCAAATTTTGACAAAATAAATTTGTCCGACTCAAAAACTAGTCTAAAACCTCTCTTGACTAGTACAGAGCTGGATACTAAATTCTTCCGAATGTCGGGGACATGCAACAACTCTCCAAGAGTAAGGTTCTTGCCGGAGCTCAACCTTAGCACCATAGTACCATAGCCAACTACCTCAAATGAGACTTGATTTCCCATATTGCGCTGCCTCCCTTGGCAACTCTTGTACTTGGTGAAGCGGTTTCGGTCACCACAAACATGTGTCGTGGCAGCGTTATCAATATACCACTTCCCTTCATTCTCCACGACATTTGTCTCTTCAGTGACGAAGGCCACAAGTTCGGCTTCTGTGAGGTCTACCTCCAACATATTGGCCTGTCGAGCCATCTTCTTCTTCGGCTTACGGCAGTCTTTCGACATGTGGCCGGACTTACCACAGTTGTAGCAATCCCCTTCAAACTTGCGGGGTTGAACCTTGTCCTTCCCTTTGGGGTTGCTGTTTGGACGCCCTCTCTTGACAGTGTTGGAGTTACCACCTTTCTCTGCGAGGTTGACTCTTGGTTCCGCGGGTGCTTTGCCCTTCCCATCTCGAGTCCTCATATCGGTCTCGATGCGGAGCTTGACAACAAGGTCTTCGAGCGTCATTTCCTTTCGCTTGTGCTTTAAATAGCTCTTGAAGTCCTTCCAGCTCGGGGGAAGCTTCTCAATCACGGTTGCCACAATAAAAGCATCTGGCAAAGTATTCCTTCGGCATGGACGTCATGGACAATAAGTTGAAACTCTTGCAGTTGCTCCATGATCGATCGAGTGTCCACCATTTTGTAGTCCAAAAATTTGGCGACTATAAACTTCTTGGTTCCTGCATCGTCAGTACAGTATTTTCTATCAAGTGTCTCCCAAATTGCCTTAAGGGTCTTTAAATTTGCATACACACCATACAGACTATCATCTAGACCACTAAGCAAAAAGTTTTTATAGAAATAATATGAAGTTAACGAAATTTTCATAGGCTATGCGGACTTCTACATTCTCCTCGTTTTCACTTGGAAGGGCGGGTGCATTCTCCATCAGCACGGTCGTAAACTCCAATGTTGTCAAGTAGAACAACATCTTCTGTTGCCATCTTTTGAAGTCGGCTCCACTAAACTTCGCCGGCTTCTCGGCAAAGGGCAACACTCTAGACGAGTGCAGAGGTACCGTCGGGGTCGAGTTCGAACCTCCCACCACACCAAGGTGGTTCACACTCCCAAATTGGACACTGTTCTACAAAGCAGAAGATATATTAGTGAAGTTAAATAGCGAGTTAGTGGCATTGACACGGTTAAGTGTGATTTTAGCATCATTGGCGGCATACATGGCGGCAAGAGTTGGATTTGCAAAAATTGGGGTCGAACCGGGACAGACACCGGCGGGACCATATTGCTGGAGGAGGCCACAATGTCGGAGGTGGAGGAGATGGCGACAGCGGTGGAATTGTTGGTGTTGCCTACGGAAGCGGCGGCAGCAGCGTCGGATAGGGCAGCAGATGAGGAAGACATTTTTTCAGTTTACTCGAAGCAACTTAGGTACTATTTTGTCTTGCAATTGTTGAGTACAACTGCTATTACAACCAAAATAGTAAGTCGGAAAACTAGAAAATAACAAATAATATGAACCGTCTCGAGGATTGCAGCAGCTAAGAACTAATGTGTATGCAGAAAATACTTGATGCATAAGTCCAAGTCCAAGTCCACAGAACCGGGGCCCGGGCGCGGCGCGGCGCGCTGCGCCGCGTGTGAGGCGGTTGTCGAAAAGGCTCGCGTGCATGAGCATGTGTGGCCCACGCCCACCACATGTCACTTTGTTATCTCCTACTAAATGGTAGATACTTAAATACCACAAAAAACATTACACATTAATCAATGTGGGACATTGATCAATGTAATAACTCTCCAAAACCCGAATTATGTAAGTTTCTCCACTTTATGTAACATATTAGTTTTGTCCCCCAAAACTTCGAGCCACTATTTATCACTCACCGAAAATCAGAATCGAGAAATTAAGCATATGATAATTATCTACTCAAAACGTAGATCGATGTCATATATCTCAATTCATAAATCGGATATATATCGAGGCTCGAAATAATGATTAAGCGAGCTGAATTATTGCCCATGTCCAAATAGCATTAAATGCTACCATAGTTTTCATATTATATATAACACGATTTTCCAACATTTATCTCATTCAATATATTTTTTAGTTGCTTTCAAAATATTTAGATTGCAGATATAAATAAATATAGCAGGAAAATCGCTAGGTACATATATTATTTTAATTTGAGATAATTATTTTAATTTGAGGTAAATATTTTTCTTATGATGCATTTTGTGCATATTTGAGCATTTTAGAGCAAATTTGAGCAGGTTTGTGCATGTTTGAGCATTTACGTGCATATTTTAGATAAATTTTATTTTCATTAATATTCTAAAATAAAATATTTCTCAATTAGAATGGCTTGAGACCCTATTCTTTGAGCATATATATAAAACACATTAATCATAGAATTCTAAATTGTAATTAACTAAATAAATATTTTATATAATTATATAATTTTAATCAAATTAAATAGGCCGAGCATTTTTAAAACCACAATCTAAACTCCAATTAAAAATAAAAGCAAGTGAAAAATCAAACACCAGCAATATTTTGTTATGGAAAACCCAATAGATCATTTCTATAGATTTAAGTCATTTTTAACGACCAAAAAAATGTATAAAGAACAATAAAATCCAACAGTACGTATACAATCCATCAAGGCGCTTATGTTAAGAGGTTAATTATAAGCTGCATCTTGTTTGATATTTTTCAGCTTAATTATTGAGTTAATGAAGTTGTTTTTTGATGATCAAGTATGGAGTCAATAAACGATTGGTGATTCATCCCGGAGGAGGATGGCAAATTATAATCTTTCTTCTTAAATAGGATGTAATTTCTTGTTAGGTTTGTATGATGCCGAAGTTCCTAATAGTAAGCTTACATCAGAAGCAATTTTGTAAGACATATCGAAATTGCCTTGCAACGCGGATCAACGGAAAACTTCGGGCATGAAAATGACAACGTAATTGGAGCCTTCGTGCACAACGCAGATCGATCGCCTTTTGAATTTAATTAGATGTTACTATAAACGAACCATAACTATGTAATCCTATTCCTAATAGATTTACTCCAAAATAGCATATCCAAATTATAAGAAATCCAATAAAGACTACAATTGTTGATTCACAAGAAGCCAGCAGAAACTAATTTGAGAAAAGCGGAAGGAAAGAGACAAATAATTTAGGCAAATCTAGCTCTTCGACGAGCATTCTCATAGTGTATGAGACAAATGTATGCATTTTGATTAGAGTCGTACTGTAGATCAGACGACGGAGGGTGAGTGGACTGGGGAAATGGGAATTAGGGTTAGGTTTTTCACTTTTATATATTTTGTGTGTTTTAAAAGGGGTTAATTAGAAAAGTACGATTTGATTTTCTATAGATAATTTATGTGTTAATATGTACTAGTAGCCAAAAAATATAAAACAAAAATAAATTTAGCCTTCTATACTATCCTAAAATACAAATACAGTCATTTTGTCATACTTTTGTGTCTGCAAGCAATCATTTATCCGCTTTTCTTGTCCGCTGAACAAGGATGTCGAAGGGCCGATGGAGTTCTCGGTATGTTATTCAAATGAACAAGGCCGATGGGGGCCGAAGGAATTCTCAGTATGTTATTCAATTGCATGGCCGATCGGCATCGGCCCTTCTGACATCCTACAGTTTTAACGACCCCCTTTCTTTCGGTTGAGATAGATAACGTCTAATTATTGAATGGTCGATGGTCATCGTCCCTCCTTAGGCCCACCCATCAGCCCTCAGTGCTATTCAAACTTTATAATGGCCCCAATTATTTCGGTCGAGAGAGAGAAAATAGATCTAAGGGCCAATGATTGGGGAGATGTGATTGAGGAGGTGTGATTGAATACAAATGGCTAAATTTATTTTTTTGTTTAGTGTTAGGCTATAGTTGATTTTTATTAGTGTATAAGGCTACTTTTAGAAATGCCTCATAATTTATTTATTATCCAAAACGATTAGTTTAATTATGTGGAAAAAAAACTCAGCTCCTTAATTAGTACTTGTTTTTGCTAAAAATAGTAGTTAAATAAGGTTAATTTTTCGATAAGAACTTCTCAAGAAAATTAAAACCCATGTTAATTTATATAGATAGTCTGGGTGGCAATACGAAATTATTGGTTTTTCTGGTATTACTAACTAGTTGAATGTAGTTCATCTTGCTTGATGATCATAATGACTAACTTCAATTGTGTTTTCTAATATGTGATCATCATATTTATTTATGAGTATAGACGGCAAATCTCCTCTCATACGAGACCACAGATTATTCTACTTCATAATCATAACAAACTGTACTACATAAACAAATGCTAACCACTCATTAATCTCCGTTAATCTCCATCTCAATAACAAACTGAACCACTCATAATCATAACAAACTGTACTACATAATTCAAGTACGTAAAATCCATCTCAATACATAAACAAATGCTAACCACTCATTAATCTCCGTTGTGCACATTTTTCATGAGCATCTTCCCGG
This sequence comes from Lavandula angustifolia, assembly GCA_028984105.1. Taxonomy (NCBI): domain Eukaryota; kingdom Viridiplantae; phylum Streptophyta; class Magnoliopsida; order Lamiales; family Lamiaceae; genus Lavandula; species Lavandula angustifolia. The sequence goes on from CM054814.1 coordinate 17,351,724, forward strand.
TCAATCCGCAGCCCAGCGCCGCCGCAGGGACCTCCCTAATCCGGTCGACGCCTTCCGCAAACACCACCCCCCATCCCTAAATGCAAGTGCGGCTCGATATGGCAATGGAACGCCCAAACTCCCGGATTATCCGCCACAAACCTCAGCGCTGTCCATCCGAACGGAAAAATCACCGCCGTGTTCCGGTACGGCGGATTCCTCAAATTTAATTTCGCCTCGTCTCTCTCCTCAAACTTCCCCTCTCCGTAACCCAGCACCCAGAAATCGTGGCCGTGCAGATGCCACGGATGGATCTCGCTCACTTTAGGTTTCAACGCGTTCGCGTTCTGCAAAATCACATCGATTGTCGAATTGAACCGGAGCATATATACTCCGTTTCCGTAGGTAGAGTTCTGATTCGCCGCCGGCCGCATCACGTCGTAGTCGTCGCGGAATCGATCAGGCGGAGATTTGGCTGAGAAGGCGTTGGCAAGGCCGTACTTGATCGATCCGAGGTAGGGCGTGCTGGGGAGGACTAACGAAACGTTGTTAATCGACCATTTGATGTATCCGTTGATGTAATTTTGGGTGTTTAACAGCATGATTCGGCGGTCGCTTTTCGGCGGCGGAGCAGGGGATCCGGCGGCGGCGAGGATTTTGTTGGAGAATGACTTGCTGTGGCCGTAATCGTTCCACCGCGGCGCAATTGGCGGCGGCGAATTGGGGAGGCGCGAGGAAGGGGTTGGGAGGTAGTTGAGGAGGGTTAGGGCTGGCGGAGTTTGGGGCTTTCTGCCTCTTACGGAGAGGGAAATCCAGTAGTTGGTGGAGGGGTTTTGGTCCGTGGTAAAGAGGACGGAGTAGCTCTCGCCGGAGTAAATGTCCATGTTGTCGACGGCAAACGGCTCCACGTAGTTGCCGTCGGCTTCCACCACCACCATCTTGTGATTCTGTAGGCATTTTGCAACAGTAATCAGTTAGGGTCAAAATTAATTCTACACTTATAACATAATCGAAAATTGCAAATCGAAATATCAATATAGTTAAATTTTCTTGAAAACTTAGGCTAAGTAATAATATTAGGACATAGAAAAAATATTCATTTAAGGAGATTATTACTTTATCGAACATTATTTTAGTGCATTGATTCATATCGAAACTGGAATAAATTATTATCTTAGCGAAATTATTACTTTATGAAGGTTTAATGTACGACTTTTGAAAGGATTCTAATTATGCAAATTACTTTAAAAAAAACTCACATAAATATACGGTCATTGACTATCAATTTATCAAAACTTGTACTCCTTTGAAAACTTTAGCGGTTTAATTATCAAATAAACAAATATAATTTTGACACAAAAATAAGGTATATTATTTAGGTACTAAATAACATAATCAGGTCCAATATTTTTGGAGAACAGTATTCTCTCCATCCCAAAATTTTTGTCCACTTTTTTTCCAGCGCGATTTTAAGGAGAGTTGTTTATTGTGTGTAAAGTTATGTAAAGTTGTGTGTCTCATAAAAAAATTGTGTATAATAATTTGCTAAAAAAGAAAAATGGATAAGAATTTTGGGACAGTCCAAAATGATATAATGAACAAGAATTTTGGAACAGAGAAATAATATTTAAAAAAGTTTTACTAAAGGGCCGTTTGGTAAGAATTCGGGTATGACAATAGTAATGGATATGATAGTAGAATGATTGAGTATGGATATGAGTAATTCATTTAATGATGTTTGACATTTGCTAGTAAATGGGTATGATAAATAAATTGAAAATATATATTTATATCATTATTCTTATTAAATAATATTATAAAAATAAATTTTAATTTTAAAAAATAATACATAGAGTATAATTTTGATATCCATGTAGGTATCAAAACTCATACCCACCAATCAATTGGGTATCAAAAAATCCATACCCACATGGGTTTGATACCCATAGTAGAGTACCGATATCCACATACCATATATGGATATCAAATCCGGATAGTAGGGCAGGATATCTATGAACCAAACACTTCCTAAGTATTCTAGTAATAATTGAGTGAAGATTTTGTAACCCGAACGTGTCCAAATATTTCAACCTATTGTTCAAAGTGGATTTCCATGGAGCAGCACTACTACAGAAGAAAAAATTATTCACCCATCTCCGTCAATTCAGACAGCCTTATGCCATTCTTGGGCTTCTTTCTAGAGACATGTCACACTCAAATCGTATTTTTTTTTTTTAAGGAACATATTTTAATTCAAAAGATTTTCAAAAAGAGAGGACCCAATCACTAAAATATTGAAAAGAAAAAGGCAGAATGGAGAAGCCCAAACACTAAATGACAGCACTACCACTACGTACGCCATACTACTACTCACACATCACTTTGGAAATATTCTACAGTATATGAACGTGACTTCACTTCACATGTGGGAAGGAAGGGAAAATTGGTTTTTAATTTAATATAAATTATTTATTTGTTGTAAAATTATAAGAAATATTTATAAAAATTATAAAATATGTATATTATTGTTAGTAATATTTATTTAAATTTTTAAATGAGAATAATAAAAAAAAAAAAAATAATTATAAAGAAAAATAAAAAAAAAAAAAAAATATAATAGATTTAAAGAAAAGGGAAAGAAAGATAATCATATCAATCTAATATTCTATTCTCCACTTTTTTTTTTATTCGTTTACGCGTAATAGTCTGCATGGTCTCTATCAGTCTACACATCGATATAATTTCTACCACGATTTTCGATTACGATAGTATATACCTTAATTAGATCGATTAACTTTTAATGTTAAGTTTATGTTTATAAGGCCCACGTACCAAAATTGGCTACACATGACAGAAGAAAAGATTATGAATTAGGCTGCTATGTCACTAAATATTTAAATATTATAAGGAAATCTCTAATTTAATTTTTATACTAATTAATTAGAATTGTATTAATTTTAATTAATTTACGACTTTAAAGATAAGTTAGGTAGGAATTTACCCCAATAGCCAAGCTGAGTGAAGCCAATGCAGTGGTGCTTGCTATCCTGAGCCGGTAGGTCTTGTTGGGATGGACTTTGAGGATATAGGGAGCGTACTGTTCACCGCCTCTTAACTTGCACGGCGCCGCCGTGGAATTGCTATAGTTGGCCGCCAACGAGCAATTGAACTGCCCTCTCCCATTAATTAACAAGGTCTAGTAAAAAAAGCCCACGGTTAAAAAATATATTAAAAAAATGGAAATGTTATAGTATATGAGAATTACCAAGACATGCAATATTTTTCAAGACAGTAATTTTGAATTAATCTTATAAAAAAATTATATGCACAACTAGACGCAGATACAGCCATAGAAATAATATATATAATTTTAATATTCCCAATTTATAAATTACTCACCTAGAATTTGGCGTTTGATTCAACTTTTTTTCCCTTGGTCAGTTCTTAATATTATGTTAATTTTACCTCACCGTAATAATTTAATTCTTTTTTATTATCTCAAGATTTGAACCTTTCAGGGTATTTTCTACGTTTTATTGAAAAATGTTTAATTTAATATAGTCTATAAAACCAAAACAGATCAGTGATCAAATTTTTCTAAGGTGCTTTTCTATTTTTGTCAACTTTGTGCCAAAAAGGCCGGTTATTACACCAAAAAGACATGCAATGCTCTGTTTATGATCTAAAGTCTAAACTCTAAAATCCTGCTAAAAAGATCAAAGATTCTGCTTTATTACTATTAAACTTCGTTTTTATGTAATAGTTTTTTTCCGATTTATTCACGTCGAAAGACTAAAATTAAAGAGCAGTATATGTACCTGTGGCTCGCCGATCCAACGCATGGGTTTAGAGGAGAGATCGACCTCTTGTTCATGCGTATTCTTATGCCACCAATCACTCAACAGAATGTTGAACTCTCCATCATACTTCAACTTCTCCTTCTCTCCCTCCGCCAAGTCGACGATCAACGAACCGTACAGCCCCGCCGATCGCTGCATCCCGTAATGCCCATGGTAAAAGTACGTACCAGCCTAAATACAAAATAACTCACTCTATCAATTATATCATAATTAAGAAAAAATTATAATTATATCACAATTAAAATAAATAATGCTAATTGCATTTAGTTGGTGTTGTGGACCACCAATGCCACACAAATTAAGTGAAGATAACTAAACAACCACTCAATTTGTCTTTTTATAGTGGGTGTTCATTCAAACTAGTCCAGTACCCGTGCTACGCACAGAGTTTTGCCGTTATGGTGCCAAGAAATACAATATCTTACTTTTAGAAAATTAAGACACATGAAATATCTTCTAACTCAATAAACTTAACTACCATAATAAATTTCCTTATCTTCTTCTTTTTCATCTCTGATTTCCCTCCTCATCCTTTTTGGAAGCTTGCTTTTGTCGGTCAAGCTATTAAAACAGATCTTGCCAAGGAGCAAAATAATATCCAAATTTAGTAATAACATGATGAACTCCACTACTATTTCTTCCATCAGCACTGAATGTAGTACCACCTCCACAATATGCCAACTTAAGGAGCTAATTTATCAAAGAACTTAAAAAGGCTAATATAAGTAGTACAATTTATTTTAGAAAGAGAAATCTATAATTATTAAGCATTTATGATGATAAGATATTCCTCCCGGAACAAAAGGATCAAAACCTTCCACACTGCACGAAGGATTTACAGGTGGTAAGCTTCTCATTAGTCCATAAGGATCGAATACCCATATTCTACGACCGTACAGACCTATTACGTGAAATGCACCAAATCAAAGGAAGCCATCGCAGAGGAGTGATTAATAGCATGAAGTGTCTTTTGAAAGTAATCAGTCATGACGCTATGATGAGGGCAAATATATAATGTTTTTTTTCTGTTTTCTTTTTCATATTGTATTTTAAGAAATAATCTAAAGTTTCTAAAAAGTTTAAAATAAAAAATTTCTAAGTTTGGAATGGAACGACAATCGTGTTAGAGATAGATTTTTGAAGAGAGAGAGTATGATAATGTGGGGATGAGTAGTAAGTAGGAGGGACCTACTTCATTTTTTTGTTTAAGAGTATTTTTTTTATATATTTTAGGAAAAATGATAGTAATAGCGGGACAACCCAATTAGGAAAATAGGAAAGTAATAGCATGATGGATGGAGTATAATACTGCAAAACAATCATAATCCGATTCTAAAAGGTTCAAACACAACCTCAAACACAACTTCAAGATCTTAACTAAATAAACATCAAAATTGAATTTAGTTGACATAAAATATAGAATTTAGATTTAATTTTTTTAATTAACGGTCGAATTGACGGAAAAATTAATGGTGGGATTAAAATCGCAAAATCAATTAGTTTGGGGTCAAAATACTTCAAAATAAGAATTGATGACAAATATCGCAAAATCGCAAAGATTTGTGACTATATTTGCCTATTTGCCAATTTTACGATTTTACATAGAATTAGCCGTAAATAGAAAAGAAATAACATGAGCAAATAATTAAGACCGAAAAAGATATTAAAAGAGAAAGAAGGAAAAATAACATCATTAAAATGGATTGAAAATTATAAGGTCAGAAGGGCCGATTTTATGTAAAATTGTATTGAATTGCAAATTGATTGAAATTAATGGTTGGATATATCTATAAAATAATAGAAAACATTTTTTAAATGAGAAAGGGATAACCTTGGAATAAATTATGAGACATTTAACATGATTTAATTGAATGGCCTTCAATTTGAGGTGTATAATGAAATGGTAAATTAGTAAATAAGATAATATTTACAATTGGATGGCAATTTAGTAAATATTGGGAGAAATTAAATTGATTGGAAAAGGGATGACAAATTCGTAAATAATATGAAATTGGACAGTGCCAATTGATGGCAGATTCGTAAATAATATAAAATTGCACAGTGCTAATTTACAATAATTGAAAATTGCACAGTAAAAAAAACTGGTGTATTATTGAGCTTGCAGATTGAAATTCATAATATAATTTCTTAATTTTTTTTATGGTAAGAAAAATTCGAATAATACCCGATCGACTTTGAACTTATAGACGAACGTCTCTCCGGGATTAATTGCACACTGCGAAATAGATGCCGTACCATCTGCCCACGGTGTTCCGATCTGAAAATTTAATTCCAAATATCATTCAAAATCTGCATTTATAACGAAACCGCTCATGCAAAACACACGCTATTATTCTATTTCAAACTCGAGATAATAATGAAATACGAGATGTAATAAAAATAATAATAATAATAATAATAATAAGAAGAAGAAACATACTTGTCTGATTCCATGCCAGTGGATGACGACGCCTTCATTGTGAAGCTTGTTGGTGAGCTCGATGTGAAGGGTATCGCCGGCCTGGGCCCGAATAGTCGGGCCTGGAAACTGGCCGTTGATGGTTATAACGACGCCTTCAAGCCCGTCGGGAGACCAGTGGTTGTACTCCACCTCCCATTTCAAATGAAGAGTTTTAGCTGCTGCTGATAAGTGTGTTAGAGTACTAATCCACACCAAAGAGACGAATAGCTTCATCAAAATCAACACACCCATCTTTGATTTGTATGTAAATGTTGATGAGTGTGTTTGAGGAGGAGGATATATAGTGCTGGTGATAGTGCTGGTGTTTACCCCTATTGCAAATATATAGTATAGTAAATCTCCCTTCAAATTACATTCCATAACAACATAGGTTTCTATCCTTATTTTTACCTTTTTTTATTATTTTCTGCCCATTTGGAAACTACTTTATGGATGTTTTCTAATAATTTTAATTGAAATACACCATTTTGAATTGTAGTATTATTATTAAGTATCCATTTAAGTATTCCAGATAAAATTGTCATTAATATTTTACATTAATTAATATTACTTATTATTACTAATACAATCATTAGAGATATTATAATATCAAAAAATATTAAATTATGATAGTAACTACGATTAATATGTCAAATTTAAATTTACAACGAAGTAATAAGTTTAATAGCATTTTGGTAATAATTTCATTAATAATAAATGGTGAAATTATCAGGAAAAAAAAGGAAAATAGGGGTGTAAACCTAAATTAACTATGGGATGCAATTTTAAAAGAGATTGAGTATATTTGCAATTTTATAGTCTACTTTGACTATATACTCAAATTACCATAATATATATACAGGATTGAGATGATAGAGAGGGGAAGAAAGAGAATACGTAAGTATTCACTCATAGCGCGTGGGTCTTTGTGTTCTTAAAACCGGCCCGGTCATTGATCCGGTTTTTTTTTTTTAGCGGTTCAACCGGTCGAACCGGTTCTACCGGTGGGTCAACCCGGTCATTAACATAAGTTTTGATTTTCCTCAACAATCAACATAACCAAATTCTTACAATAAAAGCAAATATATAAGATTGTCAATTTGTCATAGTCTCATAAAATGGAAATCAGTCTTAAACTTACTCCAAATTCATCAAACACAACAGTCATAATTCATAATAACAAAAAAACAAAAGAAATCATCAGAAAATGTCTTAAGACCGTGAGAGAGCACGGTGCAAGTTGCAACACATCAGAAAATGATTTAAAGTTCACTCTTCAATCATCAAATCCATAAGTATCTGGATATCTTTCACGTTGAAATTGAGCATCATCCAATTGATTCAAATCAATTTGTTCATCAATCACCTCCGCATCAACATCTTCATTACCTTAACATTTATGTAAAACAAGATATAAGAAACATTATAGCACATGATAAACAATAATACTATAAATATGAAAAGTGAACTCGTAAGTGGTTGTGAACATTCTGCATTAGTAAGATTTTCCTCAATTAGAGCATCAAGCTCATTGGCATCAAGTTCTCCACTTGGCTCTTCATCCACAACCCAAAACTCAACTAGATCTATGCATTCATAATTGATTGGGTCATAAGATCAAGTAGATTTCTTCCCACTACAACAAAGAAATAGAGTAGGCAAATGTCAATGAAGGAAGAAAAAGAAACATATACCAAAGAAATAGAATGAAATGAACTAGTGTTTACCGGTGTTGTAGACGCAAATTGTAATGAACAAATACTAGATCATTTAGCCTTTGATGCTCCAATCTATTCCTTTTTTTCGTATGAATGCGCTCAAAGACACTCCAATTCCGTTCACATCCAGAAGAAGATGAAGTTTGACTTAGAATTCTTATAGCAAGTTTTTGCAAAGAAGGAGCATCAATCCCAAAAAGCTTCCACCATTCATCTACACAAGATAATATACATTTAAAAGACAAACATTTATCATTCTATTGAGAAAAAAGTTAAAGAGATGAAGTAAAATTTACCGGGTTGAACAGGTCCTTGCATGTGATTTAGCATACGGCCATCCAAAGCTTTTTTTTGTCGCTCTCTAAACAAGCGAATCTCATGCATTATATTAGGTTCATCCGGGAGTAGAATAAATGGTTCAGTCTCTTGATTGATATTACACTCTGGATCATATTGAAAACCCGGATTCAACCAACATGCTGCTGCATGAAGCCGTTGGCGTAACATCCTATCCCACCTATCATTCACAATGTCCACGAAAGGCTTGTAAAGAGACTCTTTGTTCATCACTGTTGTTTTTATCCCCTTGATTGCTCTTGCCATTCCTTCATATACATACCCTAAAGAGGGCTTCTCATCAGTATCACATAAGCGCAATAAACGCATTATGGGTCTCATGATCTTCACAACAACCAAACAATCATTCCAAAACTTCTCACTTAGAATGATGTTCTTCACTTGCTTAGCTTTGTTGTTCTTCAAGAATTTCTTGAAATCATTAGAAACAACCATTGCTTCCAAATGTTGTTTGTGTTCATGGAGACTTCTCAATGCAATGAAAGTTGTCCCAAAGTGTGTTGTTCCAGGTGATATAATCTCTCTCCACCCAGGTCTTTTCCTCAACCAAGCAAGAGGCCACTTGTGATTATACACAAAAACAGTGATCTTCGAAGCATCCTTAACTAAGCTTTTCACAAGAGGCAACTCCCCAACATCTTTCATTATCAAATTAATGCAATGTGCAGAATATGGAGACCAGAAGATAGATGGATATTCCAAGTTAAGCAAGGCTCCAGCTTTCTTATAATTACTAGCATTATCAGTCACAACTTGAACCACATTATGCACACCCACAATTTGAACAATCTCAGCAAACAAATTGCATAAATTCTCAGCACTAGACACAATATCAGATACATCAACAGATTTGATAAAAGTTATCCCAGATGGACAATAAACTAAGAAATTAATCAATGACCTTTGACTTCTATCAGTCCAACCATCCCCCATAATCGTGCATCCTGTAGCAACCCACTGACTCCTAAAAACATCAATTGATAATGAAACTTGTGTCTTTGCATCGTTAAGTAAAGGAACTCTGAGAGCATGAAAAGTAGGAGGTTTATAACCATGACCCATTGATGCAGTCTTAGCAAAAGCAGCTTCATAAAATGGTGAGTTAGCAGCATTCAAGGGAATACACGAGTCATAAAACCACATTGCAATAGCCATATCAGTTTCATGCACTTTCTCCTTACTTTGAAGCTTCATTTTTATACTAGGTTGGGTTGAATCAATCTGTGCACCTGCTTTCATATAGCTTGCAATCCCTCCCTTTTTTTTTAGAATTTGAAGAATCATCAACATCTTCTTCATCTTCATCTATGGTCATAAAAGTTCTTTCTCTCTTCTCATTTTTACTTGCTTCAATATCTAAGAGAGATTGTTTAATTCTAAAGCTAACATCAGCATCCACTTTCGCATACAGGGGTTACCTGGCCTTTTATTTTAGCTAGATGTTGTTTCATGCGGTTGATTCCACCACCACGTACCTCATGGTTGCAGAAGTTACACTTAATGATATTCTTCTTGCCACTAGATGGTATTTCAGTGCAGTGATCCCATGCAAAATCAGGCCTTTCGACGAGCACTTATAACCGAAGCACACGACGATCCCTTCGAAACTTCATCAGTAGGTGTATCCTTCTCCATATGTTAAATTTGCTGAATAAAGTAACAAACAGAAAAAATCATCACACAGTCCCCAAATCGAATCAATTTGCTGAGATTCAAACCCCCAAATCAATTTAACCTAATAATTAGATAATCTAAATTCAGCCCAAATCAATCACACAACTACAACTACAATTGAGTCCAAAATCCTAATCAATCACACGGCCCCGAATCAATCACACGAGGGGAGAAATCATCTTACCGAGAGAGGAGGAGAGACCAGAGGCGAGATGATGGCGGCGGCGAGATGCTGGCACTGGCGTACGGCGGAGGTGGCCGACGGCGAGATGATGGCGGCGCTGCAGTGCGGTGCGGCGGAGAGAGGCCAGTCGAGTTAAGATGTGAGAGCAGAGGCCAGAGAGTGAGAGATTGTCGACTGAGAGCTCGTTCTGTTACTTCTGTAATACAGATACTAAAGACTCAATGACAAAGAGTTCAACCAAAGCGTGAATTAGTAATCCTATTACTAATTCATAAATTCACGCTTTTAAATTTTTTTTTTTTTGTAAATAGGCAGCCGAGTTGACCCGGTCCCCGGTTACCGGTTCAACCGGCTGAACCGGCCGGGTCGCACCGGGTCATTCGCGAAAACGAGCCAACACGACAACCGGCCCGGATTTTTGACCGGGTCCGAGCCAAACCGGCCGGTCCGGGCCGGGTTTCAAAACGTCATAATGTTCTTCTGAATATATCATTTGCAAAAAGCTTCCTTCATTTCGGTGATATTTCCTTCTGTCTAAATTGATCAGTCAAAAGGTAGTATTGATATAAAAATTAAATTTTAAAATAATTCAACATAATAATATTAAGATAATATTTAATACTTGTAATATAATGTAAATAATTCAACATAATAATATTAAGATAATATTTAATACTTGTAATATAATGTAAATATTTATAGAATATATAAATATTATTTTTAAAAGTTGATTCGGGGTTCTATTATATTTCATTCGTCCCATTTAAGTTGTTCAGTATATCTTTTCGGGCTATCTGATTAAAGTTGTTCAGTTTTCTTTTTTAACAAATTATTCCACACACTTTATTGGAGGAACCTATAACTTTATACAACTCTACACACAATAAACTAACACTCCTTAAAAATTGAGTCGAAAAGAAAGTGGGCAACTTCAAAGGGACGGAGGGAGTATTATATACTCCTAACCGGATCGAATACTATATCAACTTTAAACCACTTATGCAAAAATGAGAATATCAACTACACTATATGTTGTCGATGAGACTTTTATTCTATTAGTGGACCTGAACGGGAAAAGTCCAAACTATCCCGTGAAATTGTTACTCCAAATATTCTAATCTTAACTATGTTGAAAGAAATATCATGTGCAAAATATTACTTTTTGCCCTTTTCTATATAGTAGCATTTTGCGCAATATAATTTTAGAACACATGGTATTTTATTCGATATTAGAAGTATTATTTAAGAATATAAGGTTTTGTGCAAATTTTGTTAAGAACACGGATTATTTCGTGGAAAAATTGTAAAGCAATTAGCAAAAAAAATAGTAAGTACATAGTGGTTTTGCGTAATTTCACCCTAATATGAGTAATTTTTTGTACTTCTTCGGATTCTATACTAAATGAAATGAAAAATTAGTAAACATTCGTTTCATTTGTTCCAAACAAACCCCCTAAAATTTCGAGAAGTATCGCATAACGACTGTGAATTATATTAAATAAATTATGTGGGATACATTGTTCGACTATAAATTTTAATGTTTTGAATAGGACTATTGAGCTGTATGTTTAGAGAGAAAAGTACGAATTTGGTCCTTTATTGTTACCTTTGTCCGAATTCTAGTCCCTTTATTGTGGCGATGTCCGAATTTAGTCCCACGTAACTTATAAAGTCGTCCGAATTTAGTCCTATACCAGAGAGTGTTGAACGCACACTTGCTCCGATCAAATACCTTCACGCGCCGGTTTATTTTTTAAAAGACTTAAATCTCTCTCTTCTTTTGCTAAACAACAAACGTAATTCTTCTCTCTGCCCCAATTCTTAATTGTCATTCTCTGCCCTAATTCTTCTTCTATAGTATAGCGCCTTCCTTGAGAGGAAGAAGTGGAGAAGGAAGCGACAAGTTCCTCAGATAGGCACCGCCACCACCCATGAGGGCTTTCCTGCTTCTGGAGAACTAGCGGACCGATCACTAAGTGGGGATGCTCCCTCCAGCATGAGCGAAGCCTTTCGATTGATGAAGACAGACAACAATTAGTGAGAGTTGGTTGCTGTTCTTGTTTGAGTCGACGGTTCACCCTTGGTTTCAGCTACTGTGATCCTTTCCGCTGCTATTATAGATTCTCCGAGGAGCCCTTATCCCCTATCGTATCGTGGTGTCCCCACCAGGCCGCCTCTCTCTTTGGCTGATTGCGAAGAAGCAGCCTACCGTAAATGATCTATTCTCCTTCCTACTCTCTTATTTGACGAAAGAAGGTGAGATGGTTTTGACCAACTGATGGCGTTTATCCCGACTCTGGTATACGCATCTCATCTTGATGCCGTGACTCTAGGGCATTCTTTCACAAGCGCCTAAGACCCTCTACTCTAAAAAGAGTCAAGCAAGCAACGAAGAACTCCCCTGGTTGGTGTCTTAGGCGTATCGCATTTCCATTTATGATGTCTTTTAGTCTCTAATTTCAATTATTATGGTTCTTGCTTTAGAATCAAAATAGTGAAATCCAAGTGGTTCGAGCTGTTTGGGCTACGGATGGTTTGGCTGGTAACCGAATTTTCTTTTATAGTCGTCCGAATTTGGTCATTTAACTTATAAGGCTATCCGATTTTGGTCCTCCATGGAGAGTGTAGTTCACACGCCTTTTTCCGGCGAACACTATCCGGTAAGAAGACCAAAGTCGGACGACTATAAAAGTTATAGGACCAAATTCGAACGACTTTATAAGTTGTAGGACTAAATTCGGACATCGCCACAATAAAGGACCAAATTCGGACAGAGGCTACAATAAAGGACCAAATTAGAACTTTTCTCTATGTTTAGAACCTATATTTTGATGAAAAACTGGTTCCTCAGCTAGACTGAGAAACCCTAGAAAGCTGAGAGGAAGAACAAGCGTGATGTAGAGAATGGAAATTTTCTTATTGAATCAAAACTCGTAGTAAACTCAGTACACATTACAACTATTTATAGATCATACAGCAACTGATTTATTCTGGAAGGATCTATTCTGCACGCCTCCTTCAAGCGGTTATAACAGACTTAAAACGTAACAATTAAGAAGCACGCTTTTATTAGTAACTATCCTAGCCGTCTGATTTTATTAAAACTGATCCAACGGTCCTCTACGAGATTCGACGTGGCAAGCGGTTATAACAGAACGGTTATACCAGAACAATCAAACTTCTCCCTCCTTTCTTCTTCTTCCAGTTCAACTCTGAATCGAAAATTCTCAGACTCCAGCTCTCTCATTCTTCAAGGAATCTTCAAGGATCTGAACACCCCCCCGCAAGATGGACCTGATGGAGATCAGATAGGCCCATCTTGGACAATAAGAATCGAAAACGAGGCCCGGCCAGAACTTTTGTAAACACATCAGCAAGGTGATTGGTCGTGTGAATTGGAGTAGGAACAAGTAAACCTTTCTTGAACTGATCCCGAACAATATGGCAGTCAATTTTTAAGTGCTTAGTTCGCTCATGAAATACCTGATTCTTAGTTATCTAAATGGCAGCGTTGTTATCACAGTGTAAAGGAACAGGCAAATAGATTGGAACATGAAGATCAGTGAGTAAATATGAGAGCCACAATAATTCCTTGACAGTACTTCCCATTGCACGATACTCGGCTTCTGCAGTGGAGGCTGACACCGTGGTTTGCTTCTTGCAGCGCCAAGATATCAAGGAACTGCCAAGATAGATAAAAAACCCAGTCAAAGAGCGTCTGGTTTGAGGACAAGTCCCCCCCCCCCCCCCCCCCCCCCCCCCCCCCCCCCCCCCCCCCCCCCCCCCCCCCCCCCCCCCCGGCCCCGGGGGGCGGCTTTTTTTTCTAGTTGCACGGATTCGGCAATACCAAATCTTGCAATCTCGGAAGGACTCATGAGAATGAGCAAAGAAAAAAGAAAAGTCCAAGAGATGGACAACCTTTCAAATACCTCAACACATGCAGGGCAGCTTGCCAATGCACTTCTTGTGGCTGGGCCAGAAATTGGCTGAGTTGTTGAGCTGCATGTGTAACATCTGGCCTAGTGAGATTTAAATACAACAATTGTCCAACAACTCTTCTGAATTTATCCGGATCAGTAAGTGCAGGGGAATCAGGTTCATACAAGACTACACTTAGAGGTAAAGGAGTAGATGTAGGCTTGCAACCAAGAAGACCAACTCCATCTAACATATCAAATATATACTTCCTCTAAGTAAGATATATACCTTGGGAGCCTCGAGCCATTTCCATTCCAAGAAAGTACCTTGTAGAGCCTAAGTCTTTGATTGTGAACTTGGAATGCAGAAACTGCTTCAGCTCATCTATCAACTCCAATTTAGGCCCTGCTAAGAGTAAATCATCAACATATTCTAATAAAGCCAAAAATTGATCTCCAGTCCCCATAGTAAAAAGACAATGATCATTTTGTGATTGCACAAAACCAAAAACAATGAGAGCCTTACAAAACTCATTGTTCCATTCCATAGATGCATGTTTTAGTCCATAGAGACTCTTCACCAGCTTGCACACTTTCCCATTAGCAGCTTTATTGTATCCTTGAGGTGGACATATATATCTCATCTGACAAATGACCATGTAAGAATGCGTTATTAACATCAATTTGATGTAAAAACCAACCAGTATGTGCTGCCAATGCAATAAGAAGCCGGATTGTAACTGGTTTTGCAATAGGGGAGAAAACCTCATCATAATCTTTGCCATGTTCGTGCTTGTACCCCTTTGCTACCAATCTAGCTTTAAATTTGTCTACAGTCCCATCAGGCTTCAACTTGACCTTATAAACCCATTTGGAACCAATAGCCTTCTTACCTGGAGGGAGATAAGTGAGGGTCCAAGTATTATTTTGTTCCAAAGCAGCAAGTTCAGTCTCCATAGCTTGCTGCCATTCTACATATTTGTTGGCTTCTGAGTAGGAGTGAGGCTCTTGTAAGTTGGTGATATTAGTGAGAAAGGTAGCATAAGAAGGGCAGAGCAAAGGAGAGGTAATGTATGGGAAAGTGGGAGGAGTAAAACCACAGCTAGGCTCAGAATTGGGAAAAATAGATATGGTATGGCTGACAAAATCATTAAGCCATTGAGGTTGCTTGATTGTTCTCTTTGACCGTGTGACAATAGAGGGTGAGTTAACTGGTAGAGGTTTTGAATCAGAAGAAGAGGATAAGGTGTTCTGCTCAGAAATAGGATCAGGTGAAGGGCTAGAAGGAAGGGATGGTAGTTGGGATATAGAAACTCTTGGATAGGTATTTGGAACTGTAGCATCTTCCTCAGAAATAAAAGGCTGATATGCTAAATCATCAGAAGAAGCATCACTAACCCCTGCATCAGTAATATCTGCAAAAGGGAAAATATGAGGAAAGACTTTCACATCTTGGGATATAATCACCTCATTGGACTCCAAAACATATAATAAGTATGCTTTGTGGCAAGGAGCATAACCTATTATCACACATTTAGATCCTCCTGGTGTAAAACTTTCTTTTATGAGGAGTGGTATTAGCTGCATAGGCCAAACAACCAAAGGGGTTAAGAAGTGTCAAATCAGCACGACATTGAAAAAATACATTGTAGGGAGTGTTCCATCCCAAAACACCACTATGCATGCGATTTAGGATCCATGTGGCAGTAAGAATGGAGTAGGGCCACGAAACCTCTGGTAATTTGCTGTGAAACATAAGAGCCCTTGCAATCTCGAGGAGAGATCTATGTTTGCGTTCCACAGTCCCATTTTGCTGTGGACTATATGCACAACTCTTGAGATGTACAATGACATTGTCCTGAAATAGGGTCTCAACTGTAGAGTTGAGAAATTCTGATCCATTATCAGTTTTTATCTTCAGTATAGGCCTCCTGAATTGAGTCTTCACCATGTTTATAAAGGTACTCAGTAGTTTTGAAACCTTTCTCTTTGACTAGAAAATTAAGATATGTCCATGTGACCTAGAATGATCTTCAACAAGCTTTAGAATATAACTAATGTTGGCTACATTCTCCACTATGTATAGCCCCCACACATCAGCATGTACTAATTCAAAAAGAGTGTCTGACCGCTTGTTTAATGTAGGGAAAGGGTTCCTACATTGTTTGGCCTTGTGACATATCTCACAAGCAGAAAGTTCCTTCTGTTCCTTAGAATTGCAAAGTGACTTGATTTCTGGCATATGAGATAGGGCCTTGTAGGAAGCATGCCCTAATCTTATGTGCCAGTCCAGTAGCCTTCCATCTTCTACAGCGTTGATCTCATGAATTTGAGGTTTAGACTGCAACACATACAACCTCCCCAAGGCTTGTCCCACACAGATAACATAGTCATTGTCTACCCCTTGAATAAGACAGTGTGATGAATAAAAGGTACATCGGGCTCTCAAATCAGTAGTCAACTGATAAGTAGAGATTAGGTTATGAGTAAAATTTGGAACATAAAGCACATTCTGGAGCACCATATCTACTGCAGGACAAACTGTTCCATTATCCATTAGGAACATAAAAGCACATTCTGATAAGTAGAGATTAGGTTATGAGTAAAATATCTATTGAGTAGATCCATTAGGAAGGTATATACTCTGAGGCATACTGAGTTTCTTAAGGTTCTAAATCAAGTTCACATTGCAACATATATGATTACTAGCCCTTGAATCCATAATCCACACAGATTGGCTTTTCAATTCACCAAACAGTTCAAATGCATAATGTTTGTCTAGACTAGCCAACGGGGTAGAGGTATGCACATAATTAACAGAAGTACCTGATGGACTCTGCAGTTTACTCAGAGCCTTTGCAATCTCCTGTTGCACAATATGGCTTATCTGAGAAGATTCTGGAGCCGTATTGGCATCTGTCCCTTTTGTAACACAATTCACCTGCTGCCTCCCATTTCCTCTTTCCTCCTTCAAATTCTTAAACCAGTCTGGTGTTCCATGCAGTTTAAAACATTCATGTCGCTCATGTCCAACTGCCTCACAAAATGTGCACTTAAGTCTCCTTCTTTCTTCTTTAGTTAATTTTGGTTTGAAATTTCCCACACGTTCCCTTCCTGAACTTACATTGTTCCTGGACTGCACCTGCATAATACCATGCTCTTGTGATGGAGCAGTGGTGCTATGAGAGGTTACAGCCATGACAGACTGATTAATAGAGGTTGCATTACCAGAAGTTACTTTCCTCTGATCCTCATCCTGCTGAAGCATATTATATGCCCAGCTTACAGTTGGTAATGGATCATGAAGAAGGATCTGACTCCTAACCGTATCATATACCTCATTTAACCCAAGTAAGAATTGCATTAATTTCTCATTCTCATGATATGAATCCATTATCTTCCCAGCAGCACAAACACAACTTGGAGGAGGAAGCAACAAATCCAATTCATCCCACATTGCAGTCAAGTTATTGTAATATATCATTATGGATTGACTACCTTGTTCAAAACTTGCTAAGTCCTTCTTCAATTTATAGATCTTAGGACCATTACAACAATCAAAACGTTGCCTCAAAATTGTCCACAGTTGGTGTGAGTTATCCTTAAGTATGAAGAATTTTGAGATTTCAGTGGATATACAGTTCATAATCCAGGAGAAAACCATAAAATCAGCATGAATCCAAGCATTGTAATTGGAATCATCACTAGAGGGTTGAGGAATTATACCATCTATGAATGGCAGCTTATTTCTTCCAGCGAGAGCTCGCCGCACAGCTCTACTCCAAGCGTAGAAGTTCGATCCAGTGAACTCCGCACTGACTAACTTCAATCCAGAGTGATCATGTGGGTTCAAGTAGTATACATCATCGATTCGACGCTGCGAATCAGTATTGGTTCCTGCACGTCCAGCCGTGGCCATATTTGGTGAAGATTCCTCACTTGGCGGTGAAATTGAGGAGGAATTTCCTGGGTCTCCACGCTCTTCACGAACAATATAACTCCATGTTACTTTTCGTTGCCTTGGCATGATTTCCAAGCTCTGATACCATGTTTAGAACCTATATTTTGATGAAAAACTGGTTCCTCAACTAGACTGAGAAACCCTAGAAAGCTGAGAGGAAGAACAAGCGTGATGTAGAGAATGGAAATTTTCTTATTGAATCAAAACTTGTAGTAAACTCAGTACACATTACATGTATTTATAGATCATACATCAACTGATTTATTCTGGAAGGATCTATTCTGCACGCCTCCTTCAAGCGGTTATAACAGACCTAAAATGTAACAATTAAGAAGCACGCTTTTATTAGTAACTATCCAAGCCGTCTGATTTTATTAAAACTGATCCAACGGTCCTCTGCGAGATTCGACGTGGCAAGCGGTTATAACAGAACGGTTATATCAGAACAATCAAACTTCTCCCTCCTTTCTTCTTCTTCCAGTTCAACTCTGAATAAAAAATTCTCGGACTCCAGCTCTCTTATTCTTCAAGGAATCTTCAAGGATCTGAACACTGTAAAATTTCTTATTTTAGGAGGAGAAGTTAAAATAGTAAGAAAAGCTGGTTTACCTTTTTTCTATCTTACATATGCCAGCTACGTATTTGTCATTTACTTATTACAGCAGTCAAAGTAAAGTTGGGCAATTTACCATGTTTCACTTAATTCTGCAAACTATCATGAACTATAACTCGAACATATATCGTATGATTAGTATAGTACGATTTATATAGTTAAACCTCGATAAAGTAATAATTTTGGGATCGAAAAAAATATTCATTTAACGAGATTATTACTTTATCGAATATTATTTTAATACATTGACCCATATCGAAACCGAAAGAAATTATTATCTTAACGAGATTATTACTTTATTGATGTTTAATTGTATATTATGCTGAGGATGCAATTGTGAATGGGCTTCAATTGATACGTATAAATCTGTTCAAAAAGTTTGGCCCATATCTGTATATGTCTTTTTCTTGAAAAAAGGCCGAAAGTGAGAAAATTAGGCGTGATTTACGAAGGCCCATGATTTGTATAATGGCAGATAGATTGTGTTTGATTTGATTTTTGGGCTACATGGATTAGATTTATTATTATTATTTTTAAACTGAATTTTATATTCTTGTGGAATAATTAAAATCTAAGAAGATGGTCAATTTGGAATAGCATGATTCAGAACTAAGTTACGAGAGTCGTAAACGATTATTTTATTATTATTATATATATAATATAAATATAATATCACCAATCTTCTCTTACTGTATATATATACCCTAGTCATGAATGAAGAAGATCAATCTTTCCTTTTTACATTTCTGTGTTCACAAACTAATATGGTATCAGAGCTTCTAGGGTTCTAGAAAATTCTTTTCCGATCATCTTCTTCATTCATCTCCGATAATCATCTCCGATCATTATCCTCTGTTTTTTTTCTCTCTGTGCTATTCTCGCGACTAACTGACCCTTGTGATTTCAACCAACGGAAGTCTCTGAGTTAGCGTATGGAAGCGAGATATTGGGAGCGATTTGGTGAAGACATCAGCCAGCTGATCAGTGGACGAGACATAACGTACTTCAAGCTCTTTTTGAAAACACAGTCGTTCTACCAAACATACACCCTCTCTCTATCAAACTGGACAAAACTAACTACATTTTCTGGAAAACACAAGTTCTAGCTACAGTTCGAGCATATTGTTTCGATGATCTCCTTACTGCTACGCCTCCGGCGATGTCAATCACGGTGCAGACTACTTCAAATCCTACTCCAAATCCGGCGTACCTCACATGGTTGCAACGTGATCAATTCCTCTTCAGTTGGCTACTCTCTTCAATTTCTCCTCAAATGCTAGGTTACATTGGACGCTGCACCACTGCCGCTCAATTATGGCAAGCCTTCGAAACCTTGTTTCATTCTCATTCTCAAGCGAAGGCTATGACTCTTCGCTATCAACTTCAAACTATGAAGAAAGGGGATCTACCTATAGATGAATATATCATGAGGTTCAGATCAATTTTAGACGAACTATTCAACATAAATCAAGCCATTCCAGATTCAGAACTCATTCTCTTTGTCCTCGGTGGCCTTGGACCGAAATATGAGTCGATTTGTGTTCATATTATAGCTCAATCGAACTCTCTCACTCTAAATCAAGTGCAAAATCAGTTGCAAACTCATGAAGTCAGACTACAAAATCAGTTTGCTCATCACTCACATCCTTCCTGTCAAGCTCATTCAGCCTATACAAATCCTACTGATGGAATGGGAGGAAGCTTCCAAAATCGAGGACGAGGAAGGAACTCTGGCTATAGAGGCCAAAATTCCTTTAGGGGAAACCGTGGTGGAAGATCTGGAAATTACAATCAAGGAAGCAGACTTCTCTGCCAACTGTGTGGGAAAACTGGTCACTCTGCTCTAAAATGTTACAAACGGTTTGATGTCAGTTTTGCAGGGCCAGAATCTCAGTCCTAGCCCTCTTCTCAGGCTCACTCGGTGGTGCTCCAAAATACTGCTACTAAGAGTTCAACAAATCCTTTCTCTAATGCAACTTACTCTGAGTCAGGCTTGTTACAAAATCCTCATACTACTAATAATTCTCATCAAGATCACTTCTCTGCTGTGAATTCACAGTGTTCTCCCTCTGAGTGGTTTCTGGACAGTGGAGCCAGCACACATGTGACAGCATATGGCAATACCTTGCAAACTTCCAACCCATACAATGGGAATTCTGGCCTAACCATTGGCAATGGTAATTCTATTCCCATTAAGAGTATTGGTTCAGCTACTGTTTCTGATAAGAACCAATATCAGTCTTTTCTATTAACAAACTTATTACATGTTCCTCAAATTACCAAGAGTCTACTCAGCATTTCTCAGTTTGTTAAAGATAATCTGGTGTATTTTGAGTTTCATGATGGTTATTGTCTTGTTAAGGACAACAATACCAAGGAAACCTTGCTGGAGGGGCCTCTTGAGGATGGACTATACTCCCTGAGTCTACATGCTACAAATTCAAAGCATCCTGTGTGTTTCTTGTCTCAAAAGGCTGCAGACATAGTGATATGGCATCAAAGGTTAGGTCATCCCCACAATAATGTACTCAAAACTGTATTAGAACACTTACAACTATCTACTGCAAATGTTAAAGACAGAAAGTTTTGTGATGCTTGTGTTATGGGGAAAATTCATCAGTTACCTTTCCTACCTGTAGAAGTTAAAACAAAACATGCCTTCCAGTTAATTCATAGTGATGTATGGGGTCCGAGCCCTGTTCCTTCTGTAGATGGATATAGATATTATCTACATTTTGTTGATGACTTTACTAGATTTACATGGATCTATCCCCTTAGGCAAAAATCTGAAGTTCATCTTGCAGTCACTAGGTTCTTTACATTTGTGGAAAAACAGTTTCAAACTCCCATTAAGAGTTTTCAGAGTGACTGGGGAGGGGAGTATAGATCTTTAAAAACCTTCTTTGAGCAGTCTTGTGTAGAATTCAGACATCCATGTCCTTATACACATCCACAGAATGGGAGGGCAGAAAGGAAACATAGACATATAACAGAACTTGGCCTAACTTTGCTGGCAAATGCTTCTATTCCTTATCAGTTCTGGTGGGATGCCTTTACCACAGCTATTTATCTTATCAATAGACTACCTACAACCACTATCCAAAATCAATCTCCATATCAAAAACTCTTCCACATCCTACCTGACTACAACTTCCTTAAGTCTTTTGGCTGCAGCTGCTTTCCATATCTCAGACCATACAACACAAATAAACTTCAGTTCAGATGTGCCAAGTGTGTATTTCTAGGATACAGTTATGCTCACAAGGGCTATAGATGCCTTCATCCTTCAGGAAGAGTCTATGTACAGTTCTCTTCAATGAGACAGAATTTCCATACAAAACTCTGTTCTCAGAGTTATCTACCACTGACTGGAACAGTCCTTCTCCTTCTATACACTTTGTACCCAATCACTCCATCTATGTTCCTCTATACACTCCACAATCTTCAGACAATCCTAGCTCCAATTCTCCTACTCAATCTTCTCAACCAACAAATATACCTAGTCCCAGCAACTCCTCAAATTTCAGCAACTCTTCAACCTCTATGTCTATACCAAATCCTTCTCCTCCTCCTCAGCCTTCCATTCCCACTCCCTCCATAAATAATCATCCAATGAGTACCAGATCTAAGCATGGGATCTTCAATCCAAAAGCCTACTCTATATCCTTACCAACTCTGCCATCAGAACCTGTATCTGATAAAGAGGCCTTAGCTGATCCCCTCTGGAAATAGGCTATGCAAGAAGAGTTCAATGCTCTACAAAGAAATCAGACATGGGAACTTGTCCCTAAGACAGCTGATATGAACATGGTAAATTGCAAGTGGATTTGTAAAGTAAAAACTCTAGCTGATGGATCAGTTGACAGATTTAAAGCCAGGCTTGTAGCCAAGGGCTTTCAACAAAGAGCTGGGGTCGATTTTCATGAGACTTTCAGTCCAGTAGTAAAACCGGTTTAAGTAAAACTTATGTTCACTCTAGCTTGTACTTATGGTTGGTCTGTCCAACACATTGACATAAATAATGCCTTCTTGAATGGAGTTTTGGAACAGCTTGTGTACATGCAACATCCTACTGGATTCATAGATGACCAATACCCTCATCATGTCTGTCGACTTCAGAAGTCTCTATATGGACTCAAACAGGCTCCTAGAGCCTGGTATGAGCGTTTGAAAGGGTATCTCCTTCGTAGTGGTTTCAAGTTCTCAGCTTCAGATCACTCATTATTCTTTCTCAGAATAAAAGGAAAACTACTTATGCTCCTAATCTATGTGGATGATATCCTTATCATAGGAGAAGATTCTACCCTGATTCAGTCCTTTATAAAGACTCTAGCTTATGAGTTTGCCTTAAAATCACTTGGTGAGGTTAGCTACTTTCTGGGATTGCAAGTAGTGAAACAAGGAGACTCAGTTACTCTACATCAGGCCAAGTATGTGAAAGAGCTCCTAAACAAAGCCAATTTGCTCAACTCTCAATCAGTTCCTACTCCCTTTGATTATGGACGATAACTATTCAAAGATGATAGTCCTACTTTTTCAGACCCTACTCTATATAGGAGTATTGTGGGAGGTCTTCAATATCTCACACTCACAAGACCAGATATCAGCTTTATGGTCAACAAATTAAGCCAATTTCTACAGCAACCAACCACTCTACAATGGAAAGCTTGCAAACGGTTGCTAAGATATCTCAAAGGGACTGCATTCCTAGGCCTTGTGTTCAAACCTGCTTCACATTTATCATTCTATGGTTTTACTGATGCGGACTGGGCCAGTTGTGTGGATGACAGACGATCTACAGGTGGCTACTGCATTTTTTTAGGACCCAACCTTGTCTCATGGAGTTCGAAAAAAACAAAAAGTAGTCTCACGCAGCAGCTCTGAATCAGAGTACAGAGCACTTGCTGATGCCGCAGTAGAGATAGTGTGGATTCAATCGCTTCTTGCAGAACTGGGTGTAACAACCTTCAGTCAACAATCAAATCCAGTTCTTCATGCGCGCACCAAACATATCGAAATAGACACACACTTTGTTCGAGATAAAGTGCTGCAAAAGAGCTTGAAGTACGTTATGTCTCGTCCACTGATCAGCTGGCTGATGTCTTCACCAAATCGCTCCCAATATCTCGCTTCCATACGCTAACTCAGAGACTTCCGTTGGTTGAAATCACAAGGGTCAGTTAGTCGCGGGAATATTAAAGATTTAAACTTAAGTTAGTCACGTGCTGAACACGTGAGATTAGTTCAGGAAATAGCTAGGCGGTTAAACACTGTTAGGAATTGGTTAGGCAGTTAAACACTGTTACAACTCCTCTTCTCTCACTGTATATATATACCCTAGTCATGAATGAAGAAGATCAATCTTTCCTTTTTACATTTCTGTGTTCACAAACTAATAACCAATGATTAATGTGAGTCTCCGTTGGCCGCTTCTCAAATTAAATTAATTTGCATTTGTAATTATTGATGATTTAATATATTAAAGCTTACAAAAGAGAATCGTGTATGTTTGGTATATCGAAAAAGTTGGTGGACTAAAAAGGCGAAAAGAAGGATAAATTTCGTTATAAGTAATAGTACTATATGTATAGTTCAAAGAACTTATGTTGTGGGTGGGAAATGAAATTTAGCGATGGATTTAAGATTTCGAGTAAGTGTAATGTAGCGAAATGAAAAACTAAAAAGTTCATATAAAATCGAATTTCAGCATAGTTTGGGAATCATGACACTTGCAAATCCTCTTTATCCAACAATATATATATATATATATATATATATATATATATATATATAGTATGGATTTGTTAAGAACTGTGTGTAAGTAGGAATTATGAATTATGAATAATTCTTATATGTTTTATTTTTAATCATTATATTTTTATGTATAAAATCATGTAATTTTAGGTTCTTTTACGTATAAAACATATAAGAAATATGTAAAATAAATATTTTAAAGTACATTTAATATGAATCGCCCAATGAGTAAATAAAATGTGCAAATTAGTTCATAGTTTTTATGAAAAATGCAATCCCTACATAACTTAACACAAAATTTGATTTGTGTTACCATATTTAAATTCGTAATATACATAATTGATACTTCATTGTCTTCTGTTTCTGATAACAGTATTTGTATTTGTATATATAATCTTAATCTATAGTACCAAACAATCAATTTGGCATCTACAAAAGGAATGATTGTGCATGATAGTATTATTTTTAATGGAATTCTTAAAAAGATATGATGTGAAACCGTGTAACTACCTCATAATCAAATAAATATTTTAATAAGTCGCCTTCAATCTCATTAGTATCTCGAAACAACCTCAATATTTATAGATTAATTATGATGTGCTTTTACGAGCAAAATCCACGACTAGTTATCATGTTTGATCCAATTCCACTAACAATGCTCTTTCATATATCACATACGATTATTGATTTCCCTCGCCACCAATACGAAATTGCATACTTCCTCCGTTTCATTAATCTTGTCTTATTTTTTTAAGTAAGATTTCTCATAGATCTTGTCATGTTTCTTTAAAATGTCAAAATTGTATAGCCATAATTCACCCATAATTTAAGGGACTCACCACTACATACAACTAACAACTCTCTTAAAATACTACGTCCAAAAGAAACAGGACAAGATTTATGGGACGATGAAGTATTAACGTATTATTTATGAATTTGCTTTATGTATATCTTTAATAATAACGGTCTATGGTTAAAAAATAAATAAATAAAAAATTGTATATTATGAAGATGAGTGGTAGATGATGGTGGGAGGCTGGAGCACTGCAATTAATTGTACTGGATCCTGGCCCTCACTCCATACAGCCGCGTAAAACACGTGTTTGAGGTTCTCTTCACAATTTTTTGAATATATCTCTTCTTAATATTTTCTACTGCATTATTTGGATCATATGCAATTGCAGCAGACATTATTGTCAATACTGATTTCTCCGAAGCTTCCAACAAATTGTTCTCTTCGAAACTGTTAAACTATGATTATGAATTAAAAAAGTGGGCGTGGTGAATCGTACGGTATAACTACTGTTAGTCTAGTCACTTTTGGTTTCTGGTGTTTCCGAATCGTAATTTTTGAAGCTGCTTAGGCTGTTTTCGACTGCGGAGCTGCTGGTTTTTGTGATCGATCAAATTCATTTTGAGCTAGTTCTTCTTCGCACCAATTTGAAGTATATCTCTTTCTCTCTCGCATTCCATGTGCAGTTTTTGGTGCTCTACTGTATTGGACTGTGGCAAATGTGGTGATTAGTTGTGTGATTTAGGAGTTATGTTCTGGATTCGGTTACTTGTACCGAATATTGATCTGATGTTCTTCATTCGTTGCCCTATTCGAGTATTTTTTGGTTTTATTTGAGCTTGAGGCTGTTGATTCAGTTCTCAATGGTTAAGATATACTTACTTGGTATTGTGAAGACATATTCTGGTTATTCAGATTTCTGGTGACCTTTAATTAATTTGAATTATGAGTATTTTTTCATTAGATTATGGTTCTGTGCTTGTGATTTGTGGTCGTGATTAGAATATTTGCTATGATTGATGCTTGTGGTTGTGATTAGTAAATCCTGGTGATTATTTTACTCTATCCCCGTTGTTTAGTCAATTATTAATTATAGTGAGAGAAAATCATTAAAGTAAGTACGTTGTGGTTTGTAAAGTAATCCTTAATCTCCTATTTTAGGACTCACTGTTTTGGCAATATGCTCTTTGAGCGAATCCTCCTCTGTCTATTACCAGAATTTGTTGCTTTTACATTGATCATTTTCTGTGGTTAGCAGATCATGGGGAAGAACCACCCAACACCCCCTTGCCAAACTCCCACCTAAGATTCCATCTTCTTCAACATTCTCATTCTAGTTCTAGCTGCTGTTTTTTCTGTTAATTCTTAGTGCCTGGCTGCTGTTCGACTGAATTATTTCCCCAACTGCAAATGATTTTGATTGTTCAGAAAAGATTGTAATGATAAATCATTTCTGTTCATGTGTGCTGGTGTCTGTCTTAGTCATATAAGTATATTATTTAGCTGTTATCAAATCCATGGTCTCTAAATAAGGCAAAGTTTAGTTTTGTAAGCCTATAAGTTTGATTCAAAGCTCTGAATAAATTGAGAAATTTGTTGGTGGTGGGAAGTAGAGTTATCTACTATTTGGAAGTCCTGAAGATAGCAAACCTTTTTTTGCAGGAGATTTTTACTGAAAACTCGGATTGCTAGGAGCAATATCAACCCACCAGATAATCCGTCACAGATGAGTCAACTAAAAACGAACCAACCCAAAATTAAGCGCAGAATCGGGAAGTATGAGGTTGGAAGGACAATTGGCGAGGGAACATTTGCAAAAGTTAAATTTGCTAGAAATTCTGAGACTGGAGAAGCTGTGGCTATCAAGATTCTTGATAAGGATGCAGTCCTAAAGCACAAAATGGCTGAACAGGTTTTGCCGTTTTGCTTCCCTTTTACATTTGTAGATCATAACATTCCCTTTCACCTCGTAGGCAGGCTTCTATCCCTGTTGTTATTTACATTTTTAGATCATAATATTCTAACTTGATTAGCTCTAACATATTTGTGCCAAAAAAATTGCAGATTAAGCGGGAGATAGAAACAATGAAATTGATTAAACATCCCAATGTTGTTAACATACACGAGGTCTCTCTCTCTCTCTGATCTATCACTTCCGAACTTTGTTTTATGTTATATAGTACTAGTTTGAGTGCGGCAGATAAACTCTGTTTTGTGTTTGAGAAATTTGTATTTCTATAAAATTTAATCGTTTTGTCCTATCCAACAAGTTCTTTGATCTTACTCTGCCAAAAAACAGTTCTGCTAGAAAATTATCCTTATAGTAGCTGTGTTTACATTATTTCATTATCTTGATTGTGGCTAGTGTCCTGGTTCTTATTTTGATTGGTGGAAGTTTTGCCAGTTTTATTGACGATCCATTATTCAGGTGATGGCCAGCAAGACCAAGATATTTATTGTTTTGGAGTTTGTCACTGGTGGAGAACTCTTTGACAAAATTGTAAGATGAGAACTTCCTCCACTCACAGTAACTCATTTTTTGGTTGTAAATACTCTCTTCCTCGATTGCGGGATCTGAACTTAAGATATTTCACTGGAAGGTAAATAATGGAAGGATGCGAGAAGAAGAAGCCAGAGGATACTTTCAGCAACTTATTAACGCTGTTGATTATTGCCACAGCAGGGGGGTCTTTCACAGAGATCTCAAGGTATTTGATTTGCTTTAAGCTTTTCCATCAGAAATTACTATGAGTATTCACTTTCCACTTATACATGGTAGAATTGTACCTTATGCTTAACCATGTATCGCACTTGCTGCAGCCAGAAAACCTACTGCTAGATATTGCTGGGAACCTTAAAGTTTCTGATTTTGGATTAAGTGCTCTGTCTCAGCAAGTCAGGGTAATATCTCATTCTAACTAAAGAATCCTGTTACCTATTCATGGTCATTCTCCCCCCCCCTTTCAGTTTTTCATGTGTGTTATAATAAGAAATAACCCTTCCAAGGTAATTTATGATCATAGTTCAGTTAGATATTTCAGCATATTATTCACTGTATCTATTTATAAATTTGTAACTGGAGTGGATGCTACAAAATGTTTGTCTAGTTATACTATGCACACCTCGAAGGTATCAATCAGCTTGACAAAATCGATAAAATAATACAGTGCTCAACAAAAACCATTTTTTTAACAGATTGAAGAAATATAGTTTGTTTATTATTTGATACATCAAAAGAAAATAAATATGTCAATTACCCAAATACCTTGAATTATTTTCACTATTATGAATTCTATCTAGAAACAATTATTTTCTGGCAATTAGCAGTCTGTTTCTTTTACAACCCAATTCTGGCTTCAGTTCTTGTTACTGTTCGCTCTTAAGTACTTCGGTCCACATCCTTATTTCGGTTCTTGATTTATTCTTTCAAGTGATAATTTTCATCAGTCGCAGTACCAAAGATGTGTCATGCTTGGTTCGGGTTCAAACAATACATAAGCAAAGCTCTAAAATACTATGCATAGATAATGTTGTTTCGTTTTACATTATTAATGTCCGGTCAGTTGGATCAAATTAAATACCATGATATATTGATTTGGCAGGATGATGGTTTGCTGCATACTGCCTGTGGAACTCCAAACTATGTTGCTCCGGAGGTATAGCCACTAAATGTGCGATGCTTTTTCTTTCTTCATCTATCTAATTGATGATATTATAATCTGCCCAGGTCCTTAATGATCGAGGCTACAATGGAGCAACTGCAGACTTGTGGTCTTGTGGAGTCATACTGTTTGTACTGCTTGCAGGTTACTTGCCGTTTGATGATTCTAATCTTATCAACCTATATAAAAAAGTGAGCAGTTGAGACTTCCCTAGTGCGGTGTTAAATGGACATCTGTATATTTTGATTTGGTTCTAAACTTCTATGCATTACCTCCAGATATGTTCAGCTGAATTCAACTGTCCTCCTTGGATTTCCTTTGGTGCCATGAAATTGATTACTCGAATCCTGGAACCTTGTCCGGAGAAGGTAAAACTAAGATCAACTCGTGAGATTCTTGTTGTAGATGTCTTAGTTTTGAATTTTGTAAAGACAATCTCTTCGTGTCAGTCTACGATTGCATTTTGTTTGTTGTATGTTACCTCCTTCGGTGGTTACAGTTTTTGAGTTGGCATGGGTAGAGGAAGGGAAATTGGGAAAGTACGCCTTTTCTGTTTGTAGTTAATTTAAAACTTTATATGTTCCTTCATCCATGCAGCGCATTACAATTGCTGAGCTTTTGGAGGATGAGTGGTTTAAGAAGGATTACAAACCACCGTCATTTGATGAGAAGGAAGATGCAAATTTGGATGACGTGGAAGCTGTTTTCAAGGATTATGAGGTATTACTGTTAACCAATTTCTCAAACTCATATACCAAATTATCTACTAGTAAACTGTTTCATATGTTTATCACTTGCAGGAATATCATGTAACAGAGAAAAGAGAGGAGCAGCCAGCTGCCATGAATGCCTTTGAGTTAATTTCCATGTCAAAAGGTCTTGATCTTGGGAATCTATTTGATGAACAGGTATGAGTTGTTCCTCCTTTCCATTTGCAAATGTATAAAGAAGGCTAGGGTGGAAATTTATGCCATAACGTCAGAATTCGTATCATCGAAGATATCTAAGAGAATGTAAATGTGTAACAGATCATTCACAAATAGCTAGATGGATAGGAAAAAAAATCAGTTGCGTGAAAAGAAAACACGGTCTAATCAGTATGTTATGATGTGGGATATCCCACATCGACTCCACACGCAAGTGTGGAGTGGTATATAAGTGAGTGTCAATCCTTTCCCTACAACCATGGTTTTGGGGAGAGTTAGGGCTCCTTGCTTGTATCCCTAACAATGGTCCGACCTGCCGGATCGTACGTCTGCGGGAAGGGGCGACCCGTTGATAGGCCCGGGAAACCGGGTGGGCTCGGGGGAATAGTCCCCGGGTGGGCCCAGGACTGGTATCACAACGAATGGAGTCGCGTGTGGGCCAGCATTCTGGGTGGGCCCCACCGCGGACCCAGCCGTGGGTGGGGAGGACTTCCGGAGTAGGCCGTCCGTGGACGTACGGATTCGAAGGGGAATGTATTGTTATGATGTGGGATATCCCACATCGACTCCACACGCAAGTGTGGAGTGGTATATAAGTGTGTCAATCATTTCCCTACAACCATGGTTTTGGGGAGAGTTAGGGCTCCTTGCTTGTATCCCTAACACAGTATTTAGTTGTTTCTGTGCTGTATAGAAGAATCATATTACCATATACAAGAATAAGACCCTGGTAAACCTATTATATGCTTAGGCTTATGCTGTGGTTTCAGGAATTTTGAAAAAATTGAGTATCCTTAGGAATTACTAGCATTTACTTGCTGCGTTTACTTTTGGGTTCATATTTAGTTATCAACTTTTCTCTCCAAGAGATGCACATAACTCATGTTAGTTCCTTTTTTTCTTTCTAATATCATGAGTGAGTGACTAATGTCAGATGTTACAAGTTTAGATTGAATTCTGTGTGACCTCACTGTTTTAAGTAAAGAAGTAATAAAAGTTATTATGTATATTCAAGCTCTTATTGAACAGTCCAACCATATACTTACATTTCATGTACCATTTTGCTTGCCCTGGCACTGGTTGCAGGGGTTCAAGAGAGAAACAAGATTCACATCTAAATCCTCGGCAAATGATATTATTAGTAAAATCGAAGAAGCTGCAAAGCCTTTAGGATTTGATGTTCAGAAGAAGAATTACAAGGTAATATTGAGTTTGAGGCTCATCTGTTTTCATCTTTATGTTTGTTTGATCTCAAATGTCTGCATAAGGTATGAAGCTGGATTTGTTCTACAATATATTAGTAATGCTCTGATCTTTGTCTTCATGGTAACGGTACTTCCCTTTTTCTGCTCAGATGAGGCTTGAAAACTCAAAAGCTGGAAGAAAAGGCAACCTCAATATCGCCACTGAGGTATATCTATTTTCATGAAATTTTTCACCTGCTCATTTCGTGGATGCATTTCATTCTCGAACCAAGTATTTAATAATATATCTTGTATTTTCGTAATTATTTACATTGCGTGCTTAAATCAGGTTTTTCAAGTGGCCCCTTCTTTGCATATGGTTGAGGTTAGAAAAGCAAAAGGAGATACTTTGGAATTCCACAAGGTATGCTGTTACTTGAAGTCTTTGTGTTTTATCTATCTGAAGACCTCACTATTAAGTAGCTCATATCATGCCATCCTTCCATCCATTGTTTATTCTGTAAGAACTTTATTTAACAAGAGTTTCAGCCTATGAAGTTGTTTCAACTATGAAATTGTTTCAACTTAACAAATTAAATCGACCTGGCTATTATATATTCTTCTTTATTGGATTCTCCCATGTAGGGCTTGCATAAGGATGTAAGTTTAATGTTGTGTGTACATGTATCTAGTGCAGAAGCAAAACCGCTAGTCTTTCGAATTTGACATGTTGGTTAAAAGTTGTTTATTTGTCTGTGTTTCTACTTTTCTACCACATCCTCCTTACATAACGATCAGTTGGGGCTAAAATTATTACTACCTCCGTCCCATATAAAGTGTCTCCTTTCTATGGGGCACGGAGTTTTAGGAGAGTTAATTTTAGTTGGTAAAGATGTGTGACCCATACAATTAATAAATTATTTAGAATTGGTTTGTGAGGTAGAGAGGTGGGACCCATGCAATTAATTAATTATTTTGAATTGATTTGAGTTGGTAAAGGTGTAGGACCCACTTCCTTTTTAGGAAAGGAGACACTTTCTATGGGACACCCCGAAAAGGAAAATGAGACACTTTCTATGGGACGGAGGGAGTATGTGATAGAAAATTCAACGGAAGCTCTCGAAATTACCTATCCTGATGAAATGTGGCAATTTTAGACTTACTCATCAGGTTTCCTTTGTATGCAGTTCTATAAGAACCTCTCAACCTCCCTGAACGACGTTGTATGGAAATCCGAAGACAAGACGGAGTAGCGACATCGTTTTGATGAGAACACCAGCCTCACCAGCAGTACTTTCTCCCTATATATGTACTCCTTTCTTGTTGGATGTTTTCTCCCATTAGTCGTGATGATGCTGTCTCATGATTTTAACATGGGACATTTACAGATTTTGTTGTTGAGATGTATTTTCTTCACGTGTGCTACAAAAAATCTCAATTGTGTATATTAGAATTTAGAACTCCTTATAGTCTTATGTAATCAAAATGGGAAGAAAAAAACAGAACATTAATGTCCCACCTTATTTCTTCAGTAAAATTTGAACATTACATTAAAATATCACCTCCATTGTATATATACACACACATACACCATCTCCCTCTCCCTCTCTCTCTCTCTCTCTCTCTCTCTCTCTCTCTCTCTCTCTGTATATACATACATTATAAGCTATCTTATCCGTTCTTGAGGTGAAACTCTAGCACCAGTTGTCGAGGCTTGGATCTGCTGTAGCTGGTCCAGTACCTCAACCATAGCAGGTCTACTCCTCGGATCAGTAGTAAGGCATCTCAAAGCAATAGCAGCAGTAGCTTGTGCACCCTTCTTACTATACTGCCCTCCCAGCCTAGAATCCATAATCCTCAACACTTTCCTACTGTCACTCAAAAACGGTTTCGTCCAATCCACCAACGTCTCCTCCGCTCCTCCGGCATTCTCGTCCCCGGAGGCCCGTTTCCCTGACAGCAGCTCAAGCAGAACAACTCCGAAGCTGTACACATCGCTCTTCGGGGTCAAGTGGCCCGTGGCTACATACTCGGGCGCGGCGTAGCCCCGAGTGCCCACCACCCGGGTGGAGACGTGGGTCCGGTCCCCCTTCGGGCCCTCCCTCGCGAGGCCGAAATCCGATAGCTTGGCGTTGAATTCGGAATCGAGGAGGACGTTCGATGCCTTCAAGTCTCGGTAGATCACGTTGGCGTCGAGGCTGTGCAAGAAGGATAGCCCTCTTGCTACGTCGACTGCGATTCGCATCCTCGTCGCCCAAGGCATTGGTTGCACTCCTTCTGCACGAACAAACCATGTTGTGAGAATCTCGTTCGGTAATCGATGTGTTTTTTTATGGTACCGCTAACCATAAGCATCGATGTCTTAACAAATTAAGAATAGAGTATATCAAAATTAATGTCCCGAAATTGAAATAAAGTCATTTGGACATTGTCTAAATGGATGACAGCTAGATTTTTGCGAAGTTACACTATTATGCTTAAATTGTCCATAAAAATTAATTTTAAAAAATCAAGAAAAATACCATCAATCATAAGAGTTCTCTACACAATTCTAAGGGCGGATTCAAAATTACGAAAGAAATACGAAATTTGAATTTCGGTAAAGAAAGGATTAAAATGTAGAAGGACGAAATACAAAAAAAATAATCCAAAAATCATATATAAAATCGGAATTTGGCGGGATTCTGAGGGGCGCCGGCCGCCCGTGCCCCCTTTGTATCTGCCCCTTGCAATTCCAACTATAAAATCGCAGTTGTATACCGATTTACTAGATATTAATTAATACATTGTAAAATCGGAAGTAATTATATTAAAAATTGACGGCATTGAAACATGAATATTGGAATCTGGTATCTGCAAACGAAAAAAGTTTTTCTACACAATGCAAAACAACTGACTCCATGAAAGGGAAGAGAGAGAGAAGCATACTACTACTTACTTCTAAATAGATGATTCTCCAAGCAACCTTTAGGCATATACTCATAAACCAAAAGCTTCTTCTCAGATTCAGAGCAATACCCAATAAGCTTCACAAGATTCTCATGGTGCAGTAAGCCTAAATAATTCACTTCCGCCTGCCAAAACACAAAAGAACTAAACCAACTCAACAAACCAATGCGAATCATCAAACAAGAAAACCTCGTAATTAATCGAATGAACGAACATACAAGCCATTCTCTGTGTCCCTGCACACTCTCCGCCTTGAGCTTTTTGACGGCAACAACTAATCCGGTCCCGGGCCGGCAAGGGGTGAACGTCTGCTCGTCGATCCATCCTTTAAACACGTACCCAAATCCCCCCTCTCCGAGAAGACTGTCGGTACGGAAGTTCCTCGTCGCATTCTTGAGATCACTAAATGTGAACGATCTGAGGTTGCTGGATTCCCCCTTTAATGTAATGATCTGTCTGCACACGTTATTCTTCTCGCTTTCCAGGTTTGAATCTGTGTTTCCTAATCAGAAATCAATGCTATTTGAATGAGTTATACGGCAACGTATTGATTGAGACATTTATACAAACAGTTTATCTGCGTACTGGCTTGACCCAGATAAACAGCTTGCAGCAAATACCCAATTATCAAAAATAAATACAGATTTGATTACAGAGAATTCGAGCGATTCACAATCATACATACCTAAGAACTGGCCGGAAGAAGCATGAGCAAGTTTTGCAGATTTCCCCAAACAAATCCCCATTGCGGAAATACTCTCAATTGTGGAAATTTGATGCTGGTGGGGATTTAAGAGGAGGTCTGAATTTTCAATGTTTGTTTTGGAGTAGAGGATGAGGAGAAGAAGAAGGCGGTAACCACCACCCCGTGGGGTGGGGAGGGGGGGGGGTTAGTCAAGGTTTGAAGAAAATCTTCATTGAAAATGATGACATTGACTGACAAATTTAGATTATTGTCTTGCAATGTGTGGTCCCGATGTAATACTAAGTGGGTGTTTGGGTAAAGAATTTATTGATAAGTCTTTGAAAACGCTTAAAAAGTCTGGAAACGCTTATTAAAATCGTATTATGTTTGGAAATAAGTCTTTGAAAGGCTGTAAAGTGGGAAAAATAGTGTTTGGAAATATTGTGATAAAGTAGATTATTGTTACTTTTTTAATAGAAATGTCTGTTTTGTCCCCGATTGTTACTAATTTAATATTTATAATAAATAATAAAATTCACAAATAATTATTATTTAATATTTATTTTTTACTTACAATTTCAATCTAATACTACAAAATACTAAATTAGTAAAATATATTCTCACAAAGTAGGGTTAGGAAGGTTAATTTTTGGAATTAAATAAAATTAGTAAGGGTAATTTCGTCCGAAAAATACATAAGCTTATAAAGCTTAAAAGCTCGAAAAGCTCGGGAGATGAAGCGATTCGACCAATTCTCTAAAATCGACCCCATTTTAGAAATCAGCCTTAGCTGGACTTCCAAACACTACGACACAAACTTAAAGCTGAAGCAGCTTATTAAAAACTTTTCCAAACACCCCCTAAATCTGGGAAAAGCGATTATTGCATTTAATTAATTAATGCAAGTAACAATATTTGACTGCAAACAATTCAGTATTCAACAGATTTGATTGACTTATCAGGCATGGAACCAGACCTTCCTATCATCATTAGTAAATTAAATTCATAATATGTTTTATTGTACGAACAACTCCCATTCGAAAATGTATAATAACTTCCAAATTGCATAAAAGACTACTAACCAAACTGGTTATTTTCGACCGTAAAGATAAATATCTCAATCGCAATATCATTAGAAGATATTAAATGAAGCTAACTCGATTGTTTAATGTATTTAAAATTTTTACTATTTCACCATTCAAAATTATTGATTTTACTGCAGATTTCATTCGCTGGCTGCTAATTAAAGTTGTGAGTGGTGGTTTCTCAAGTAGGAGAGGTTCCTTATTCGGATTTGTTTCATGATTTCGTTTGTGAAAGGGATATTTATATTTCTATGTTTGGAGAACGTCGACTTTGACCGCTGCTGCTTTGATTCCACATCTTCATTTAAGCTGCTACGACTCTCTATTTTGTTGAGAATTGGGATTTATTAATTCAACGGGTAAATAATTTGATTTTGGTGCATTAACATTTCAACATTTGTTTGTCTTAGGTTAACAATAGTTACAATAATTCTAATTTCGAGCACATGTCACTGATTTAAATTTTTTACGATGACTTTAAAAATCGAGCAATAGATTAATTCAAGATTCATAATTATGAAAAGCGAAATCTATAAATTCGAGAGGTCGAATTTACAAGTTTAATTAAAATAGAAGAGGGGACGAAATCCTAATTCCACCTCTAGACAAATTTACATAATGTACATGATTAATTTAATAAGATTTATTTTTTGTGCTCTAAAAGAAATTGATTTTTCAAACAAATAAACATATTTTCAACTATCAACGTTCAGGTTGACAATTTCGAATTAAGCAGCAAGTAAAGGAAGCTTCTAACAAGTTTTCCTTATTTTTGACACGTTTCTTCGTTTGTTATCTTTAACAAAAAAGAACAAATTTAACCTCAGATATAGTATCATACTATCATTACATATTAGATAATAATTATTCCGATATCTTCACCCAGGTTTCTGTCTTTTTGCATGTATTACAAACCTCTGTTTCATTCTATTAGTACAGTTTTTTTGACACGAAAATTAAGAAAATTATTTATTGTATATAAAATAGTAGACTGATATATTAGCACATTATTTAAGTTAAAAAATAAATAAACTAATGGAATAAAACAATACGAAAAGAGAATCTGAATTAATAGAATGGAACGAATAAAATATTATTTTTAACTGCAATTATAGCTTCGACTCACTTTCTACATGCTATTCATCTAATTTACAATATGTATCCGTCCGCTACAAATGGTTTGGCCCATTTCGGGTGGCCCCTTCGGTGGCCCACCAATCACGCCCCGCCACGCGTGCATTGGTGGGCCACCTTTTTATAACTTAAATATTTTTTTATTGTTAACATGGTCCACCAATGCACGCGTGGCGGGGCGTGATTGGTGGGCCACCGAAGGGGCCACCCGAAATGGGCCAGAGGAAGCGGATTGCCGTCCGTCTATGATAAATTGATAACTAGTTAGAATCTGTAGTTCTATAATATTATCAAAACACATTTTCTAACTAAGACTCTTTTTTTTAATAATGATCTGCGTATCATCTTAAAATCTTACAAAAACAATGGGTAATAGTAAATCAATTGACTTTTGAAGTTCCGTCTCGTGTTTGATTTAAATCCATTTGTAAGAGAAGAAAATTATAAAAATGTCTTGTCGGTATTATTAATAATATGTTATATATAACCATAGTCTTATGTCTATTTTAAAAAACAGATTAATTATTGCTCCTCTTTGGACTGGGTCACGGCGCAACTTTAGTTTTCATAATAATTCATAGGAGATATTTTATCTTTCGAAAATGACGTGTCAAAAAATTCAAACTATACACACATATACAATTATTATATGTCAATGTCTATGGAAAAGAGCTTACAAAAATTCGTAGGGAATTTTCGCGCAATTCATTGAATCTTACAAAAAAATAAAATTAATAAAGAACATCCCAAACTTTGAATAACATTATTAATCTGTGTCGAGCTTGCATGTTTTAAATATGCCTAGAACATTAGTTATTGAACATAGGGATAAAGGAGAAAAATGCTTTCAAAGTACGTTTTAATGTAAAAATACCCTTAAAGTTTATAATTGAGAGTAAAAATATCCGTCGAATTTATAATTAAGTATAAAGATCTCCTAAGTCTATATTTTAGTGCATAAATGTACAAAACTACCTCATCTCATTATTAACCTTCAATTCAGAACCGTTTAAAAATTAAAAAAACAAAATTCATGATATTCACAAAAAAAGACAAGAAATATTTTAGAGGTAAAATTGTTCATAATTTCCGAAAAAAAATAAGAAATATTAGAGAAAAATTATCCATAATTTCGGAAAAAATAAGAATACTTAGGAAAAAAAATTGTCCATTATTCTTATTTCTCTAAAAAGTTAAAAAAAACACGTTGAAAATAAATCCAAGCATAAACTGAAAAAACTCACATAATCTACTTTTATTTTGACTAATAATGGTGTAAACAAAAATAAAATAAAATAAAATAAGTAATAAGTTGTTACAGTTTTAATTTTTCATTTTTTAAAAGTTGTACACAAAATGAAAGTGAGATGAGGTTTTTTTTGTAATTTGTGCTCTAAAATATAAGTTTAAGGTATTTTTGCCCATAATTTTAAACTTTAAACGTATTTTTGTTCTCAATTACAAAATTCAAGGGAATTTATGTACTAAAACATACTTTGAGGGAATTTTTGCTTCCTAAGATAAAGTTGAAGGATATATTATGTAGTGCCCCGACCTCCATGAAGGATCACAGAGGTCGAGTCGCTACGGAAGAATATTTTTATAAAACATGTTTTCATACCATCTTTTGAAAACTGAAATATTTTTCTATTTTAAAACACATCATTTAATGCGGCCCACATGTAAAAGATTAGATTTATTTTTATGCGATTAGCAGATACGGTAACATATTGATTTTTGAAATATAACAAAACATAAATATCCATTTACAATACTAAAGAGTGCAAAATGATCATGTCACACCCCTCCTCAGCCCTTCTTCCATCGTCCCTGCCGTTCAACCTGAAAACATTTTGAAAACAATTTGGGGCTGAGCACTAGTGTACTCAGTGGGTTAGACAATTCGAAAACTTAAAAATAGTTTATCCATGCACGAAATATGTATTAGAGGGTTTTGAAAAGAAACTGCCCAAACCATACAAAACATTTAACATTGGGTGCGCACATTTGTGTCACATTTCCTGTTACTTCTACCACTTGATTCTCATCACTTGGGCCTTGGCTCTCGAGTCGGAACTCGAGGGGTCCCTCATATATTGTTAGTACTTGGTACACAAAGATGATCACTCTTTGTGTTACTAACAAACATGTGTACACCATTATTAAATTAACCCTCATCTAGCGTGTTAGGCCAGATGAAAACCTCGATCGATATATCACGTAGAAGCATTAAACAGATAAATGCACAAAACTTTCATGGATAAACAGATTTCGTAGAGTTTATTAACTCAAAGATAATTTTTAAGAAAAATATTACCCACCTCAAAATTCACTAATTTGAGTTATGCGTATTCCCGACACCGAGGCTATAGCTCTTCCACAAAAGGTCCTACAACCATATTCTAAGTATTAACAACTTGATCTAGCAGTCAGGGTACAATTAATGATCTATATAACAATACCTAATAGTTATTAGGTTAGAACAATGTCCTAGCTATAATTTGTTAAACTTGTGCAGAAGTCCTATTTTGCAAGAATTCCACAGATCATGATTTCGTTCCATAAATTTTAATATTATATATATATATATCTTCCTTAATGAGTCTAGTTTACAATGAAATTGGTTTCATAACAAAATAATAAGTCCTCTAGGAGTTATCACCAAAATAGTATTCACTGTTCAAACAGGACAGTTTCTGCCTTACTATAGTTTAGCTATGAATTGTGGGGCCAAACGTACTCTAAAAATTCTGAGATTCAACACAAACTTAGGGGACATGCATGTAAATATCATATAAAAATGGGAGAATTGCAGAAATAAGCATTCCTGTAATTTTATTTGCAAAAATAGGCACACTGTGTATAAATTGCAAAAAAGGGCAAAGACTTAATTTTTAATAATTTAAAATTCTGACTCAACCTACCCTAAACACCTATTCTGCAACGAGACAATCAATTTTGAATCAAGTAAGAGAATTGTTTGATTTTGAGGACTTTGATTACACAATCATTTAAATTTTGACTTGTATAATGCATATATATATACATACACAACGTAAACGATAGTATTGTTATTTTAATTTTCATGACACAATCATTTTAATTTTGATTTATGATTTATTATTATCTTTCAAAAATAATAAAAAAATTAATTAGGATTGATATTATTAATAATTTTTGTAGTATTCATCAAGATAAGTGTTACGTCATCGATACACAACGTAAACGCTCGATTTCTCCATAGTGCTTAGATTTTTCTTACGAGCGCTTAGATAATTTTTACGAGCGCTAAGGTGAATTTTTTTTTCTTTAACTTTTTGGTGATTAGCTTGTTTTTTTTTTTCGCCACAAATAATGAATCTCACACTCATTTGGAGGGGTAAATGAAATCTTTAAGACCATATATCAAGTGCTAGTTTGTTTTAATATATATAGACAAAAAACATTCACCTCAATTATTTTGGAATGACTACTCGTACTTTTGGAGTGACTACTCGCTAGCTCTTTGTTGTTTCTCTTTTTTTGGTATCTACTTCAACAATCATTATTCTCTATATATAATATTAATTGAAATATAATTTTTTTACTTAATTTCTAATTTGTTTAATAATATAATATTAATTTGTTTAATAATATTAATTGACTTCATAAATCTATAATATCTCTCTATATATATACAAAAAACATTCTCTTTTTTTTTGTTTAATAATATTAATTGAAATATCAATTTCTACTTAATTTCTAATTTTTCTACTTCAACAATCATTATTCTTTTTTTGGTCGCTTATAAGAATTGGTATGCATATCTCTAAATATCTATAATATCTCTCTCTATATATAATATTATTATGATATTTAGATTTAATCAACCAAATATAATATAATATTAAATAAATATAAGAATTGGTATGCATATCTTTGGAGAATGCAATTAAATAATGCATTCACGGGAATGATATATTTTTGCGAAAGATTCTCTCCATAAAGCTTATCATTATCAGAGAATATTGTCATGTGAACTGCAAAGGCGACAATACTTCCAAATATTGCCATGCATTCACGGGAAAGATGAACATTATTCAAAGATTCTCTGCATATTTTATATATACACCTCCTCCACCTAAGTTTTTCAATACTTCCAAAATATAAAACAGTTACATTTTCCTCTCTATTACGGCAATGGAGATAATTGAAAGTGGTGGCCAGGTATGTTTTTTTTTTAATAAATCGTGTTTAATATTTATTTAGATTTAATGTACAACGTAAGCGCTTGCTTTTTCGTTAACACTAACGTACGATTTACGAGCGCTTAGGTTATTTTTCGAGCGCTTAGGTGATTCATAATTATGTTATAGAATTATATTTCAAAGAATTTATTTATCTGTTTTTTCCTTAACCTAGCTAATTGACTTCGTAATTTTTTTTTAGGAAATTTATTGATTTTTAAGATACTAATGACATTATTTAATTTAGGGACTAAGTTAGTGTGATTGTCAATCACTATGAAATATATACTCCCTTCGTCCCATTATTTATGTCCCATTGGGACTAGACACGATAATTAAGATAGTGGAGGTAAAGGTGTAAAGTTGTGGTGTAAAAGTATAAAGGGATGGGGTCCACTTGCTTAGATTGATTGTGGTCCACTCATTTATTTCCTTATTTGGTATGGGACATAAATAATGGGACAACCAAAAAACGCAAGTGAGACATTAATAATGGGACGGAGGGAGTATATGATTTGGATCTAATATTAACATTGGATTTTGTGAGAATTTAGAACTATAGTAATGGGTAGCATCCCTCACGTTAAATATTTTAACACTAGGCTATAAGAATAAAAAAGTATTTGAAAAAAAATAGAATTCAATCTATACTAGTACAACACATGTTGGCTATCGTTTCTGTAATTTTTTTTAATAGAACGTGTTTAATATTTATATATATTTAATGAACAACGTAAGCGCTTGTATTTTCGTTAACACTAACGTACGATTTACGAGCGCTTAGGTTAGGTGATTCATAATTACGTTTTAGATTTATATTTCAAAGAATGTATTTATCTGTTTTTTACTTAACCTAATTGACTTCGTAATTTTCTTTTAGGAAATTTATTATTTCTTAAGATACTAATGAGATTATTTAATTTATTGACTTCGTAATTTTTAATGACTTCGTAATATTTATATAGATTTAATTGACTTCGAAATATATAGATTTGAATATTTATATAGATTTAATGACTTCGTAATTTTTTATTAATTGACTATCGTTAATTGACTTCGAATTTTTTTTTTATTAATTTTTAACTTGTTATGAATGCAACCTACTAGGTTTTGGGTTAGAGAGGAATGTAGTGGACTATGGCCGAATATTAACTTATATTATAAGATGAAATTGCCCTCAATTATTAAATCAAGATTGATTGCTCTTGGGGGGATTGAATTGTATGATTTATTTAAGCCCGGGTGTTTCGGCCACCTAGCGGACTTGGAATTTGGCCATAGTTGTAATAAAGGGCTCCATGAGCTAATGTGTCGCGAGGTCAACGTAGTTGGTGCAACAGAGCCAGAAATGTGGTTCCAAATAAGTGGAAAGTTGATTAGGTTCGGATGTCGGGACCATGCGATGGTCACGGGTTTGTGTCTCGGGTCCTCTTCTTTTGATCCCAGTGCTGCACACAATCCGTCTAACATAGGCGTGTATAAGCGTTTTCTGCGTGGAGAAAGACTTAAGTTAAGTGATTTGTTGAAAAGATTTTCAACAGAATCGATACCGGATGCCACGAGTGATGACTATATCAAGGTGGCAAATATCCTCTTTCTTTATCTGTTTGCCTTGGGTTATCCTTCGAAGAGGTTTCTAGATGATTTTGCTTGGGTATTGGTGGATGATCTTCCTGCTTGGCATCGATTTCCATGGGGAGCATATACATTCCAAGCCAAATTTGGGCTACAAATTTGGGCGACGAAGAGCATATTCAATACGGGCATGGGTTACGAAAAAAGAAACCCTCTGCTTTAGTGAAAACGCCTTTCCAGCAGCCTGTAAGTAACATAGTTAGACAGCCGACTAAGGAAGTCAGTTTCAATTATCGACAAGCTCTCCGGGGATATACTACTTGGAGGACGGGTTCCATATCAGAAAACATTCGTGTTCCTTCCTCAAATTGGGAATTGGACCAGACCTTCTTCGGCAACATTCAGGATATTCGATACAAGATGACCTCTGATGTAAGTTATTTAGTTCCTTTTTCCTTTATGAGTTGTGTTCGAACACTAACATGCTATAATCACTACATATGGTGCAATAGATAATAGACTTGTATTTATCAACAATGAGGCGCTTGCTGGGGCTCGGCGAGGGATTACTGCAAAGTGTCAATCAGGAGAATTATATCATCTTTGATATTGATTTTTTCGTAAGTTTCGCTTTTATACTCATTTCTATTTTCGTTTGTCCTTAAGAATATTAATGTAATATGATCTTTCTTGTAATCTGCTCTCGATGCGCAATGGCAAAAAGTCGTGGCCAATCCTTATTAAGGTATTTTAGAGCATAACACGAATTATCATTGGTGGTGCCCTCCCTTAGGACTGGTATAACGTATTCGTTGTTGTCTCAATACTAGCTATGTAAGTGTAATTCTAATATTATCATACTGAATTATGTTAATTTGTCAATTTCAATGTCTAATTAAAAATCTCAATGTTTCATATTGTCACAGTGTGCAACGTGTCACCTGAGCATTGGGTAACCTTACGCATTTGCCTTGATGAATGGAGGATCGAGTTGTATGACTCATTGTGGAATAGGATGGACCAAAAAGGACGGGACTTCAGAGTCATTACCTTAAGACCAAGTGACACATTTGTTGTCAAAGCTACTACAGTATGCCGGATTTTGGATTGCTAGAAAGGGCGATGATTTCATACCGGAACATAGGTGTTGTCCACTCTATTGCATTAATGAATGGCAATATGAGCAGTTAGATGAGATAAATTGCGGTACATACACTTCCATGTACGTGCACCGCATCCTAACGGGTATCCCAACGACTGAGATGATCAAATCAGTAGAAGACCTGCAGCGGTATCGAATTTCGATGGGAGTACGCATATGGGATATGTGTGTTAATCATCATTAGAGTATGCGACTATGTTGTTGGATAAATTGGAGTATCATAAACTATTTTATTTTATTAATGGTTTCTCATTATATATCTACCTCATTATAATAATTATTATTACTAGTATTCGATCCTAAAAATTTGCATTCATCTACCCGACCATAACAAACTATTTTAGCTAATCACCAAAAAGTTGAAGAAAAAAAAATCACCTTAGCGCTCGTAAGAGAAATATAAGCACTATGGAGAAATCGAGCGTTTACGTTGTGTATCGATGACGTACACTTATCTTGATGAATACTACAAAAATTATTAATAATATCAATCCTAATTAATTTTTATTATTAAAAATCATAAATCAAAATTAAAATGATTGTGTAATGAAAATTAAAATAACAATACTATCGTTTACATTGTGTATGTATATATATATATGCATTATACAAGTTAAAATTTAAATGATTGTGTAATCAAAGTCCTCAAAATCAAACAATTCTCTTACTTGATTCAAAATTGACTGTCTCGTTGCAGAATATGTGTTTAGGGTAGGTTGAGTCAGAATTTTAAAATATTAAAAATTAAGTATTTGCCTATTTTTGCAATTTATACACAGTGTGCCTATTTTTGCAAATAAAGTTACATGAATGCCTATTTCTGCAATTCTCCTTATAAAAATTTCACTCACGATGGATAAGCGACAGCTTCAGAAAATACAGAGTAATTTCCACCAAAATCCACTATATCGAAAGCATGTTTCCGATTGACAAACGAAAGTTTATAATAAACTATTTTTACATGCATGGTTTAAAAATACAAAATAAATATTTTTAGAAATTACTACGTATGTAGAGTATTTAGGAAAAATAATCAAGTCAATATCATTTTTGTGGAGTGAGATATAAATATTTTA
Organism: Lavandula angustifolia; assembly: GCA_028984105.1. NCBI lineage: Eukaryota > Viridiplantae > Streptophyta > Magnoliopsida > Lamiales > Lamiaceae > Lavandula > Lavandula angustifolia. Next base: position 17,396,659 of record CM054814.1, read on the forward strand.
CTAAGCTCTAACCCGCATGCATGGTTTTTCGGCAGCATGAAATTGAAAATTTATTTACAATATAAAAATATGTCCAAAAATTACCAAAATTTACAGTGATCTTAAAAACATCCTAAATTTTATCTATATAATTTTTCTGGAATTTTTCAAGCAACAACAGATTGAGTAATTGGCTTAGAAACTCATGGAAGAATCGAAAACCATCAAAAATGCATTCTGCCTAAAATTCGTCCACTCTAGGAGGATTCTTAAATGAGATCTTGCTACCCTATTTGGGCCTTATGATAGATCTATCATGACCTTATATGTTTACACTAGGAAACACTATGCATGTATCATGCAATGCATCACTAAGCATATTTGGGTTGTGAGGAACATAATAGAGAATTTAAACAAGGAGGACTACTTCTTATGCTAAGATTTCCACATGCAGTCCCATACCCCTTCATGCATGCACGATTTGAAACAAAACTCAACACAACAACAAGAAGATCGACATTATCCTACCCCGAGAGCATCATGTTCGTAGAAAATGGGGAAAAAAATGGAGTATAATATAACAAGGTGATAGATATGCTTACTTAATGGATTACCCTAGCTACTAAGAACTCCTAATGTTTGCTTCCCTCCCCAAAATTGATGCTACCAGCTAGAAGAGGTCTTCTTTGTAGACTAAGTTTTGAGGTTGATGTGGGGGATCGAAAATGTTGTGGTGAAAATATAAAGAAGTGAAACCAATTAGGTGACCAACTCCTATCTCCCTCATGCATGTAAGCCATGTAGGGAAAGAGGGAAGAGTGAATAGTTCCCTACCATGCACTATAGTGTATAGGCTTCATGATATAGATGCATAGTGTTTCTCAAGTGGGAGGCAAATTTATCCAAGATGTGAAGCATCATCTCCACGTGGTGAGTGGGGGATTAAATCTAGGATAATATTCCACTAATCCTAGAATAAATATGTAGCTTAGATGCTAATTAAAACATGCGGTGACTTAATTATTCGTATAATGATACCTATAGTGTCACAAATTGGAACTATGTTCTAATGGTAACATATTTTATTATATTTTATTATCTAAAAAAAATTCTCTTGGTACGAATTTATTATCGACTTATACTAGTATAGTCGAATAATGCGATGCGACTATCAAGGTCATACTAACTTATCATGCCACACGTACATGTACATGCATACCGATTTCTACGACACGACATGATACTAGACTCGCTCTTAAGGCTTAAATATTGATCTTGGAATACGTAAAATTTAAGGGTCTTTACATATTATCTAAAAATAAGCATAAATCTCTTAGTGTTTTATTTGTTTTCATAATTTTCATTCGCCAACGCAGAGGCGGCTCAAACTCTTCGGGTTTCTAAAACAAAATACTGAAATTTATTTTAGGTGCATAGATAATATAGCAAATATTTTTAATCTAATGAAAAATCACCTACGAGAGTCTTGATTTCTACATTACCTATTTTTAAAATTTGGGGTCTTGTAGTTGAGGAAACAAAAAATGATAAAAGTAGAATTCTAACCCAATGCCTATCTTATGGAAGCTGAGTATTTTACCGTTTGGCTAAGTGTTTTTTCCTTTTTTTTTTTGTACAAAAACAACTAATATATAGTACGAATTTGATACTTTTATGCTGGGGTAAGATTACTACACCCCCTTGCTGATTTTCTGACACATGTCATTTTCTGGAGAAACCTTTTTTTTAGAATTTATGTTCCTTAATTTCTTTCTTTTTTTCCTCCTACCATGGTTAACTCACACTTTTGGGCGCCTTTTCAAAATTTTAGATGAATACAACACCCATTTCGTTCATTCCCACGCATAGCTTTTCAGATATTCGGAAACCCATATTTCTATTATTCCTTTAGTTGCTCTTCTCCCAATTTTTTCTTGCTATAGAACCCTAAATCTTACTTTTGTGAATGGAAGGCATGAAAGAGAATCATACGCACGAAGATGAGTTTCTTGAATATGAAGAACAAGACAAGTTTCTAGTAATTTAAATTATGAAGAGTGAATCTCTAATTTCGATAATAGAGGAGATAAAATAATTTTAATTTTCTAAAAAAATACACTTAAAAATCAGATTTTGTAAATTCGTACTATCCATATTCCGTTTATTTTGGCGATATTTTGGCGGTTGGATTGCGTTTTGGTGTTTGTTTTGCAGTTTCTTATGATGATGTGGCGGGTGCGAATTAAAGGAAAATATATGCTTAATCCGGAAGAAATTAAGAGGAAAATTAAGTGTGGAAAGAAATTAATATAATATACTTTATATCATATATTTCCATACTTAGAAGACCTAATTGGAGAAGGAAATGGATGAGCATATATATAAAGGACTAGAAGAGGCGCCGCACTCATGCACGAGATATATGATCCGATCCTATACTCACGCCCTACACACCGAAACCATCTTCATCTTCATTAACGCCGATTCATCATCACCGTCCCACACCATCCACCAACCGAAGCCGAGAGATTACCGATTGCCGTGAGGAGAGAAAGACCGAGAGCCACAAGCCGAGCGAGAGAGAGAGATCGATCGAGCGAGAGAATTCCGAGACCGAAGGTTTAATCCAGATTTTGAATTTTAGTATTTATGACATTGATTGTAGTTTGATTTGGAGAAAAACAACATGTTCTTGCTTCCGTTTACGTTCCCGAATTTGGATGCTTCCGTTTTATTTTCCTGTAGGATGATTTGAAGACTTTAATTTATGAGTTTCTAATTCCTAGGGTTTAATTTAGTATTTATTTGTATCTTAATTATTTCGTTATTGTTTGAATTTTCGTGCATAATTATTTCATGATTTTCAGCATGTTTTGTGTTCTGTCCAGTAAATCGGTCTGTCTGGCCAGTCCGGCCGATATGCGTAGCTAAGTCTTTTTAGGGTCGTCGAGATGTGAAACACACACCACCATATTTTCGTGAGACTATGGCTTAAAATTAATCACTTAGGTTCTGAATTAATCTAGGTTAATTAATTGGATTAATTAATTTAGGCTTGATCACCCTAGGTTAGTTTAATTCATAGCTAATTTAGTATTTCTATCGTTTCTCGTGGGATTAGGCTAAATAAGTAGCAAATTGTTCTTAGGACAATTGAATTAATTTGGTAGGAGACTATTAGATGTCCACCATATGAGTAGGCTCCTAAATTGAGTTTCCTTAGTTCTTAAAATTGATTAGGTGTTAAATTTATTGATTGCCCACCAACGTAGGTTGCATCTAATTTAGAGAAGTAGTCGTTTCAATGTCCACCATGACGATTACCGAATAATTAAGGAGGAATAGGGGATATGTCAGTTTAATTACGGTGTCCTACAACTAATTGATTTAAGTTGATTAATTAATTAATAGTGTCAGTGATCGATTGTGAGTGTGTGTGAATCATCTTCTGGACCGTTTTATTTGCATTAGTTTACTTCGTGTTTAATTCCTGCTATTTACTTTCTTTGTTTTAGTTTAGAAAATTTCCAAAACTTGTGTGGTCGCTAACCAAACCTTGATTGATAGGAATTTTAGGTCTAAAATACTTCGTTCCCTGTGTTCGATACCGGTTGATATACTAATTTGAGTTCTAGCAATTTTGCAGGATTATTTGGTGTAAACAACGATCACCAGTCATGTATAATAGTATCGATTGAAAAATATGGAAAACATAAATAAATTTACTAGATTAATCGTGTAAGTTTTTAGAATTAGAGACAAAAAAAATTCCTAATCGGTAAAATTAGGGCACAAATTATTTCGAATTGGATAGTTCAACATCTTGGACTTGCCCGTAGTAACCGAGCAGCAAATCCAAATCTCATAGATTTTACCGGCCCGATTCATTTGAAGCCCAAACCAAACTAACCGAAATTGGCTTTTGTTCAGATTTCTTCTCCCTATCGATTACTCGAAGATTTTCCGATTTGATTCAGAATTAGTATTTCGATTTTCAAATCACTGCACTCCGGTGGTGGCGTAGTTGCCGCAGCGGCGGCGGCTTATTGATGACCCCTCAAAACAGAAGGCTGTTCCCTTTCATCCTCCTCCTCTTCCTCCTCCTCTCTCTCTCCTTCCTCTTCCTCAACCCCTCCACCCCCAACCCCCAAATCCAATCGCAGCTCCACTCATTCCCAACCTCAACCCCTCCCCCTAACTTCACGTTTCTCATTAAAGTCCTCACATTCAACCGCCTCTCCTCTCTCTCCCGCTGCCTCAACTCTCTCTCCAGAGCCCACTACGATGCCGGCGATAAAGTTCATCTCCACGTGTACATTGACCAGTTTCAGCAAGATTCGGCAAGTGGGCCTGCGGATTTGGACCAAAGATTGAATCTGTCCAAGTAAATTCTTGATTTTGTTGATGGGGTTGATTGGAGATTTGGAGAGAAGGTGGTGCATTATCGGACTTCTAATGCTGGGCTGCAAGCTCAGTGGCTTGAAGCATGGTGGCCGAGTTTGGATCACGAGTTTGCCTTTGTTGTTGAGGATGATTTGGAGCTTTCACCTTTGTATTATAGGTTTGTGTTTGTGTTTTCCGATCCTTTGGGAATTTGGTCTTGTGTGTATCAATCATTCAATACTTTTCTTGATGAAGTGAAGTAAATATTTAATCAAAATCTTGAATGTGTGAATGTCTATAGGTTCCTTAAAGGGGTGATCGTGAATTATTACTATAATGCTACGAATTTCAGCCCTTCCATTTATGGGGCGTCGCTGCAACGGCCGAGATTTGTGCCAGGTAGATTCTGTAATAGTCCAATGATATTGATAGTGAAGTTGTATTTTAATTTTCTGAATGTAATAACTGGAAATAAAGGAAACGAAGGAACAAGAACAAACAAGACAAACACAACGAGAAGATAAAATAAGGGTTGGCAAATTTCATGCCTTTCATTAAGCTGGGCGATTGCTTATAAGCAACCCTAAGCTAAAAGCGTGTTTCACAACACTTAATTAAAAAAACGACATAAAGATAAAACGCCGACTCCATCTCAGTTGTCCACGCTGCCTGCGATCTTTTAATCTCCGCCCTTAGCCACTTTCGCGATCGACGGTCACAAATACCTCACGTGCATCTGAATACACTTCATCATCCTCTTCCGTCACAAAATCTATCTCATTCATTCTTACCATAGCTAATAGAAAACCCTTATCTTCACAAATCCGATTGAGTCCGACTTCTTCTCCGACCGTGCCTTCCTTACTGTTTGTTACATCGCCTCCTTCTTCCGATGAGCCTTGACCCCAAGGCGACAGGTTCGGATGTGATTTCTTCAGGTAATCCTCTGTAACCCATGTTTCGCTCTTCGCTCCTCGATTCTCCCATTCTACAAGAAAAGAATGGATCTCTCTTCCCCGACGATTTAACTTGCTTCTTTTTCCTTTGACGTGTGGTGTGAGTCTGAACTCACCATTCTGATCCATATCTGGCAGGGTACTGGAACCATACTTCTCCGGCTTCACGGTGCGCTTGAGCAGAGATACGTGAAACTCCAGCCAGATCTTGGCCTCTGGCGGCAACTCCAACCGTATGTAACCTCTCCCACTCTTTTAGTATTCAAGTAGGGTCCATAGTACCTAGGCGTCCGTTTTTAGTTCCTTCTCATTGCCACAGTGTTCTGCCGGAAGGGTTGGAGCTTAAGGTAGACGTATTCTCCAACCTGAAATTTCCGCTCAACTCTGTATAGATTAGCATTCTTCCTCATTCGTTCCTGTGCATACCTTAAATTTTCTTTAAAGGACTGCTGTAGCCTCTGCCTTTCCTCAATTAAGTTAGTGCTCTCAACCGACTCTGTATTTGGGAAAGGTCCCATGAAGAGTATAGGTGGGGTATACCTATACATGGCCTCGAAGGGGGACATCTTGAGGCTGGTATGATAGTTAGTATTATACCAGTGCTCTGCTAGAGACAACCATTTAAACCAATGCCTCTGGTTCTGTCTGACCATACATCTCAGATATGTTTCCAAGCATTGGTTTAGTCTCTCAATTTGCCCATCAGTTTGGGGGTGGTAGGCTGAGGACAACTCCAATTTAACCCCTAATAATTTGAATAATTCACTCCAAAAAACACTAGTAAATACTGGGTCCCTGTCAGAAACTATACTGAGAGGCAGCCCATGTAGTTTAACTATGTTGTCCAAGAAAACTTGGGCAATAGTCATAGCATTGTAGGGGTGGCTCAACCCAATAAAATGCCCCAACTTGGTCAACCTGTCCACCACAACTAAAATCACACTCCTCCCTTGGGATTTAGGTAATCCCTCAATAAAGTTCATACTCAGGCAAGCCCAAGGCTGCTCTGGTATGGGTAAGGGTTGCAGCAACCCTGGGTAACCTGTCCTCTCAGCCTTGCTCTTATTGCATACATCACAGGAGCTTACCCATTCCTTAATATCTCCCTTCATCCCTGGCCAGAAAAAGTATTTCTTGACCCTCTGATATGTTCCCTCAATCCCAAAATGGCCCCCCATAGCTGAGTCATGGAGCTCCTTCATAATTCCCTCCTTTAAGTGTTTTGAGTCCCCTATAACAATCCTCCCTCTATACCTTAAAACTCCTCCTGCCATAAGGTAGTCAGGATATTCTTGTTTATCCACAGCTTTAGCTTCAATTATCTTATTAGCTAATTTAGGGTCCTGGTGGTAAACATCTACCACCTTTTGCACCCAAGATGGCACAACTGTTGTTGTGGCCATGCATCCTTGTCCCAAATCTTCCCTCCTAGAAAAAAGCATCAGCAGCTTTGTTATCCTTCCCCTTCTTATAACAGACTGAGTAGTCATAACCAAGTAACTTAGGAATCCACCTCTGCTGTAGAGGTGTTGTAATTTTCTGATCCAACAAATGTTTCAAAGCTTGTTGGTCAGTGAGTATAGTGAAGTGTTTACCCTGCAAGTAGCTCCTCCATTTCTGCACAGCTTGTAAGATGGCCAAGAATTCTTTTTCATAGGTAGATAGCGCCCCATATGTTTCATAACATTTTAAGGGAACGTCACCCCGTGCATAACATATAATTTTCTCAATTTAATTTTTCAAAAATAATATATTTAAAAAATAATAAGGTTTTAATGCATTTATAAGAAGTTTAAAAACATGTTCACCTATTAGTTTACGGAATTAAATAAAAATAAATGCATAGTTCAAGATAAAACTAAATTAATAACGTATAAAATCCGCTCCAATCCCTCACTCCCGGGCCCCCCCCCGCCCGGAGCCCCCCCCCCCCCCCCAGAAAAATTATTCCCCCCCCCCCCCCCCCCGGGGAAGCTGTGGCCCCCCCCCCCCCCCCCCCCCCCCCCCCCCCCCCCCCCCCCCCCCCCCCCCCCCCCCCCCCCCCCCCCCCCCCCCCCCCCCCCCCCCCCCCCCCCCCCCCCCCCCCCCCCCCCCCCCCCCCCCCCCCCCCCCCCCCCCCCCCCCCCCCCCCCCCCCCCCCCCCCCCCCCCCCCCCCCCCCCACCCCCCCCCCCCCCCCCCCCCCCCCCCCCCCCCCCCCCCCCCCCCCCCCCCCCCCCCCCCCCCCCCCCCCCCCCCCCCCCCCCCCCCCCAAACCCCAAACCCCCCCCCCCCCCCCCCCCCCCCCCCCCCCCCCCCCCCCCCCCCCCCACCCCCCCCCCCCCCACCCCCCCCCCTCCACCCCCCCCCGAAGCATCAGTTTCCACTTCAAACTCCTTGTCAAAATCTGGCAGTGCCAGGACAGGAGCTGTTACCATAGCTCTCTTCAGAGCCTGGAAGGCCTTCTCAGCTTCAATAGTCCACACCCCCTTTTTTCAGTAGGCTTGTTAGGGGTTTACTGATTTGTCCATAATTCTTTATGAATTTCTCAGTCCCTTCAGCTGAGTGGGAGTGGGCCAATCTACTATGCCTTTAATCTTTTCAGGATCAGTTGCCACCTCCCCATTGGAAATTTTATGCCCTAGATAGGCTACAGAAGTTTGACCAAAACACCATTTACTCATCTTAGCATACATTCTATTCTCCTTTAATACCTCCAAAACCCCCTTTAAATCCTCCATGTGGCTCTCCCATGTAGGGCTATATACCAGAATATCTGTCACACCCCATTCGCTACGCGATTCCGTAGTATCGTATTAGTATCTATTTTCGTATTAGTTTCCTTATTAATTCCTTTAGTTATATTTGGTTAAGTTGCTAGGGTTTAATTAAATTAGGTCTTAGTCGGATACTTATATATATCTTCTACTGCTTATTGGGTTGGTATCGAAAGTTAATCTTATATTATTCTTCTCTCTCAATTTTATCTTTTCTCTCGGCCAACTCTAACTCTCCTCTCTCTTCAATCTATCTCTTTAGTTCTTCATTTAATTAATAGTCATAAATCCTTACGATTAAAAATGTTTAACAATCCGGCGAATTCCGGCCGGTTTGTTACAGTGGTATCAGAGCAACGCTCCTGCGACTATGGGCTACTCCGTCAGAAGGCGATTAGAGCGGGATGGTCGGATCGTCAACTGACGGCAATCGAACAATCGATGGTGGCGGCGTTCGAGCGAGCCAATGCTCTCTGTGTCAACGAAATGCAGAGAATGTTTGATAGATGCACTCGTAAATCGGAGGAATTTCTCCACTCCCAACCATTCAACCAGTTTATTGTAAGCCTCTTGAATCATACCTTTCCCCACCACCTAAATTCTTCAAGAATCAACTCGTTCTTGAAGAAAAGGAGAAAGTGAAAGATTCGCCAGCTTCCGAAGCAAGTGAGAGCGCTGAGGAAGCAACCGAGTTTGAGAAGGAAATTATCGAAGAAGCAGCTCAAGAGGAGGAGCCAGCCGCTGCTAAAGCCGAGCTTGAGAAGATGAAGGACGTGGCAGCTGAAGAGACGGAGGCCGAGGTGTTTGAGGTTCCGACTGGTCTCGCAACCGAAGAAGCCGTTGTAGAGAAAGAACCAGAAGCGGAGGAAACCCCTGCCGCAGAAGAGGATGCTCCGGCTACTGAAGCTGAGAAAACTGAGGAGTTTGGTCAGTTTGGTGAAGTTGAGTCTGTTAGGTTTCTATCCGTCCCTATTGTCGATGGGAAAATTCCGAGGAAGGGCGCTGTAATCAAGAAGCAAATCAATGAAAATGGAAATAGTGTCAATGCTTATATTGTGTTCAAAACAGAGGAGTCTGCACAAGCATCATTGGCTCATAATATGGCCGTGGTTGATGGGAACCCTATCCATGACAAGGCTCGCCCACCTCGCAAGAAATTGAAGGGAGAAGACGCCCCTTTATTGTACGACTGCTTGATTCCTTCGTCAAAGATCCGAGTCTTGGGGACAAGACTCTTTAAAGAGGGGAATATTGTCACACCCCGTTCGCTACGCGATTCCGTAGTATCGTATTAGTATCTATTTTCGTATTAGTTTCCTTATTAATTCCTTTAGTTATATTTGGTTAAGTTGCTAGGGTTTAATTAAATTAGGTCTTAGTCGGATACTTATATATATCCGCTACTGCTTATTGAGTTGGTATCGAAAGTTAATCTTATATTATTCTTCTCTCTCAATTTTATCTTTTCTCTCGTCCAACTCTAACTCTCCTCTCTCTTCAATCTATCTCTTTAGTTCTTCATTTAATTAATAGTCATAAATCCTTACAATTAAAAATGTTTAACAATCCGGCGAATTCCGGCCGGTTTGTTACAATATCATCAAAAAAGACCAACACAATTTTTCTTAATCTTCACCTGAATATATGATTCATCAATGACTGGAAGGTAGCAGGGGCATTACACAGCCCAAATGACATGACCAAATACTCATAATGGCCATTATGGGTCCTGAAGGCAGTCAGATACCTATGTATAGCGGCCATGAGGATCTGGTAGTATCCAGACCTCAAGTCTATTTTAGAAAAATATCTGGCCCCATTTAGCTCATCCAGAAGTTCATCAATGATAGGTATAGGATAGTTATGCTTGATAGTTAGGCTATTCAAATATCTGTAATCAACACACATCCTCCAGCTCCCTTCCTTCTTCTTTACCAATAATACTGGGGAAGAAAAGGGACTTTTGCTGGCTGGATTTCTCCAGTTTTTAACAGCCCATCCACTGTTTTTTCTATTTCTGCCTTTTGATTATCCTGTAGGGGTATTGTTGTTTGGATATACTCCATGGTTTCAGTATAATTTGATGTTCAATTCCCCTGCTGGGTGATAAGCCAGTTGGAACTTCAAACAACTCCTTATACAGCTCTAGGAGGGCTGATAGTTGAGCTGCATTTGTTGATTCCTCTCCCTCTATTCCCCATAACAGTATATTTTCATATGAATCTGCACTGCCTTGAAGGTATTTATACATTTCAGCTGATGAGATTTGTGTGCACCTGTGTTGTCCTCTAGCAACTTGTAACTTAACCCTCATCCCCTTGTGTTTGATGGAGAATGTCATGTTTTCATAGTCTAGGACTATAAGTGTTCCCCTATTAAGCCAATCACTGCCTAGTATAATATCATAGCCCTTAGTAGCTAGGACTCGAATGTCAAAGTGGAAGGGGTGCCCTTGCATTGTCCACTGGAACCCCTGCACCTTATCCTCACATACCAGTTTGTCCCCATTAGCCACCATAACTTTAAGGGGTCTCACCTTTTCAAGTGGAAACTTCATTTCCTTGGCCAATTCAGCACTCAAGAAACTGAGTGTGCTGCCTGTGTCCAATAAGATCCTTACAGGTCTTTCCCCTAACTCTCCCATCAGCCTCATGATGTTCCCCGCTGATTCCTCCTCTAATGAACCTAGAGTTAGGATTGCCATCCCCAATTCCTCCTTGGCATCTCCAAACACTTCCTCCTCATCCAACTCCTCCAAACTATGCAAGTAATATGCTTGTTCCTCACTTGACATGATCATGAAGTTCATTTTCTTAGTACACTTGTGGCCAGGTATAAATTGCTCATCACAGTTGTAGCACAGTCCTTTTGCCCTTCTCTTGTCCATTTCAGAGGGGGTAAGAAGCTTAAAGCCAGGCCTGGTAGGCTAGCAGGGTAGTGAGGTTTGCTTGCTGATATTTTTGAATACCCCTGACTCATCATGCCTTCTATCTTTTTTGGCATGTTCTTAGTGGATTCCACCTTTTGGCCCATGCATCATTATTTGAGCATTGTTGCCTCCCCGGATGTATAGCAGCTTCCAATGTAGGTATAGAAAACATCCCTAGTGAAGATCTGGTCTCTTTGTCTAACCCACTAAGGAAACTAGCAATCCAATAAATCTCTCCAAACTGTCCACACTGGGAGTGGATCATAAATGACTTAAGTTTTTCAAACTTCTCCACATACTCCTCATAATCTCCCTCATATTTCAGTTTATTAAATTCCCCTATGATTTCTGTCTCCTTCAAATCTCCAAATTTAGCAGAGACCATAGCTATGAACTGATCCCAGTTGAGTTGCTCTCCTTTAACTGGTAAATTATCATACCATTCAGCCGCTTTACCATCAAAATGCAGTGATGCATAGGCCACCATTTGATCCTCTTGAATACTAGAGACCATGCCCCAAAAGGTTCTACATCTTTGTAACCATCCCCTCGGTTTAGTCCCATCAAACCTAGGAAATTCAATTTTTGGCCGTGAGGCAATCTCCAGTGTTTCCCTCTCTAGCCCCTCTCTCAAACCCACTCTGGTCTCTGTTCCCAGAATATTGAAACCTTCCTCCACCCCTCATAGGACCAGAGTGGCCTCTACCTCCCCCTCCAGGTGTGAATGAAGTGGCCCATGAAGGATTTTCGCCTCCCAGAACAACTTTTCCAGCATTCTCTCCCCCTATGCTCAAACCTTGGAAACCAGAGCTTGTGCCCATTTCTCTAATCCTAATTGTCATCCAGTAAGTTCAGGTGCGGTTGAGGGTGTGGTCCACGAAGGCTCTGGTTGGGGTGGGTTTTGGTGAGGGTAAGGAGGGGTAAGGAAATTTGAAGCTTGTGGTAGGGTTGGATCTGGGGAAGCTGGAAAAGGTTGAGAAGTGAGTAACCCCGGGTTAGGGTAAAATAGCATAGGGTGAGGGAGGTTAGGGTTTGGGTAGCCAAGATTGGGATAGTTAATGGAGGTTTGGGAGTAGGGTGAATAAGGGTAGTTGGGGTAAGCCATATGAGAGGCCATGGAGTTAACGGTGCTCAAGAGGTTTTGATATTGATTTGTTAGAAGGTTTAGATGTTGTGTGGTAGAATCAGGAGGAATTTGCTGATCTGTTACCTCACAGGTTGCTGGATCTGGAGTTTGCTTGGGCTGAAGATCGTCGTCGTCTGACGGGTTGGAGTCAATCTCGCCGTCCCTGGGTTGCGAATGTGCCATAACCTGTCTCGTGATACCAGTGTAACAACTCGGCGGTTGCTATGTAATAGTCCAATGATATTGATAGTGAAGTTGTATTTTAATTTTCTGAATGTAATAACTGGAAATAAAGGAAACGAAGGAACAAGAACAAACAAGAACAAACACAACGAGAAGATAAAATAAGGGTTGGCAAATTTCATGCCTTTCATTAAGCTGGGCGATTGCTTATGAGCAACCCTAAGCTAAAAGCGTGTTTCACAACACTTAATTAAAAAAACGACATAAAGATAAAACGCCGACACCATCTCAGCCGTCCACGCTGCCTGCGATCTTTTAATCTCCGCCCTTAGCCACTTTCGCGATCGACGGTCACAAATACCTCACGTGCATCTGAATACACTTCATCATCCTCTTCCGTCACAGAATCTATCTCATTCATTCTTACCATAGTAATAGAAAACCCTTATCTTCACAAATCCGATTGAGTCCGACTTCTTCTCCGACCGTGCCTTCCTTACTGTTTGTTACAGATTCTTTTGTGTCTTGAGCTCCTTCTACAACTATGGATTTGTATGTGCAGTTGAGATCAATCATCAATGGGAATTGTGTTGTTATATTGTAATGTGTTTATTGGGTTAGCATTTTAGTAACTATGACCAAAACTTTTAAAACAGTATGGACTTTGGTTTGCATTCTTTTCAGATGGCTTGCTCTGCTGAGAGTATGCTTTCACATGGTTTTATGCTGAGTGTGGGGTTTATGTAATGGTTTCGATTACTTAGTAGTTAAGACTGTCTAATGTAAGTGGAGTGGGTAGTCTTTTGTTGCTGCCTTTCATATTCGTGCCTTTCATATTCGTGAATTGTGAGCGTGAAGATGATTTAGTTTTTTTTGGCTGCTTTCCTCGTGAAATGTTGCAAGTTGTGTTTTAAGCTTATGATTTTTGAATTGATTATGACACAAGAATACAAGAAGAGAATATAAAGAACTAGAGGTCCGTATCTAAACTAAAGCTTTAGGGCCAATACATGATAATTCAATACAAAGGCTAAATACATTGACAGAAGTTTCACTACATTCGCATTTTGTTAGGTCTACTTGAACATCAACAGCAAAGAAAGTGTCGCACCTGAAACATGTAACGACACTAATCTGTTTATATGACATTGGTAGTAATCACATGAAAGCTGCAAGAGTTGAATCTCGTGTTGATTTGTGTGTTCTTTTATCAAATTATAGCTCAATGATTGTATTGGTCAACGTTTTATAGTATGAGTTCTTCAATTATCTTTTCTTGATTCATCACTTTCATTTCCTTCTCCTTGCCAGTTATTTCAGTGCTATGTTTGTATTGAGTGGATTCTTGGTTTTCATCCATCTTATGTGATTGCATTGATTCATCTGAGCAGGTAAACATGGAAACAAAATGCAATTAGATGGCAAAGCTCGGATTTTCTTATATCAACTGGTTGGCACCTGGGGCCAGCTTCTCTTCCCAAGACCTTGGAAAGAGTTCCGCCTCTGGTACGACGAGCATAAGGCCAAAAGCATGAGGCCTATCATAGATGGAATGGTAAGCAATTCAATAATCACATTCTTCTTTTCTATTTCATTCCTTTTCTTTTCTAAGTGATACGGTGTATAGTCTATTTGTGTTTGATCAATAATATAACCACAGGTAACAACTGGATGGTACAAGATGCTGGGAGAGAAGATTTGGACTCCATGGTTCATCAAATTCATCCACTCCCGCGGCTACTATAACATCTACACCAACTTTCTTCACAAGCGAGCATTGAGCATCTCTCATAGGGATGCTGGGGTCAATTATGGCAGAACAGCTGGACCGGATTCTAACTTACTCGATGAAAAATCTCTCGATTTCAACCTACTTGAACTCCGTCCTTTGGCTGACCTCAAGTGGTACGATTTCTGCTTCAGAGAAGTAGTCACCAACAGAACCGTAAGAAGTTTAAACGAACTTGGATCCGTTCTTCAATCCGTTCAACAATCGAAAACTGTTTTACTAATCGGTCTGTATAGAGTAACAGAGACGGTTGTCAAGAATCTGCTCTGCCACTTCGGTAGGCTGAATATCCGCAACTACGTCTTGGTCGGGCTGAAATCTGATTTCCTAACTGATCTTGCAAGAAGGGGGCACCCAGTGATTGATGCTGACTCCATCAAACTTGCTAAATCGTCCATCAATTTTCAAGAAGTGTTGAAGGAAGTTGTGGTGATGGCAACTTTGGTTAGGAAGACTTTGGAACTTGGTTACAACACTTGGGTTCTTGATGGGAACATGCTTCCACGCGATAAAGATTCGTTCTTGGATACCTTTGACAGTGCGAGCGATTTGTATGTGGGCAAGGCGAGTAGGGTTCTTTTCATCCGGAGCTCATCCTCTAGTTTGAAGATGTGGGCCGAGGATTTTCCTCTCAAGATTGCTTCATTGGTGGGGAGTTTGGAGAAGGCATCAGTTTCTGAGTTTATCTTTTTCTATGGTGTTGAGAGATTATTGGAGAAGGAGAGGGTGAAGTTTAAGAATGTTGATGAGATGGTTGTTGGCTTGGATTTGGGTAGTCTTCATGCTAATTCATCCTCATTTGGTAGGGAGAGTAAGTTTGTTTTCTGGTCTTCTGAGACGGAGTTGGATAGTTTACATAAGCAACTTGCACAGGTAGATTACTGGTTTTTGGATGGCGATTCGTCGTGTTCTTCAGTTGTTTGCCATCCGTCGTAATCAGAGGCGGATCCATTATTAAGAATTATGGAGCAAAATCTGCAATTATGGGAGAGGGGTTGAGATCTGTAATTTCGGGTATATAATTCAGAAAAACTCAAGATTTTAGGGGTGACGGCTCCCACCCGCTAGACCCGCTAGACCCGCCTCTTGTCGTAGCTTTCGAAATTGATGAAATTAATCTGAGGTCGCTATAGAGGTGCATAAATTTTGTTCATATGTAATAGTGCATTTTTTTAATGATGTAAACTCTACTACGCTAATCATTTGTATTTGTGGATGGAATTCTAACTTTCTGATCGTATCAAAATAAGTCCATTTTATCATTATTAGTCTTGCATAACAAGACAAAGAAGATAAAGTGTCACTGTCAAACAAATTGGCAATCACCAATCATCATCACTATGAGTTAATTTTGTGCATTAATAATGGTAAGATTTTTATTAAATGATATTAACAGATAGTTTCAACGCCTCGCCATCTAAAAGTACAGATTTTTTAATGGATTTGATTACTTAACGACTTTTATTTTTATTTTTGATGAAATTATATTGTTTGAAGAATATTTTAATTGATACTTACAGATATGTTGCAACATGACTTTCTAAGTCTCAGGTGATTGGCTTATTCCAATAAATTTAAATACATGTCGGTATGAAGAATACATCCATTATAAATAATTTGTTCGTTTTAACCTAATCACAGAAGTTAGATATAGGTTCTAAAGAAGTTTCATCTAAATGTAAAACTCAACGGTTACAATTTGATCAGTCTCACTGATGAAAGAGTGGGTTTGTACTAGTATAAGCCGAGACAGTTTATACTCGTACTCTTTTTGTGTTATTATTGTTGGGTTTTTTTCGAACTGTTTCAATATCATAGTATTTTTTTGAAAAATAAAAATAATTTATGGACCACAATTATTTTAAGTTAGTGGACGCATTACTTTAATACACATTCGCTATCTTTTTTAAATTTTCATACTAAAAAAAATAAATCAATAATAATTAGAGGGAATGAGTAATTTACCTAACAAATATTTTGTTTTACACGTAAAAGAATAAAATATCTAAGTTATCCTATTAGTCCGAAAAAGGACAACTGTCGAGGATATGATCAGCGGACAGGTGTTGGGGGGTCGGGGTTATTTTGGTAATAAAAGAATTGAAGGACGCATCGTCATTCATCACATCACATGTCCTCCCTTATGCTTCGTTTATTTATTTTTATTTTTTTCTGATAGCTGAACACTCCATCGATTTCGTATTCTTATTTAGTTTTTTTTTCCGACAGCCCCACTATTTTTTTCTTAATTAAAAAAAAATATGAACTATAATCAATTAAATATTATATTCCACAACTTTTTATATCTCCATCCACTTTTTTTAAAACTCCGTACCAAATACCCCTAGGACAAGATTATCATGACTGAATGAGTAAATTAAACTACTATGATAAAAATCATTGGAGATTTATAAATAATTAATTACATTATCGTAACAGCTTTACCTTAGTTCAATTCCCTCGTAGAATTAGCCACTCCATGCGTTTCACCGACCGCCCACCGCCAATGTCAGCCAACAAATATTCGTAAGCATATAATTTGATGTATTCCATCGGATAGTGTTGCTTCCAATTGTAAATTAAATAAAATCAGTAGCAGCTTATAGTAAATTGATGAACAGTGGAGTATTAGAAATGGAATTGTGAATATTATGCACTTAGTTCAAATTACCAATTTACGTAGCTCAATTGATATTCATCGTTCAGTCCATTCCCATCTCATAATTGAGAATAAATTTAAAATTTATTAAAAAAAGGACAGTACATTAAATAATAGTCATATTAAATTATATCATCCATCTAAATTAGAGCTCACATTTCCAGTGAGATTTGAACCTATGACCTTTCGGTCTTGGACTATCCACATTCACTGCTACGCTATCCAATAAAGAGTAAATTAGAGCTCACTTATTTAATTAGAGAGAGAGAGGTGGGATGAGAGTATAATATAAAGTTGTAGAAAGTCAGCAAGGATAGAGAATTTGGAGTTCACTTTTGTATATAGTGTCTGGCAAAGAAGGCCATCCATCTTTATTAACTCATCCGAAGCCGTGAGCCAAGAAATTATAATGAGAATGGGAAACTGCAGTACGGCTGCCTTCCTCGTCTTAATATTCGTCACTTGTTCGTCTGTTGACGCCTACAAGAACTACACCGTCGGCGACTCTCTCGGCTGGTACGACCGCCTCGAAAACCCCAAAGTCGACTACTCCAAGTGGGCCTCCTCCCACAACTTCTCCCTCGGCGATTTCCTCAGTACGTAATTACCCTATCTCTCTCTCTCTATATATATATATATTTTGTGTGTAGTTCTTGATTTGGGATTTCATCTACTACTCATTTTAAAGCGATCTTATTTCTCAAATAAAATGTTTGGGTCCGTTCTTTCATGATTATCACCATATATGGTTCTATTACCGATTGTGTGTAATTTAGTTGGTATTGACACTTTTACGTAAATTGTTGATCTAGTATTCAATTTCTGTTCGAATCGATTTACTAATAAGAGCAAAATCAACTCATTTGTATCTATCTATTTATGTTATTAGTACTTTTTATTAGGTAATATTTTCCTATGTGATCTCAAAACTAGGATGTAAGAAGCTAATTAATCAATTAGAATTGGCAACATTGTATTCTTGATTAAGCCAATATTCTTTGCTTTGATGATTGGACGTTGGGAAATCCACATTGGTGATAGCAAAAAGTTTTAATACATGTGAATGAAGTACATAGCACGTAAATGCAACTGCACTTTTAATTTCCTTCTAGAAATAATAAAACTAATCTTACGGTTTATATTAATTACGCTTTATGTTGTAATGATTAGGGCAATTGAATACTTGAACTTCATTCTATCAGAAATTACCTAATCATATAAGCCAGATCATAAAAAAGTAAGAAAATTAGTTAGGGAGGTCAGGTGTAATAGTGGTTCTGACAGCTGTGTATCTGTATGAATTTGATTGGTTGGATATTTCTAGTCGGAGATGCATATTCGTGTTCATTCTCACTTTACGGTAAAGAGCCTCGCCTGTGGTACTCATGAGGCGTGTCTTGCATTTTGGGCAATAATATCGCTAAGGTCTCCTCATATAAAAATTATGAATTATTAATCCCTCTTATCTTAATTATTTTATCCACTTTAATTATAAAGAAAAATTATTAGTTATACGTAGAGTGGTATAAAGTCGTGGGTTCCACAAAAAGATTATGTATAATAACTAAAAAAGGAAACTGGACAATATATCTGAAGCAACAAAAATAATATATTGGACAAGATAATTGAGACGGATGGAGTATTTAATTGAGTTGTATGTACAATTTTGAGTTAAAAACTAGGCTTTGTTTGGTAAATGAGAGAAATTGAGAAGAGAGAAAATAAAGAGAAAGGGAATGAAGAGAAAGAAATAGAATAGAAAAGGAGTGGATTAAATGTATTGTTTGGTAGGAGATATATGAGAAATGAATAGAAGAGGAGAAATGATAGTATGTTTTTGAAAATACAAATTTAACCTTAAAACAAATAAAAGAGACAATTTATTAAAGTCAAAATTGTAATTTTATCAATTAAATCATTTTCTCTCCACCTATTTTTCTTCTCTCATTTCTCTTCCAACCAAACAACTATTTCCACTTCCTCTCCTATTTCTCTCTATCCTATTTCTTTCCTTTCAATTTTCTTGAATCAAATAAGGGCTAAAGCCAATAAATTATTAGTTTTGTATATTTTACTTTGAACTACAAAGATATACAATTTGCCCCTAAACTATTAGTTTCGTGTGGGCAAATTGCCTCCTGAAATGTCAAATTTATTCTAGATATAAAACTTGGGCAAAAGAATTTCGTTAACACGTGCAAAGTGAGGAGTAGGATCCGTACTAGATTATTCGCTTTGTGCAATTTACTTGATAGACTATTAGTTTTTTTAATAAATCACGACAACATTACTCCTAACTTGGTATGTGTGGTTTGAATTTTTTGCCTAAATTTTATTATTTACAATAAATTAGATAATTCAATGGACACACGTCGTAATTTTCATAATTTAAAGCACACAAAGGCAATTATTTAGGAGGCAAAGTTACATATTTTTATAGTTTAAGAAAAAAACTAATAGTTCCGGGAATTTAAAACTTTTAAATCATGCACTTTTTTATAACTTTATTATTTTTAATTAGATGTATTCTTGCTAACCATGCAGTTTTCAACACTGACAACAACCACTCGGTGATTCAAACGTACAACCTCACGACGTACAAGCTCTGCGACTACAGCGACGCCCTCGACAACGACACCATGGAGTGGTCGTCGGCGGACCCCTCCTCCACCGCGCCACACTCGCTCTCCGTGGCGGTGCCGCTTGTTAAAGTCGGCGAGACGTACTTCTTCTCCGGCGACTACGATGGCGAGCAGTGCCTAAACGGGCAGCGCTTCCAGATCAACGTGACGCATGGCGAGGGGCTGCCCAAGAGCCTACAGCCCGACGACGGCTCGCCGTCACCCATCAGCCCGGAATCCGGCGACGATGACTCGGCGCCGGAAACCATGATTCCGTCCAATTTTGATAATCCTAAGGATACTGAGGATGATGAAGTTGAACCCTCCGATTCTGTTCCATTAGCTGCGTTTTCAAAGATTCTTGGGATTCAATTGCATGGATTGGTGGTTGTGGTTGGGTTTTTTCTCTTAAGGTGTTAGATTTTTTTGGGGGGATTGTTTAATTTAATTTTATTTTTATTTATTATTTTTTTTTTTATATGAGGTGTGTATTAAAGGTTTGTCACATAGTTGATATTTATTACTACAAGTATAATATAACACGTTCGAATAATTATATACATATATATTTGTTGCTTTATGATTCACCATATATGACTGACTATTAATGTAAAATTTGCAAGCTATTAGGCAAGAGGAGTATCTTTGATGCTAGAGGTTTAACTATTTCTATATATAGTTATACCTATACAAGTTTAAAATAATTAATAAGAGTTAATTTAAGTATTTTTAGAATAGGATGATCACTGCTCCTTCCCTAACATCATTTATTCAGTAGCTATCTAAGTAGCACAAAGACTTGTGTGTCACACAATATACTCTTTGTATGTCACACTTTATAAGGTGTTGACATGTGACATATGTGGCCCAGCATATTTGATTTTGATTTGATTATTTAATTAAAATATATTACACATGTCAAATAATTTGTGGAGGTGACATATAGTGGAGTATAATTGTGTGACACCAAAGTCTATCCGACCTAAGTAGTAATTGCATATTCCTCTCGTTACATTAGACAAAAAAGCTCAAAGATATGCTATATTATTTAAGATAATATACTCCATCCGTCTTGCTATTACTGTCATCTTTCCTAAAATAGCAAAAACTACTCTTAAACAAAAAATGAAGTGGACCCTCATACTTAATACTCATCCCCACATTATCATACTATTTCTCTTCAAAAATCTATCTCTCGCACGATTTTCATTTCACTCCGAACTCGAAAATTTATAATTTTTAACTTTTTGAAAACTTAAGATTATTTCTTAAAATACAATATAAAAAAAAATATAAATAAAAAAATCAATTGTCTCATCTATGCCCTGCAAAAATTTGGATAAATTCTCATTTCTTCCACCAACCACTCCTCGAAAATTGTGCTTATTTATTAATACAATTAAAACTCATAAAATACACACTTAAATAAATTTTAATCTCCGTGCCGAAACCAAATGGGACAATAACAGCGGGATGGAGGGACTATAATATATGAAAGGTTTGGACCACTCCTAACTATGTACTAATCGAAAAAGTTTATACGTCACACAATTTGTAACTTGGTGTATCATAGTTACAATAATTTTACAACTATCACATGCCATTCATTTAAGGAATGTGACACATACAAATCATAATATAGAAACTTTTTGATAATTAATTAACCTGAATTATCTTTATATTTTTTAAAATTTGTAAATTTCAAATTGGCACCCTCCCCCACCATCAAAATTACTACCACTTACACTCTTAATTGTAATCCAAATCACCCCAATACATATAGATTAGTAATGATTGTAAATCCATCGATGCAATTTATATCAATCCATCTTTGAATAGTTCTCCTTTGAGGAAATAATCAATAATAAAAAAAAATATTATGATTAATTTTCTTAAAATTATTTAATTTAAAACAAAAAAGTTACGAAATTTGACACTTTACACTTGAAAAAAGAATAAAATCGGACCTAAAAATTGAACACCAGCCCTGAACCGAAGTCCCGATCACATTTGGACGGCAAACAATTTTCTTCAAGCTTGGCATTTTTTCTCACAGGGAAACCTCGGCAACACTCCACCACCAAACTGCCCGCTGATTATGGCGGAATCCACCTCCGGCGGCAGCGCTTGGTTCTCGGCGCTCTCAGGAAAGTCTAATGATGAGAAAGAGGAACTTCTCGACAGAATGCTAACGCGATTGGCACTGTGCGACGACTCTAAGCTCCAAGACTTGCTCGCTAAGATTCTTCCAGTCACCATTGCCGCCCTCTCCTCCGATTCTGCCGCTATCCGCAATAAAGTACTTTCTTCTCCTGTGAAATCTTTGGCTACTATTGAATTGTTCACTTGATTTTCATTGCCTACTTGTATCAACAAATTTATAGGTTCTGCGAGGATGCCGTGTACTTATAAATTATGTCGCTATAGAGAAATATTCATGGAATCCGTGTACTTGGATGGACTGGAAGTCTTATACAATTTAAATTTTCATTTGAGTAGGATTTATTGATCATATTGATTTTTAGGTTACTGAATTTCGATAGGCAGTTCTAATTAAGAGATGTTCCAGCGGTTTTCTGGTGACTCTATTGCAGTACCCTGACTGGAGTCTGGATTAACTTATTGATATCATATGGAAGAAGAGAATATTCGTTCCTTTTGATGATTGTTTGGTGATAGAAATAATATGAACGGATGCAGCTAACTCTGATTACCTGTGCTTGTTGTTTAAGACGTTTTTATTTGTTTGGTAACTGAAAGTCTACTCTACTATTCTGCTTCTTAAAAAATTAGGATTTATAATAGAGTCCGTGCGTGCTCATAGTTGTATTCATCTTTATGTGGATTGGTTTTCTCAGTCATGTTTGCCTCAAACTTCACCTTCTTGGTAACTGAAAGTCTGGACTACTATTTGACTGCTTGCACGCAAAATTTGTGATTTAAAATTGGAGGCTAAAAATGTTAATAGTTTTATTGATCTTTTAGTGGATTGCATTTACTGTCATATTTGCCTCGAATTATACTCGACTTATCCATATTTATCATGTAGTGAAACAACAAACTTCTTATACTTTTTTTGAGGGGACACATGCGCGCATGTGTGTGTATGTCTATGTACTATTTGGTAGGTATAAGGTACAATCATGATACATACTGGGCTGACTTATTATCTGTGGTTAATATTTGTACTTGATAAGTGGAGTTGGGTATAAATATTACTCAAATGGTCTGTTAGATGCTATTTCACTATTTATACGTTCTAGTATTTATAGTTCACCCGTTTCGTTCTGTAATAACTGTCAGCTTAATATGCTGAATGTGATTTTTCCCCATATGGCTATTAGGTTATCGAAATCCTTAGCCATGTCAACAAGAGAGTGAAGCACCAGCCAGTGATTGGCTTACCTCTATCCGATTTATGGAAATTATATGTGGAATCTAGTTCTGCTCCAATAGTTAGAAACTTTTGCATTGTTTACATAGAGATGGCAATTGACCGTGTGCAGAAGGAGGTAGATATTTGTTATTTAGTATTTCACCTTCTTAATGGAAGTTATTGAGCACTTACTTGGCCTAACCATGGAAATGCAGGAAAAACAATTAGTAGCTCCTGTATTTTTAGCCAACATCTCGCAGCTGCCTGCCCAACACCAGGATATATTACTTAGAATCACAGCAAAGGTATTTTTCTGCTTATTAAGTTCTTATTTTGGATATTTATTGTTTCCCATACCTTTGTGTGAGTATGATTCTTGAAAATCCTTTAGCAACTTTGATAAACAAAGTGGATGGTACATGCTGTTGTTAGTCTACCTGTGTCGTCATTCCAGATAATTTAGCTACTGAACCAAAGACAATAAGAAGGTCCGATTTGCTGGAATTTTTTAGACTTTCATTCTCAAATTATAGAACGATTTAGCTGAGTTATTATTTCCTTGCCAATTGTAGATCATGTTTATCTGAATTGCCTGGGGAACAAGATTTTATGTTGTGGTGGGGATTTCGGTCTTGGTTCCCTCTTTCTGTTCAGTTTATTTAATTCAAAAGCATCATGTTATCATTTTGATATGAATCTATTTGTATAGTAACTTTCCAGTAAAACTTTATTATTTCCTAACTAAAACGATAACTTGCTAAAAGTATCATTTGAATACAGAAGATGAAACTTTAATCTTAGTTCAGAGAAATTGAGGACTTTATGATCAATTATTTTGTGGATTACCGAATTCACAAACATACATGGGTAAAGATGGAACAGAATACTAAAACAGTGGTGCTTGGTAATGAAACAGGAATGATGATTATGGGGGAGTGAGCATATACTATAGTAACTTTCATTCCCTTTATCTGGACTGGGAGGTATCGAGTTGTGATACTTTTAGGGACAACTTTTTTCATTCCCATCCCTATCCTACACCATCATATCAAGCTCCGCCTAATAATGCATAGAAAATGTGCGGGAAGGTGAGACATAAAGAGGAGCTTCTAGGCGTCCAATATAGACATCACACCTGATTCTTTATAGACATCATACCTGATTCTTTGTCTATTTATGTTTCTCTCCAAGTTCTAGACTCTTTTTGGAGTAGTTGTGGTGGTCATTTGTATTTTGTAGAAAGGAGAAATTTATCCTTTTAATATGATTTATGCTGTTGTTTTTATGTTTTCTAAGAAGAGTTCTACATCATCTGTTTGTATAAATTTTTCCCGAGCTTGGGCAGATGCCCTTAATAGTAATGCAGCATTTTGATTGCCGCCAATACTATTTTTATTTGCATCCCTTTGTTATTGCATGGACTGATGACTTTGACTTTGACTTTCTGGGGTTTAGGTTATTGGTGAATGCCATACATCTCATGTCAGTGATGACGTTCTGGAAAAATATAGGACATTAGTCGGCTCTAAGGATCTCGAGATATTTCTAGAGTTTTGTCTGTATATAATTTTGTATCAGCCATCTTCTCAGAGGTTAGACTATTTTACCAGATTCGTTTTTATGAATGCTTGAATTCACAATCTAATTGATCTATACATTTCACTTAAAAAGTAAAAATGAAGGTTGCCTTTGCAGTGCCGGACGCCCAGCTGGGCTTTCAACTGCTCAATTTCAACGAGTTACTGGAAATGAGCCACCAGAATATGATAATCTGCGTAATAGAAAGGTATGAAGTGTCGAAATATAAATATTAATTGGCTATCCATAAAGTCATTTAAACTACTGTTGTGTATAAATGTACTTTGACCACACTCTGATTGTCTGATGTGAATCATGTGATTATCTTTTTATGTATGGGGATAGCTGTTGATATTTGTATTATGTAGACCGGAGTGCTTAATATAATTGAAGCCTTGCAAGTTCCTGCTGGACAAGCATATCCTATCTATATAGCTGCTTGCGTAGACAGGTACATGTTAGTTGAATATGCATTATTACATGTGCAAACCAATTTTCAAATCTTTGGGTTTATATACGGTGCATGATTCTTTGGTTTTGCTCTCCACTAGTCACGAACCTGTTATCAGAAAGGGGGAGGATTTCTTGAAGAAGAACGCATCTGGTGTCAGTTTGGAAGATCAGAACCTTATCAGCAAACTATTTTTATTATTTAATGGTGCGTATCACATAGTTTTGAACTCATGTATGCCCACATTG
This sequence comes from Lavandula angustifolia, assembly GCA_028984105.1. Lineage (NCBI taxonomy): Eukaryota > Viridiplantae > Streptophyta > Magnoliopsida > Lamiales > Lamiaceae > Lavandula > Lavandula angustifolia. The sequence goes on from CM054814.1 coordinate 17,421,692, forward strand.
TGAACAAAATGTATTTTTCAAGTTGGATACAGATATTTTGAAGAGAACATTTGGTTTATTTCTGGTAATATGCTGGAGTAGCAATTTAACTTAATTTTGATTAAGTCCTTTAATTTGTGAGGTTGTACGTTGCTTGGTCCTTCAATATGTATATGCCAAACTGTTATATAAAAGCAGTTTTTTGGTTCTTGAAATGTAGGAACCACCGGGTCTGAAAATATTGCTTCAGATTCCAAAGTTAATCCCGGAAATCTAGCTTTGAGAGTGAGGCTGATGTCTATTTTCTGCCGATCAATTACTGCAGCAAACAGTTTCCCCTCAACTTTGCAGTGCATTTTTGGGTGCATATTTGGTAAGCTGGAAAGTGGAAACTCTATGTTTTATGTTGTATGAACCATGAAAGTTTCATGAAGTAGTGTTCCAACTTTTGGATATCAAATTTGTGGCTACACATTGCTTCTGATTGCACAGCTATATAGATAAGTTTGTGGATGTTATTAAACAATATGATTTGGTTTGATTGTTTTTCTCAAAAATTTGTATTCAACGTTTTGCTCATTCACTTTTCTGGTAAACTGATTAAATTTAATATCTGTTACTGGTGAAACGCATATTTATCACTTTCCTCATCCAACTTCTTTGAAAAGCTTAGAGTCTTGTGCGGAACACAATTTTGATGAATCTTGACGCCTGCTTAGACATATTGTTGATTGATTTAAGATAGTTCTTAGGATGGAGAATACAAAGAGCATTTGACAACCGTTGGTCCCATTATCTGCTGGTCCTTTTGGTTGTGGAGGAACATGAGAAATTTCGAAGATATAGAAGAACTTGTTTTGGAGTTCTAAGATAGAGTTCAGCTCACTGTGCCTTCTTGGGTTCAGAAGTATACAAGAATTTTGGCATTTGTTTTTCACGATCTGCTTAAAGATTGAAAAGTAGCCACTTTCTGTTTTTTTTTTCCTGGAGGGTTCGGAGGGATATCTGTACTTTCTTTATTATCTAATCTATTTTGTTGCTTATCCCAACAAAAATCTCCTTGCTAATAAATATATTATTAGACACTTGTAATGAGGTCATACAGCCATTTGTGTAGTTTCTTGGACTGAAGTCCCTAGCCATTTTGATTTTACTTCCACTTTACTCAGGGAATGATGCCACTTCCAGGTTGAAGCAGTTGGGTATGGAGTTCACAGTTTGGGTCTTCAAACATGTAAGTCATTCATGGTAATTTTGCTAATCCTGATTTATGTCATATGATTGCTCATCCATTAGCAATTTCAAGAGGCATGTCATAAATGCATCAAGAGGGAATTTGCCGTTATCAATAGAAATAGTTTAGTAATTTGAGGCCCACCAAGCAACTCTATGCAAGACTTCCCGTAAAAGTTTTCTTTTTTTCACAAATCAAACTGCCCAAATAGACAAAATCATCAATCATTGGCCACTATCAATCTATGCCAAAGTCTGAGTGATAAAGAGCAATGTAAAAGAGATGACCAAGGCCTTCAAACTGTTTCGTGTAAGGCAGTTTGGGGATAAACGATGTGTGGTTAATATCTGTAATGTGTGGAAAATATCAGAAAACTGAATTAAATTCGTGCTCATGTCGTTTGCTAGGTCATACTTGTGACTTTTTCCACCATCTCTGCAGGCTAGAATGGAACAATTGAAGCTTATGGGCCCTATTATACTAACAGGAATTTTAAAAACTCTTGATAATTTCTCATCAATGGATTCAGGTCAGTTCCTCTGAGCTTGTTGCAAACTTATGGTGTCTTACATTAGGGCTCAGAAATATATTGTTATCACCTAATTTCATCATTGCTAATTGACATCATCATCTAATTCTAGATTCTATTGCTAAGGAGACGAAAAGTTTTTGTTTTCAAGCAATTGGATTGCTTTCTCAGCGCATGCCTCAACTATTTAGGTGACTTTTTCTTTTTTTTTTCTTTTGCTGGTGGGGTGGGAGGATAGTTGTCCACCTGGTGCTGCCTCGTGATTCAAATTCACAAATTTAGTGATGCTTTATTGGTTATCACTGGTAGGGATAAAATTGATGTGGCTGTTCGACTCTTTGATGCTCTGAAGTTTGAGGGACAGCATCTCCGCTTGATTGTTCAGGAAGCAACAGCTTCCCTGGCTGTTGCATATAAGGTATTATAGTCACTTGTTTGTTTTAATTCTTTATGGTGCATTTCTCATCTCATATATCGATGGTGACATTTTGAGTCTCAGGATGCTCCCCCACAGGTGTTAAAGAACATAGAGTTACTGCTGTTGCAAAACTCTCAAGTGGTTAGTGCATTTGTGTTCTTGTTCACATGTAGAACTATTATACTATTCTCTTGTTTGGTGGTTTTGCCTCATTAACTAACCTTAACACTATCTTCTTCTTTTCACAAGGAACAAAGTGAAGTACGCTTTTGTGCTGTGAGATGGGCGACGTCCTTATTTGATTTAAAGCATTGTCCAAGCAGGTTTATCTGTATGCTTGGAGCAGCAGACTCAAAATTGGACATAAGGTAAATTTCTGTATTCAAGTGGTGCCAAATTAATTAATCCTTGTAACTATCACAATGCTAAAGGAATGTTTTTTTTGTCCAGAAGTTTATCTTCTAATGTTTCTCCCAAAACAATTGAAAACACAGTCACATTTCCTATGCATATCTTCCTAAATCTATTCAATATGTAGCGACTATATGTTTCTGTTACAAAATAATTTTCTATTCAGTATCTTGCACCAATAACTTGTTTGTGTGATGATCTTCTCTGAAAGCACCAATAACTTGTTTGTGTGATAATTAAGTCTGTGGTAACTTATAGGAAAGTTAAGTTTGAAACTTTTTGTCGGTACTAGAATTATATCAATACCATTAGCTTTCTGAAGAAACTCAATATGTGGCATATAATCCCGAACTTCAAAAACTATATGCTTCACATTTGGAAGAAGCTCTAAAACCCAAATGCTTTTGCCATTATTGGATGTCTCCTCGCCTCTCACTTCTGAAAAATTGCTTAGTTTTGATGATAACCAACAAAAAACAGAAGTCTAGGTGGCAAAGTTAAAACGTATGCAAAGTTCAGATGCGAAATTGTAGTTAATCCTTTATTTTTATCGCATTGGTCTCCAGATATTCAAGTTGTCTTATTTGAAGTTTAAAACGTTCTCATAAACGAATCAACTTGATAATTTGCATAGAGAGATGGCACTCGAAGGGTTGTTTCCTGGTGAAAAGCAGAGAAACTCAGTGTCGCAAAGTGTCTCAATTGCTTACCCCAAACTTTCAGATATGCTGGCTTATATTCTCGTGCAGCAGCCAGCTATCTTACATTCTACTGGGGTTGGAGAAACAAAACTTCTTTTTCAATCCAAGACTTATGTGGTTATGGTGAAGTTTTTGTTGAAGTGCTTCGAGACAGAAGCTGCTCAACCGAATGTAACTGAAGAATCTGGGCTTTTACACTCAGTAGAAAAACTCTGTTTGTTGTTAGAACATGCTATGACATATGAAGGTTCTGTCGAATTGCATGCATCAGCTTCCAAGACTCTAATTACTTTGGGATCTCATTTCCCCCAGGTAGATCTATTCGAGTTACTGCAAAGAAATAAATTGATTCACTCCCTGATTGATTTTTCTTGGTGATAGATGATTGCCTCTCGCTATGCCCAAAAAGTGTTATGGGTTAAACAATATCTAAGTCATTTGGACTATGATACCCGTGAGTCTATGGCACGCCTACTTGGAACTGCATCCTCCATCCTTCCAATTTCAGATTCCACTGAACTTATTAATGAATTGATATCTTCAATTGGTGGAACCCAAAAGTTGAGGTTTGTCTCAGTGTCTTTCACCTTTACGTGTTCAGTGGCTGCATTAGTTTCCTATTACCTCATTGTTGTATGACTTTGTGTATCCTTAGGTTTGAAGCACAGCATGGCCTGCTTTGTGCTTTAGGATATGTTACAGCAAACTGTTTGCTGAGATCTCCTCCTGTAAGTTGTTCATTTTTCTGTGCTCCGAAAGGCTTTATTTATTTGTCCTATCTATAATGTGAGAAGGTATCAGTGAGTATGGTGTGTCCTACTGTAGGAAGTTGATGTGTCGGGTTTTGCATACTGTTGGTAGATATGGTTTTCAGTTTATATTTGGTGATGTGCTCTTGTTAATCTCTTTTATCCTTGGTGTCTACAATGTGAGAAGACTCTTCGTTTTCCATAGGAATCCTACTTTTAGGTTCCAGCTATCTCTAAACCCTGAACTAAAAGATATTCATTTGTTTTGCTTGGAGATCCTATTGCTTTATTAACTAAGAATCATGATGACATCAACAGAATCCTACTTTCCTGTCATATAGATATATGTTTATGATTTTACTAAATATATGCCTCTGGTGAGATTTTCATTTCTGCTGCTCTTCTTCCATCGGTGTTCAGCTTTTTTCTTATCTTTTTTACCTGATTGATTTCCTTATGCCTTTCTCACATTTTATTTCTAAGATTTGACCCACAAGATGATGTAGGCTTGTCCTCTTTAATCATGTAATTCGGCATTGATTCAGAGTTTTATGTAATATAACTTGGCTTGGATATGAGAATGTCTTGAAAGTAAAAAGATGAATAAATAATACAGTTAGTTCTTTTTATTTGTAATGACGTGAAGAGGTAGAGCTGGTAACGTACTCTTTGGCATGGATCAAGTTTATCATCATCTTTCAGATGCATGTTTGTTTTGTAGCGTTCACCATGTCCTTATTCTATGTCCTTTTATGTTTTCACAGATCTCCGGTTCAGTGCTTCAAAGTGTATCGAAATTTTTAGTTGATTTAATTAATTTAGAGACCTCAACAATAGCTTCTGTGGCAATGCAAGCCCTGGGTCATATTGGAATTTGCACCACTCTACCTCCATTGGTTATTGACTCTACTGAAGGTGAACTGATATGTACTGGTTAAATATTCATAATATTTTTCTTGAATTTGGTTTAACTTTTGGAGCGACCGAAATTCATTTAGAGATGATATAGTTTGCTTATATATTCCGACAGTTTCAACTTGGACTCTCTTGCAACAAAAATTAAGCAAGCTGCTCTCCAGTGATGATATCAAAGCAGTCCAAAAAACTGTGATTGCTCTGGGCCACATGTGTGTAAAAGAATCATCTTCCTCACATCTCAATATTGCTCTAGACCTGATTTTCAGCCTTTCCCGATCTAAGGTGGGTGAATTATTTTGATTATTATTGGAGAATCAGTGTTTCCCGTCAGATTTCTATCCATCGCAGCATAGAATCTCCTTAGGTTTAAGTTGAATGAGATTGAACTGTTCTTTTGAATTAAACCTATGGTTGGCTTCTTTAATTTTTAACAGGTTGAAGATATACTTTTTGCTGCTGGAGAAGCTCTTTCGTTCGTGTGGGGAGGTGTTCCTGTAACTACTGACGTGATTCTCAAAACTAATTATTCTTCACTATCCATGAGTTCTAATTTTTTAATGGGAGATACATCCTCATCTCTGCCAAGGCTCTCTTCAGAAGAATTCCAAAATAATGAAGATTACCATATTGCAGTTAGAGATGCTATTACCAGAAAACTATTTGATGTTCTTTTGTATAGCAACAGAAAAGAGGAACGCTGTGCTGGAACTGTCTGGTTGCTATCACTTATGATATACTGTGGCCATCATGCAAGCATCCAGAAATTGCTTCCAGATATCCAGGTTTGTGTTTGAATAATTGTTCTGGGTGATTCCAGTTGTTGTGCTAAAGGTTCGAAAGTCTTGGAATTAACATAAAATATTGGGTTGGAATAGCTTTCTTGCACTAGAATTTGGGTTTCTTTTGTGAATTGTACTTGAAGTTTGAAACTCTTGGGAGTCTCTAGTCTTTCTTTTTAAGGTTACAAGACATGCTGCTTTTTAGACTATGGGATTGTTGCATTTGTGGGATTAAGTTTATTTTGCGTTTTGCATTTGTGGTTGGAAAGCTATGATTTCTGGAAGTTCTGTTTATTTCTTGATCAAGATATTTAACGAATGTTTTCTAGATCATGTGCTATCTTCGCCAATAAGGTTTTGCACATACTATTATTTTTTGAGTTTTTGAATGAAGCATCTGAATATACAAATTTTGCCCGAAAATGATTCGACTAAATGGCTTTTCTCATTAGATTGCCACCATTTCTGTTTAGGGGTTTTATTTGTCTCCTGTATTGGGATGATGTTGTTTGAGTTGCTGAACTTACAAGACTCCTTATTATGTTAACCATAGCTAGAGCCAGTAAGTTGTATGTTTTGTTGTATAAGGTTGGTTCTTACTGTGCTTTGTCACTCCACTAATGGATCTTGTGAGCTCAAGACATTGGAATGTATTTTATACATTTGAAAAACCCGTTTGGTTATTAGTTACTTAATAGGCCAGCACAGTAAAAAGAGGTCAGTTTGAATTTCTTTGTACCTTAATTGATTCAGAGTTTGAGTTTCCTTGTGTGATTATTATCTTAGAATATCCCTGTTTCTCACCTCCACGTCTCTACAATGAGTTCGAAAAATAGGTGCAAGATAAAGGTCTAGTATTCTTCAATGGCGACTTCTAATATTTGGAAAAACATAAAAGATTATTCTTTTTCTACACCTTTTCCTCTTTCTTTTTTCAATGAATCCTGGTCATAAGATGAATCAGAGGTATGTTCCCCCAAATATCTGTGTTTAGTGTATAAAATGTTTGTTCATAAGTAGTTATGGACTATTGCAAATCCACATCTGACATAGCACAGTAAATTGTGTAGCGAGATATATTGTATTGTCGTGATTAATGTTTCTGAGAATAAACTCCCTCTGTTAGCTCTCAGACTTTCTAAAAAGATATTTCTGTAATACAGGAGGCATTCTCGCACCTTATTGGTGAACAGAATGAACTTACACAAGAGTTGGCATCTCAGGGCCTTAGTATTGTTTATGAACTTGGTGATGATTCTATGAAGAAAAATTTGGTTAGTGCACTTGTTGGAACTTTAACTGGCTCGGGAAAGCGGAAGAGAGCTGTTAAGGTCAGGAACTATGGATCTGTGATCCTAACTCTAGATATTGCTTATTTCTGTTATATTAATTTTTCCTGCATGTTCTTATGGTATAATTTTCAGCTGGTTGAGGACACCGAAGTGTTCCAAGAGGGTTCCTTTGGTGAAACTCCCACTGGAGGAAAACTGAGTACTTACAAGGAACTATGCAGCCTCGCTAACGAGATGGGGCAACCTGACTTGATCTATAAATTTATGGACTTAGCGAATTACCAGGCTTCTCTTAATTCTAAAAGAGGTGCTGCTTTTGGGTTTTCTAAAATAGCCAAGCTTGCTGGGGACGCCTTGCAACCTTACCTCCGTGCATTGATTCCTAGACTTGTTCGGTATCAGTATGATCCTGATAAAAATGTACAGGTGCGGATCTCTCTGTGCTCTGGGTCAATTGGAATTTGCCTTGTCAAAGTTCTAACTGTCATTCAGTTTTAGATTTGATCTCTGATGTTTCATGAAACCGATACTATTTGCCAATCAAACTACAGCACTGGTTGCTTTGCTCTGTGTTGCTCCAATACGTTCCTTCTAAACTTTCTCTTTCTTTTTCGTATTGGTGGATGGACTCAAGTATGGGCACCTTTTTATATATAATAACTAGGCTCCTCCACATTCCACCTAGCTGTATTTGATTTCTTATGCTTTGTCAGGATGCGATGGCGCACATCTGGAAATCATTGATAGCAGATTCAAAGAGAGCAATTGATGAACATCTGGATCTTATTTACGATGATCTGTTGATACAATGTGGATCTAGGCTTTGGCGGTCAAGGGAGGCTTCTTGTCTTGCTCTGGCAGATTTACTTCAAGGACGAAAGTTTGACCAGGTTAATAATCTAGATATTCCGTTTTTCCTTAATCCGCTTGACATTGGAGAGAATAGTTTCAGACTGCTTGTTGATGAATCTATGTCCTCTGTAGTTACTCTGTCAAATCCAATTACTTGTGGTTCAGTTTTTCCTTTTGATACGCAGTGTTGCATTTTGAAATAGGCAGTATGAACTCCTAAAACTCCCTTTTTTCTAATTTTATTTTTATCGAGTTTTAGTTCCAGTATATTAAAACAGAGACATATAGGATAGGAGAACACAACTGCTCCAAAAGAAATGATTTGTGGACAGTGGACTGGTTTATGTGTTTATGGATAAAAAGGAAGGGAAAAAGAAGGCAAAATTGTGTTTCTCCATTTTTCTCTAAGTATTGGTTTCTGTGAATAAAAAATAGGAGACAAGCACAAATACCAAGTCATGTTGCCTATTTATTGAATCGGAGTGATACAAATACCCTTGATAACTTTGTAGCTTGTGAGCCTATTTTACTAAAAGCCTCCACGTCCTTTGGTTGTTTGACCTTTCCAGGATGTGGGAAAATTCATAGAGTGCCAGTTCAGCATTAGGCATCCGGGTCCTACCAAGAGACAATAGATATTATAAGCTTAGACTCGAAAAATAAATACGGTTTAAAATATTTATCAAAAAGGTATGGCTAATACAAAAATTAACATGTTAGTTTTTTTATTCTAGAAGTCCACCTATATTATTAACTCTAGAGTAAAACTGAGAGGGACAACCTAGCCAAGGCATTTTGTTGTAGTGCAATGGAATTAATTTTTAAGAATGAGGGTGTTGAAATCACATAACATTACATGTGAGTGGGAATACTTAGATGTATCTTTTACCCCAGGTGTTACGCTTCTCTGTGCCATGGGTACATCATACATGTGTTGTTGATGGCTTCAGCTGAACCTGTAGCTGGCTTTTTCATTAAACTATTTGTATAGTCACTAACTTTAGCTCTGGTTTGCTAAGGTTCATTAATGTGATTTTGTCAGCTGGAATGAGCTTTTTTCTAGACTTCCTGCAATAAACATTGTTTTCATGTATTTTCTAGGTTCACATGAATCACATCTCCTATCTGATGCATTAAACTGTTAACTAACATCAGTATCTATCATCATCCTGATGGATGCTATATGACTGTTCTGTCCTGTCCTCAGGTTGAGAAACATTTGAAAAGTATATGGATAGCTGCTTTTCGGGCCATGGATGACATAAAAGAAACTGTCAGAAATGCGGGTGACAGATTGTACCGTGCTGTTGCATCATTAACGGGGAGGTTATGTGATGTTTCCCTTACACCAGTTCCAGAGGCAAGAGAGACAATGGCTATAGTTTTGCCTTTGTTGTTGACAGAAGGAATAATGAGTAAGGTTGATAATATTCGCAAGGCATCTATTGGGATGGTTACAAAACTTGCGAAGGTAAATCATGTGACTTTAAGAAGCATAATGAACTCAACGTTGCTAGGATACTCTTGTTGGCTCTCCTTTCAGTTAAATTTGTTGAAGACATTTAAAGGGCTCCTGAGTTCATCTTTAAGTTTACATAATCTGTTCAACGCACAAACACTGTATATCATGCTTTCTTCCAGCTAGGTTGTTCATGTTTTTATCGTCAAAGGTTTTGTTATACTATACAATTATCTAATCTAATGAAAGTCCATCTTCTTAAATGTCTTTATACTCCGTTACTGTGTGTTTCATGTGTGTTTCTGTTGGCTCTTATCTTATACTTGTGTTTCTATTGACAGCACCAATATTTGATTATCTGAACTTTTTGAGGTAGAAAACCTTTTCTAGTTGATAGTATCAATAGATTTCAGTTCCGCCTAGGAGTATTCTCACAAAATTGTATGAGCCTGAATAAATTTTGGCTTCTTCCACTCTGATGGCTGCAGTGGTCTTCCATGTTTTTACAGTAAGCACCAAGGACATATTACATTATTCATTTTTATATTATTGTTCACAGGGTGCAGGAATTGCGATTCGTCCTTACTTGAATGATCTTGTGTGTTGCATGCTGGAAAGCCTGTCAAGTCTTGAAGATCAAGGAATGAATTATGTTGAGGTCAGATCACTGAGTTCTAATGAACATTCAAAGTGTGTTTCTTAAATTTTTTTTTTACCCTTTTCCATTTCTTGATAATTTTACTCATTGGTAAACCTAGATATTATCAAATTCTGACAATTTTACTGATTTTGTTTAGTATTTCTCCCTTATTTCGTAACAACTTTTTTCTTGCTGTCTACTAGTTGCATGCAGAAAATGTGGGAATACAGACTGAAAAACTAGAGAACTTGAGGATTTCAATTGCCAGAGGATCTCCAATGTGGGAAACTCTTGAATTCTGCATAGATGTCATTGACTCACATTCCCTAGAACTGTTGGTTCCTCGCCTCTCTCAGCTGATCCGTTCTGGCATAGGCTTGAACACAAGGTGTTTTTGCAAATACTTCTACATCGAATTATTCACATAATTAAGGCTATAATACCAATATGTGTGGCATGTAGATTCAATTACAAATAGTTTATTTTTACCCGGGATTCTTTTAGGATTTTGGCGCAATTAGGTGGAAAAATATTTCAGCACATTTATGGTTCTGACTAAACTCAATATACTAAGCTTAGATGTTTCACATGAAAATTATGAATGACACCGTTAAATTTTAACCAATATGTCTAGGTGTTATTTTTGATCTAGTTAAAGTAATGTGCCCTAGCCACTCACTCATATGTTTTAACTTTATTGGTGGCTTAGAGTTCTCAATCTCACTTTTTTTAAGGACCACTAACCAATATCTGATGGTTGCTTTTATTCATTTCAGATTACATCTAGAAATTTAATTTAATTAAGACTACTAGAAAAAGTTTTAAATTCAATATTTTGAGACAGCAGAGGCATGAGGTCAATTGTTACTTGATTTCTATAACGTAAAACGTAGGGAAGAAACATACTTGGATTCTGAAATAAGGGCTTCTTAACTTCTAGCTCACACAGTGTTAGGGTGTGTAAAGTGACAGTGGTCGTTATGATATTTCAAATGGAGATAGTTGGGTCCACGAGTTCTAGGAAAGGCAGGACAAGCACACGTCGGCTGGTTAGATTATATTGCAAACATCTGATTTTAAGCCACACATTTTTATTATGTAAATCATTGAGCCAAACTATTTTCTGCTACATTGTATGTTCAGCGTAAGTGCATAAGTGCGTAACTGTTAAGTTATAGTCTGTAAAATACTCCGTTTAGTATTTATAAGTTTTCTTTTTCACGTGCCTTTAGATTGGATAACATGTATATGCATGTATTTCATACTTTCATATTTTCATGCCAATACTTTGATCACATTGCTAACTAGTGTTGCTTTGTAATTCTAGCTCACAAAATATGTAACCAATTCTAATATTTAGGTAATGTAGGCCCTTGTAGATTCTTAAAGTTTTAACTGGGACTGCCAATGTGATATCCTCTTGATTACTGCATATCTAATTTGTACAATTATCTTGCTGCCTTTTTACAGGGCTGGTGTAGCCAACTTTATCAGCCTGCTAGTGCAAAAAGTTGGTCTTGACATCAAGCCATTCACGAGTATGCTATTGAGGCTTTTACTTCCAGTTGTTAAGGATGAAAGAAGTGCTTCATCACGACGTGCCTTTGCAAATGCTTGTGCAATGGTTTTGAAATATGCAGCTCCATCTCAGGCTCAGAAATTGATTGAAGATACTGCACGTTTGCATTCTGGTGATAGGAATGATCAGATTGCATGTGCAATCTTATTGAAAAGTTATGCATCAACAGCTGCTGATACATTAAATGGATATCAAGCCATTATAGTTCCAGTTATTTTTGTTTCAAGGTGATGTGAAAATGGCTTTTTATAACGAGTAAAGCTGCTGACTATAATCTATTTGTCATGCATTTGCTGAGCCCTCCCAGTCATCCTATGATTGTTCTGACCTGTTCAAACCGTGCATCTGCTTATTCATCTAGTTGTTTATAATACCCATGCTTAAAAAATATCTTTTCTTTCCGCAGATTTGAAGATGACAAGGCTATTTCTAGTTTGTATGAGGACTTATGGGATGAAAACATGAGCAACGAAAGGATAACTCTCCAACTATTCTTGGGAGAAATCGCTGATCTTATTAATGAAGGAATCATTTCATCCTCATGGGCAAGTAAAAAGAAGGCATGTTTAGTCTTTCCTCTCCCTATAGAGACCTTTTCTTTTATTTAACTAGGATGGCAGAAGTAATCATGTGCCTTAACAATTCTTCCTATTGTTCATTCACTTATTAAGGTCATAAAAGTTGGGATAATTAAACTCCATTTTTTTAATGTTCAGGCATCACTAGCAATATGTAAGCTCAGTGAAGTCCTTGGTGGATCACTATCTTCGCATCACAGTGTTTTATTGGCCTCTTTGATGAAGGAAGTACCTGGCCGTTTGTGGGAGGTACGGATAATTTTGAAATGGTACCTAATCATCGTTTTATATATCTCTACTTAGATAGATTTTTTATTAGGTTGAAATTGTAGGCTTAGTCTCAGTATACAAAATTATTCTTAGTGATTCTGTAACGTGCCAACAATATTTATTAATGTAAAATTGTCGTTGTACGTTTTTTCTGCATGACAGGGAAAGGAGGTTGTATTAAATGCATTATCTGCCCTGTGTACTTCCTGTCATGAAGCAATTTCTGCATCCAATCCTGGTGCTCCTAATGCAATTTTGAGCCTTATATCTTCTGCATGCACAAAGAGAGCACAAAAATATCGTGAAGCAGCTTTTTGCTCGCTTGAGAAGGTATGCCAAGCAATCTTTTTGAGCGCATTACCATTCCAATCCTGATTGTACTTTTTCTTATCGTGCCATATGGCTGTTGAATAACTTACACTTCCATACATGCCATCATTGCGGCAGTAAATTTTTTTTAATCTTCGTTTTGTTGCATAAACAATAACAGTAAGCCACTGGCCTTTTCGCAAATATAAGATACTTGAAAAAAGCAACATTCTATCTATTGTGGTGGGGTTCTTTTTAGAGATACAGAGATTATAAACCACACCATAGATGAGAGATGCACAGTTTTACCAACATATCATGAATAAGTTCACTTTTTTTAATGTTCTTTCTCTCTCTCTCTCTCTCTCTCTCTCTCACACACACACACACACACACACACACAACATACTGAGTACCCTTAATTATTTATTTTCCATTTTCATGAGCCCTGTTCATTTTGTTGTCCGGCAATATGCCTATATGATATTTTCTGCATTTTATCAGTTGCTACAAGTTGCTACTCACACACAATATTTATAGTTCATTCTCTAATGAAAAAATAGATAGTAAGATTAAAGAGATTGTGTTGCTTATAATATTACTGTTCTAATTTTGTTGTATTGTCTGGAAACTGTTTTGATGTAGATCTTATTTCTCCTTTTTAGGTTATCAAGGCCTTCAACAAGCCTGAGTTCTTTAACGTGGTTATTCCATCTCTGCTGGAGATAGGAAATTCACTCACCCAGACTAAATCAGGTACATATCTCTGCCATGTGATGTTAAAGCAGGTTGAGAACAATATATTTACTAATCGAGTTCCTGCAATTATCCCTGTTAAAATGAGAAGAAAACATCAGACTTTGACGACATTAGCTAGCTACTATTAATTTTCTTACTAATTAGTTTTGCTTAGAGATTTTGCATCGAAATTAATTTATTTCACTGGGTATCAGCATGATCTATGTGAAAACTGTTCTTATGAGTACCAATGCAGGACTGGGATCCAGAGAGTATTAGCTGTCTCCCAGTGATTTATGGTCTCATTATTAATGCTCCTTAGAATTGTATGTTTCTCATGCCGTCGATTAATGATAAAAAAATCACTAGACTTTATAAATTTTCAGAAGGTTGCCTATGAGCTTACGCTTTAATGAGCGTCTTTGTTGCCTTGTTTTTCCATGCTACGAAGCTAGTTTTCTCATTGCTTTATGAATGAAACTAAACGCAGTATCTCTGGATGAAACTATAAGCCTCTGTTGTTTATCGGATTGTAACTTCCCATTCTTTTAGATGAGATGTTCCTTTTCTTTTCCCCTGTATGTACCTATTTGAACATATAGCCATATTTCAAGTGATGTCGACTAACCTGAAAATGGCAAACTGGCAATAAGCAACATGCTTCATATGTTTATCGATTGTTTTCCTGTTAGATGTTTAAGTCATTGGCTGAGTACAAGTTATCTAAGAATTATTAATTTATTTTGCTGCATCAGATAATTAAATAGTCTTAGCATTTTTCTTGCAGATGAAGGAGAGCCAGATACTTCACCAGCTTCTTTACAAGAAAAGATATTGAACTGCTTTACTGCTTGCATCCATGTAGCTGACATTGCTGATATCATTGACCAACAGAAGAACTTCATAGATTTTTATCTGTTATCTCTCTCGCCTAAATTCTCATGGACAGGTACCCTTAGACTTCCATAAATTAAATTCACCCTCTTTATCAAATTATCTTTTACTCACGAGCCTCATTCCTTTCTTTCTTTGGCACAGTTAAATTGTCAGCCTTTTCTTCTATTAAAGAGCTTTGCTCAAAGCTGCATAGTAATATGAACAACTCACAAGATAGTTCCTTGCATGCCAGCATAACTGCTTTTATTCATGAGGTAATATCCCGGTACAATAGTTCTGTTGTTACACCATAAAACACATATATGGACTCTAATCTTGGCATCTGATTCTTGCAGTTGTTTTATACCCTGTCACCTGAATTGCTTAAATCCCTGCGCACAGTAAAAATTGGACAGGTATGAACTTTTCGAATCTCCCCATTGATGATACGGTGCCTGAATTCTTTGCTGCAAATCTAATGGAACAAAATATAGTCGACAGGGAAAGCAATTCTGCCTAACCGGCAGAGAAACATATATAGCAAGTTGTTTGTCTGAGATTCTTTTTCTGTTCAAAATGAAAAATCTGCAAAATAAGTAGTAAATCAATCTCTTCTCTGTTTCAACCTAATTGCAGCAACAAGGATGGATCCCTTCCTAAATATTTTATTCATCTCAATGTACCAGTAAATTGATCTTACAACATTCGGAGAGATATTTGCCAATTTCATTTCAAACCAAACTTTTCGTGTACTAGTTAATTCATTTGATACAATTGCTGAACAATGTGCTTGACTAGTATGAATTTGTAGTGCCATCTTTTCAGGCATTTCAGTATTATGCTTCTCTCTTGTCATCTTAAAACTATGCTCATGAATTTGCATTGAATTGAACTATGGATGGATTTCAGGTTCATATAGCAGCTGCTGAATGTCTTCTGGAGTTGACGAATCAGTTGAAGGTTGCTCCACCAGCCCAGTGGACGGAGCTAGAGTTTATGAGCGAGCTTATCGAACTCTCGGAGATAGAAAAGAACGAGGAGGCCAAGTCTTTGTTGAAGAAATGCATCGAAATCGTTGGAATGATCAAAGATGGTGTAAAATCCTGACCTAAAATTGCTCAAAGATTTGGTTATATCTCTCATACGATTATACTTCACCCTTTCTATGTTTTTGTCGCCATACATTCATTTACAGAAGACGGAGTGAGGTTAGAGAGAGAGCATTCAAGAGGTCTATGGCGGTGAGATATTTCTCCTCAATAGTTGTACAATTAAAGGAGATGCTGCTAATACCCGAATTCACATATATGAATTTACTGACATTTTATGAAAGAAATTCACTTTCTATGATGTTCTCTCCCTCCAAATCTCTCTCTCACATGGAATGCCTTTATTTAGTTATTTTTTAGTTTTCTTGATCTGCTGTTTTTTTCGGTTTGTTTGCTGCTAGGGAAATAAAGGCTCTTCCACCCGAAAATGCAACGTGCCATTTTGTTGTCTTGCTATACGGCTATGTTACATTTTTTGGTTTATCAATATAATGAATAAATCTAACAAATTGCTACTAACGAACAATATGAGAGCATTGCTTATTCCACCTAAACAAATATGCAGAACCAACATCGCACACCAAAAATTTAGAAGAATATAAACTCATAAAAGTAGGAAAATAGGGAATTACTTCAATTACTACCATAAGAAAGAAGAAGAATACCACAAGAATGAAGAAGACTACGGATTAAAAATGTTGTTCACCGTCGCTATAAAATTTTGTGATTATAATCATCAAATATATTATAATTGATGGGACTCTCCTCTACTTGTTTAAAATTTGCGTATTTAGTCATTAAAATATTAAAATAATTAAAATATCATTTGATTTTTGGCAAATTAAATTTTTAAGTATTTTTTTAGCCAAATTGGTCGATGTTTGAGTTGTTGGATGTTTCGATTTCTTTTTTAAATACGTTGACTAGTGGTTGATCAAACGGTCATAGCTTGAAGATTAAAAAATCTATTTGCCAAATATTTTTCTATTTTGCTTCAGGATTTAGAGAAGAAAGTCAAAATATTACAAAAAATTTAATCAGTTGAGAGAGAAGGTAAGGGTGGCTTCAATGGTGGGTTTGAAAAAGGGTAAAAGTTGGATTTATAACTTTTAAACGTTGGAGTGGAAAAAATATTAAGAGACGTGGCAAAGCTGGCTTCTGCAGTAAAGAGTTGGATTTTAATGCTGATTGGGTTGAGAACGCGTGGCGCGTGGAAGAAACTCGCGTCTCAATTGGAGGGTGATGCGAAGCCATGTGTGGAAGCTGGTCGTTGGAAGCAGTACAATTCATTTTTTTGCTTTTTAAATTATATATTCATTTATTCTTTTTTTTCTCGATAATTGTGATCTATATACTTCATAAAAAACATAATTTATTGATAACCACTTTTATTCAATTTCGAAAATAGAAACAAGCTTTATTAAAAAAAACAATTTATACTAGTCTGACTGCCTATCAATCGTGTTGTTTCTCGAGAGAGTTGCCCAAACTTTAATTAAATTTTATATGAATTAAAAAAGTATTTTAAT
Source organism: Lavandula angustifolia (assembly GCA_028984105.1). NCBI lineage: Eukaryota > Viridiplantae > Streptophyta > Magnoliopsida > Lamiales > Lamiaceae > Lavandula > Lavandula angustifolia. Next base: position 17,438,581 of record CM054814.1, read on the forward strand.
TATTATTACTATTATTATTATTTATTAATAATATGATGAATAAAAAATAATGAGTATGATATATATATATATATATATATAAATATAAATATATTGATAAATAGTTGTGTGTATATAATAGTGAAATTCATAAAAAAGTTTGAATTGATAGATTTATAATTGGAATGAAAAATGTTAAAAATTGATGGATTAAAAAGTTGAGATGTGGGTTTAGGGTTGGAGGGCACTTAAAAAAAAAAGTATAGTAAAACAGATTCACCAAGTAACGCCAATTTAACGCAAACAACACTCAAAACAGTAAATCCTCTTCACTCCAAAACCCTAGCAACTACTATACGGCGGCGATCACTGACCAAACCATGGAAGACGTTTGTGAGGGCAAAGACTTCTCTTTTCCCTCCCAGGAAGAGAATATCCTCTCATGGTGGGACGAAATCGACGCCTTCAAAACCCAACTCCAGCGCACCGAACATTTCCCGGAGTACATCTTCTACGACGGGCCGCCGTTCGCCACCGGCCTCCCTCACTATGGTCACATCCTCGCCGGCACAATCAAGGACATTGTTACGCGCTATCAGTCGATGACCGGTCATCATGTGACCCGACGATTTGGATGGGATTGCCATGGGCTGCCCGTCGAGCATGAGATTGATGTGAAATTGGGGATTAAGAGCAGAGAAGATGTGATCAAGATGGGAATCGCGAATTACAATGAAGAGTGTCGGGGGATTGTGCAGAGGTATGTGCACGAGTGGGAGAAGACTGTAGTGAGAATGGGAAGGTGGATCGATTTTAGAAATGATTATAAAACTATGGATTTGAATTTCATGGAGACTGTGTGGTGGGTGTTTGCGCAGTTGTATCAGAAGGGTCTTGTTTACAGAGGATTCAAGGTATCAGCTTCTTTTATCTTTGCGCCTTAATGTATAAATTCCAGTTCTTTCTTGATCTTGTTATGCATCCTTATTTCCATTGCCTCATTCTTGAAATTCTTGAATTATTGTACATTAATGAAAATTTGATGTGTATTGTATATTTATATTGCAATTTTGAATGGGGTTTTTCTAATGTTATTTATGTAGGTCATGCCATATAGTACTGGTTGTAAAACTCCATTATCAAATTTTGAAGCCAATTCCAACTATAAGGAGGTTCCTGACCCTGAAATAATGGTGGCGTTTCCTGTGGTTGATGATCCGGATAGCGCATCATTCGTTGCTTGGACGACAACTCCATGGACGCTGCCTAGTAATCTTGCACTTTGCGTCAATGCTAGTTTTACTTATGTTAAGGTGCGAAACAAGCTGAATGGGAAAGTCTTTGTGGTTGCTGAATCTCGTTTGTCGGAGCTTCCTGTTGAAAAGGCGAAGAAGAGTGATGGAGTTATTGGTGGTTCGGAAAAAAACTCGAATTCAAAGCCTAAATCATCTGGTGGAAAGACGAAGAATGCCGATACTTATGAGATTTTGGATAAGTTCACTGGGGCTTCTCTTGTGGGAAAGAAGTATATCCCTTTGTTTGACTACTTCAAGGACTACTCTGATATGGCGTTTAGAGTTGTATCAGATAATTATGTAACTGATGACAGCGGTACTGGAATCGTTCACTGTGCTCCTGCATTTGGTGAAGATGATTACCGTGTTTGTCTAGAGAACGGCATAATTAGCAAGGGAGAGAATCTGGTAGTAGCAGTTGATGATGATGGGTGTTTCACTGAGAGAGTTGTTGAGTTTCGTGGCCGCTATGTCAAGGATGCAGATAAAGACATTATCCAGGCTGTGAAAGATAAAGGCAGGCTGGTGAAAACTGGAAGCTTTATGCATAACTATCCTTTTTGTTGGAGATCTGATACCCCCCTCATCTACAGAGCTGTGCCGAGCTGGTTTGTAGCTGTGGAGAAGATTAAAGATCAGTTGCTAGAGAATAACAAACAAACATACTGGGTTCCGGACTTTGTGAAGGAAAAACGGTTTCATAACTGGCTTGAAAATGCTAGGGATTGGGCAGTTAGTAGGAGTAGGTTTTGGGGTACGCCTCTTCCTTTATGGATCAGTGAAGACGGTGAAGAGATTATCGCCATGGATTCCATTGAAAAACTTGAAAAACTTTCTGGTGAGAAGGTAACTGATTTGCATCGTCATAAAATCGATCATATCACTATCCCTTCAAGCCGTGGCCCAGAATTTGGTGTTCTTCGTCGGGTGGAGGATGTGTTTGATTGCTGGTTCGAGAGTGGATCCATGCCTTACGCATATATCCATTATCCGTTTGAGAATGTGGAACTATTCGAGAACAATTTCCCTGGCCATTTCGTGGCTGAGGGCTTAGATCAAACTCGTGGATGGTTCTATACTCTCATGGTTCTTTCCACTGCTCTGTTTGGAAAGCCTGCTTTCAGAAACCTTATCTGCAATGGGCTTGTGCTGGCTGAGGATGGGAAGAAGATGAGTAAGAGATTGAAGAATTACCCCCCACCATCTGAGGTGATAAATGATTATGGAGCTGATGCTTTAAGATTGTACATTATAAACTCTCCAGTTGTTCGTGCTGAGCCTCTGCGTTTCAAGAAGGAAGGGGTGTATGGTGTGGTGAAAGATGTTTTCTTACCATGGTATAATGCTTATAGATTCCTTGTCCAAAATGCTAAGAGAGTTGAACTTGAGGGGCTTAAACCATTTACACCAGTTGATCAATCCACCCTTCAGATGTCCTCAAATGTTCTTGACCAATGGATTAACTCAGCTACTCAGAGCTTAGTCCATTTTGTAAGGCAAGAAATGGATGCATACAGACTCTACACAGTGGTTCCTTATCTCTTGAAGTTCTTGGACAACTTGACAAACATATATGTCCGATTCAATCGAAAGAGGCTGAAAGGTCGTACTGGAGAAGAAGATTGCAGAACTGCTCTTTCAACTCTTTACTATGTGCTTCTAACTGCATGCAAATCCATGGCTCCATTTACACCGTTCTTCACTGAGGTCCTTTATCAGAATCTGAGGAAGGTCAGCAATGGCTCTGAAGAAAGCATTCACTACTGCAGTTTTCCTGCTGTAGAAGGAAAGAGAGGAGAACGTATTGAAGAAAGTGTGAACCGGATGACTACAATCATTGATCTTGCTCGCAATATCCGCGAGCGCCATAACAAGCCTCTTAAGACACCATTGAAAGAGATGGTTATTGTACACCCTGATGCAGATTTCTTGGATGACATTGCGAATAAGCTGAGGGAGTATGTGCTTGAGGAGCTTAATGTGAAGTCTTTGGTTCCGTGCAACGATACTTTAAAGTATGCCACACTACGTGCAGAGCCCGATTTCAGTGCACTAGGTAAGAGGCTTGGGAAATCAATGGGGGAGGTTGCAAAAACAGTGAAGGCTATGTCGACAGAAGAAATCTTGGCTTTTGAGAAAGCAGGGGAGATTACGATCAAAACACATGTTTTGAAGCTTAGTGATATCAAGATTACTAGGGAGTTCAAGCCTCCTGGTAATGCAAAGGCTGAAGATATAGATGCTAAAGGAGATGGTGATGTGTTGGTGGTGTTGGACTTGCGCGGTGATGAGTCTCTTTATGAAGCCGGTATTGCTCGTGAGATTGTGAACCGGATTCAAAAACTGCGTAAAAAGGCTGCTCTTGAGCCTACTGACTCAGTAGAGGTCTTCTTCAAATCACTAGACAAAGATGAAAGAACTTCTCAAGAAATTTTAGAATCACAGGAAGTATACATTAAAGAAGCACTCGGGTCGGTATTGCTTCCACATTCTTTGCTTCCTCCACATGCTGTGGTTCTTGCTGAGGAGAGTTTCCATGGGATATCAAACCTCTCATTCGCGATCACTTTAGCAAGGCCGGCTCTTGTATTCAACTCGGATGCAGTTGCAGCATTGTATGGTGGCAGCACAAAGTTCATGCATGGACTGCAGACCTACTTGCTGGGGAGGGATCACCATAATCTGAAGGCGGAGTTCCAGCTTGGGAAGGGGAAGATAAAGGTAAGTTGCATTGAAGAACTGCCTCCTGTTACTGTGGTGTTGGGTGAGCATGTGTTCTTGACTGTTGGTGATCATTTCTCAAGCAAGAAAAGGAGCATGTGATTTTGATTCAATTGCATCTTTCTGGTTTATTTGTGATTGTCTTGTGCCATTTCCTGGAACTGGGAGGGTTAGATTTGTTCAGCCACTACTGTTTTTCTTGGCAGAAGATTACATACTTGATACTGAATAGATTACAAGACAATAGTTTGGTTATTTGCTCGCTCTTGTAGTTTTGAACTTGTTATTCATAAGGTAATTCACTCCTTTGTTTTGATTTATGTTTCTCACTTTCCTTTGTTTCTGTTCACACCCCATGAAGTGTTTACCCGCTAAAAACATAGCATGCTGGGGAATAATTAAGCATATGAAAAAGTTGAAATCTTGCTCAAAATTGGCGTATTTTCCTGCAGGAAAATTACAAAGCAAAGTATCAAGAAATAGGAGGCTTACTTGTAATCTAGACAAAAACCACTATTATTAATAATGCAATAGATATTGATAGCATGAAAATAAGGTATAAGACTATACTTGGGATTGAGGAATCTAGCACCCATTTTTATGAGGTGATTATGTTTAGCATTGATATGGACAGATTAGATATAAGGGAGGAATCTATACACATAAATTTCGACATGAACAATTTCGGATTTTCTTTATATTTTTTGAAAAATTGTAAATTTCTCACCTAACTCGACTTAAGTTGATAAAGTAGAAAAATAATACATTATTCCAATTCATGTAGAGCCCCTACTTAATCCGTGATTGAAAATTATATTAATTCACACCCCACTTTTGAAAATGATGTTGAATTTTGGAATACTTTTTTGGCCGTTAATTGCTTAAGACATGAACGAGTATATAATCTTATTTTGATTCCAACTTTTGAGATTAATTAACAACTAAAGAGTCAAACATGTGAGTTGGAAAAACATCCTTAAATTCAGGACCAGCAACAAACACTCCACAATCAAGACACACTTTGCAAAAACTCCACTAATTCTCATGTTGTGGTAGAAAACCACTTTCTTGTTTTCCGCCACTCCCAATTACAAAACACATGGATTTCCAAAACTCAAATCCTTCTTCCCCTCACATCTATATGACTGCCCCCAACAGCCCCACCGGCTACGGCCGAAGCGCCACCAGCATGGACTTCTACTACAGCGCTCCAGCCAGCCCGCGCCGTCGAGCCACCGACGGTAACCTCGGCTCGAGCTTCGACGAGTTTGAGTTCGAAACAAGCAAGCGGTTCAGCAAGAGCTCGAGCGAGTCCCCAGCGAGCCGCGCGTACCGGGAGCGTTCCGATTCGCTCCCAGCCATGGCGTTCGCCGACGAGCTCTTCCTTAACGGCCGAGTCATGCCTCTTAAACCCCCTCCAAGGCTCCACACATCCCCTCTCTCGTCGCCCAAGTCGCCCCGAACGGTCTGCAGGCTCCCGTTCGCTCGAAAGAACTCGTGGAACGATGATTTCGATCCGTTCATGGTGGCTCTTGATAAGGTGAGGGAAGAGAAGAGGGGTAGAAATAGTCATCATAGACGCTCGAGATCATACTCACCGTTTAGAGCTATCTCGAAAGACTCTTCGAGTGGGGCCAGCCCGATCGAGCCAATGCCCAAGCCACTCCCTAGCTATAGCGGATCGTTGGACTTCAAAGGCTCGGCTTATGCAAGATGGGTCCGGGACCAGACTGGACACGGCCTCAGCCCCAAGAACCCGAGGGGATTCATGTTCGGACGAAGAGTTAGACCGGTCAAAACCGAGCATGATGTTTCGCACAAGCCACCTCCACCTATGCTAAAAAATGGTGAAGAAAGTAAAGTTCAGAAACTGAAAGGCTTGCTAGTTAGATATGCATCATTTGGAAGATCAAACAGTGGAAGCAAGCAGACGAAGACTAGCACAGAAGCGCATAAACTGAGTTATTTTGGTAGAGTTAGCTTCAAATTTAAAGGAAGTGCTCGTACCAGTAGTAAGAAGAAGATACCTGCTGATACAAAGATGGCAGTAGTGCTGTACAAGCCGCCCTCCATCGCGTCCTGCTTAGGTTACGGAGCTGGAAGCGCAGTCAAGGTGAAATGATGAGACTATCCTTCCCTGTACCAAATATCAATATGTTTGAAGCTTTATAAACAGAGCAGTGTGATTTTTGCCACTTCTCCCTTGTAAAAATGAGTACTTCTGATATATATAATGTGAAATTGCAATGTTCATCAAATACACCATTCAAATTACACTTGCTAATCTTTCCCTCTTCATAATCTTGATCAAGGGCGAATTCTTAAGAATATCAACTTCCTATAAGGAGCCTAAACAAGCTTACTTAACCCTCTGTAACCAAATGGAGCCTTGCTATTCCCTTTAGGGAGCAAGAATTGGTTAAGTTCTGGACTGGCGAAAAACCCCGTCTTGTAGTGTGTAGATACCATGATCTGCTTCTTGTTCTGGTTATATATGGTAGAGAAAGATGCCCTTCAGCTTAGGTGTGGCCTCCTATTCCAATACTTCAATAGGCCAGATCTTCTTCCACTTGGATATCTCTTCATTGCTGCATAGTTTTCGGATCCCACCGTAAAATCCATCAGCCTCGTTCCCCTCTTCCCTGTGGTGTTTCCTAGAAACGGTTGTTGTTCTCCAGTGTGAACCACGGCTGTACTGGTTGAACTCCAGCACCACAGTATCTGCAGCAAAAGTGCATCATATAGAAGAAGAATTTACATGTGACTAATTGTGTTCGTTACTTCTCCAACAAAGTAGCCAAACGCGGGTTCGATTAAGCCTTAAAAATCAGAAATATAGTCTAATCCTCATCTCAGATGTCATCACCAACCACTAAGCCACTAAAGAATGCAGTCTACCAACAATCATGTTAACAGCCAATTCTAGTTACATATGAGGCTACATTTACAGTTTCCGCTTTAACTTGTTTTCATACTTGATCCGGATCATATAAAAGTTTCAAGATCTATATAAAGAAGCTATTGATCTTTCCACTAGAAATACTCAGTCAACAGATATGAAAATGAAGAATTCTACAGATGCAAGTTAAGTTGAAAGGAGTGAAGGATTCTGTCAGATCTGAATTACTAAAAACAGCAAGAAAGCGAAGCACGTTAACAAAAAGGGTGGAGAGAAGGCGAACCAATACGTTGAAAAAGCATGTCATGGTTAGCAAATACATACAGATGTAGATAACATGGAATACACTGCCAATAGGAAAGAAGATTTAATGTTTTAATTTATCCCTAAAGCCTACCACTGAAGTAAAGTAAGTCTCTTTCTGCTTGGCTGGTAATAAAAGTGCCACTGAAGGACCACTTATCTTATTGCTGGAGGAGAACGACACAATTATATTGAAGACTTTCAGGAGTAACAAGTAGACCCACATGTAGAAGAAATGGGAGTCAAGGAAGGGCCTACTTACAATAAATATATTTTAATTGAAGTAAATGCTTCATTCCAAAGTGGTTAAGGTCAGCAAACTAACAATAACCAGCCACCACCCCCTCAAGTTTGTCCAACTCTGATTGGATCTTTAATTGTTGCATGATATTATGGATTAGATGAAATGATAACTTTTTACAAATATGTGGAATACATGGTAGCAACTCACCACAATCATGACAACGGCAGTAATTGGCATTCCCATCACATGTTTCCGAGTGGCCTACAACACTATACCACCAGCCTGTATGTAAAGGTAAGACATCAACAACAGTGGATTTAAGTACATTGGATCCGGTCATATATTAAGATTAAGAAGAGATTTAATCCAATGGGATTGTATTGAAGATTAGAGAAAGAGCCTACCATAGTTGACAAAATTCTATTGATCAAGAACCAATTACCCCCCTCCATTTTCATGAATCAATAAAATTACAATGTTTGCTAAAGTTTAGATGCCAAGAACATAAGAAGTCAAATGAGGTCATTTAAGGGATGGAATTATAGGAAGAAAATATGTTCTTTCTTTTATGAAGTTTGTTAGAGAGATTTCAACCATTCCAGATCAGTCTAATGCTCCACCTATTTCCCCATTATAAGAAAATGGAAATCATTTGAGAATGCTTCAAACAAACACACAGGCCATAACTGCTCACATAGGAGAGTGGATGTATGATGCAACTAAAAGCAAGTAGAAGTACAATATAATTGAGTTATAGGCAATACCATATGGAAACTCTTTGTTTCTTCTCCACTGGATTTCCACATGATCCCCAGGCCGCAACTCGTTTAGACAATCAGATACATGAAGATCACATGGAGAAGTACCGGCAGGGGGAGCTCTAAGCCTGTCCCATGTTACACCACTTTCTGTTGGACTTGCTCTTCTTCCATGTGGCGGATATCTGCTCATCAACATCTAGACAAAGTTTAACAATGCAAAAAATAAAAAATAATAGTAAAAAATTAATATTGACAAGTAGAAATGACACAAATTATAGTCTTCCCTAAGAATGTCTTGATTATGGACAAGAACTAGATACTAAGAAATCAGAAAGATACAAGTATCGTCATTAGACTCAATAAAATTTAACAACACAATCCTACGTGCAGTTAAGTGCAAAGTTTCTTACGCCGTTGTCTCCCAATAATCTTTCAAGGCCAAATTCTAATCATATACATGAGAAACTCATGCTTGGCAAACACATTTCCAATTACCTGGCATGGAAAGTGTTGGTTCGTTGATCGTAACAAAGCTCAGCATCATAGCATGATAACATAAATCCAACATGTCCATTCTGCAATTCATGCTCAACAAACATTCAGTACTACCAAAACTCATTCATCTACCAAAGGCATTCAAATAAGGAACTTATAAAGTTCAACTAGAATTCATTACATACTAACCTCGCGGTTATAGACCTGTGCAGGAAACCAAAACTTGCCGGCCTCAAGCGCAAAATACCAAGACATGGTTGAATCTGCCGGAGGAAAGTTGCTCTTCTTGCTACTGCTAAAACTGGACCGGATCAATATAAATGGCCACAGCTCAGTTAGATAGCTAACTAGGCCAGTCTGTTTGCCTTGATTCAAAAAGATTGGACCTTTTCCAGAAGCATTATAGCATTGCCACTCCTTATATGCAGTAGGTCCAACAATTTTAGACCATTTCTTTTTTATGTGCATTTCCCATAAGTGATCACTTATGCACATATCTCTCAAAGAAGTACACACACTAGCCATACTACAAAGCCCATCTGGAGGGAGCTTCTCAAGTATGGACTCTAACACAAGGTCAGGCAAATCCAACACCGACATCTCCGAAGTCATCTCTATGCTCTCCACCTTCGAACTAGAGTTTTTCTTCCTAGGTGACGTTCTTGAAGCTAAAAGCGATGAAATCACACCAAAGATTGTGCTTCTAATTGACTTGATCAATGAGAAAAATGAAAAGTCCTTTAAAACCCAGAGAGAGAGCAGTCTCATCTCATGAGCCCATGGTGGGATTGGCTTGACAGAAAGAGAGTTGTAGAAGAAGATGAAAGAGAAGCAGCAGGTGATCAAGAAGAGCAACATTTGACAAAGAGTGGCTAGACACCAATAACACTCCTATGTAAATATTGATAAACTTAGACCACCAATAATGTGAAAGCAATGAGGTTAGTCAAAAAATGTACAGTCAATATTACAAAAACTAAATGAGAAGGGATCTTCAATACCACATTAAGAAAACATTTCAAAACTGTCTTCCACCTGACCCAATTGTGGGCCTCGTCCAAAAATCTTAGAAGATGATTAGCAGTACTGTATCAAGAACAGATACTACCAAAAATCAAATCTTGGATTAATTACAGCAGTAAAATGTCAAATGCAAAAGGAACAACTGAAATATAAAGCTGACTACGTGTTATGTAGTCTATAGTGTAAAAGGCAAATATCATTTATAAGTTATCAGGAAAGCAGATCTACTACATGCTTCATATATGTAGGGGTGTAAGTGGTTTCGCTGCAAACCGCGAAACCGGTCGGACCAAACTGAACCAAATTGAAAAATGTGATTCGATTCGATTTCGCGGTTTGGTTCAATTTATTTTTTTAGAAACCGTTTACATTCGATTCGGTTCGCGGTTTCAAGAATTTTTGAACGGTTCGAACCGAACCGAACTAATATCCTATTTTTTAATTTTTTTATTTAATATTTGTCTTTCTTATATGAGAATATTGTTGGATTTAGATATTAGATTTAAGTTTAGATCAATTCTATTCTATACAAATGAAGAGAAAGGAGTAACAATTCTATACTTATGAGTTCGGAATGAGTGACATCTTATAAACTATTATTCTTGCATTATTTAAGATTTAAAAAAAATAAAATAAATAAATAAGTGAACCGATGAACCGAACCGAACCGAACCATTTATAAGCGGTTCGGTTCGGTTCCGATATTGAAAAATCCATCAAACCGAACCGAACCGAACAATTTCTATGTGTTTGGTTCGGTTCCTAAAATACATAAAAAGTCGAACCGAACCGAACCGTTATACCCCTACATATATGAAACTCAAAAGTCAAAAAAAAGAAAGCCCGTAATCCAACTAAATGAAGCTGTTGGTCCGAGCAATAAATAAAGATGGTTCTAGTTCTAGCTAAAGGAAAGAGAAAAATATAAGTTTCAGCTAATCAAGAAAAAACAGAAAATCAGTAACTTTCAAGGTATTTCAAGATGGGTGAAAGAAGAAAGATGGTTTTTTTTCACTTTCTCTCCCCCTCCCTCCACCCAAAGAAATCCTTCTCTCTCTAAATACCCGCCCGGTGTCTGTTGAAGCTGTGAATGCAGAAGATAAGAAAACGGCAGATGCAAGTTGCAGAATGGAAACAATAAAGAATAACTGAATCTATAAAAATATGTATGTAAACCAATCTTTTTTTTTTTTTTTTTTTTTGACGAGAACCCGCATGCGCAATTCAAGGCAGGCGTGAGTCACGTAAACACCCATAAGATGATGTGAATTGAGCCACTGACCTGTCATCGGCGAAGGAAAACCAATCTTTTTTTTATACTATAGATGATGTGATGTCGTTGTTCAAATTGGCGCCTTGGATCTGATCTTTGCGTAATTTCGAGCAAGATTTCGGGCTGAAAGACGGCCCGCAGACTCGCAGCTAGCGCCTAGCTGCTTGTTAATGAGGTTGTTAATTGTAGAAACAAAACATGATTGGATTGGAGGCCCGAAGTTTACTCTGGACAACGATGCTTCAACAAATATTTTTCGTATTACTTTTAAGATTTTTTCTCACTTTAATGGAAATATCAAGTCGCCATCGTACTAATTTATCTTATCCCACCAAAATTGAAATATCTTGATCTAACGATGTCACTTAAGTTTAATATAAAACTCTAAATCTAAATATGTTTTGTATATTTTAAACCGAGAAAAAATCTTCATTTTGATAAGAAAGATATACGATATTTTAAAATTACTCCTCTCCTTCCTGTCCAATTTGTCTTGTTTCTTTTTAATTTGTATAGTAATTATTATTATTTTTTTTAAAACAAGAAAATTCGGTGGAATACTTTGAAAAGAAAAACAAGACAAATCAAGCTAGACGTTGTTCGAACAACTATATATGAGTTGATTACCAGGGGCGTAGCCACATGGGTGCTGGTGGGGACACTGCCCATTGGCGGAACTAGAGGGGGGTCGGGAGGGTCGACCGACCCCCCGGCCGACGGAATTTCGACTAAAGAGGGTATAGGATTCGTACTACTTATACATAATTTTAGTGAAAAATATAGTTAACTATTTGTTTGTAGTGCAGTTGGTTAATGATTTTATCTCTACTAAGAGATGTCTCATGTTCGAAACCCAATGCACTCTCTCACATATTATAAATATTTTTTTTTTTACTAGTTATATAAGTATCTTTCTCAGCGTAACAAATACAAGAAATAATATATATTATATCTTTCATATCTTGTTTATGTTCGAACCATTTAAAAATATATTTAGCAACTCTCGATGTTTTTTCTCTGCCTTCGGCTACCGTTGTTCCTCTATTTCGACCCCCAACTTCATAGGTCTAGTTCCGCCACTGACACTGCCCCATGGAGCTCTTGAAAATTATTATGTATAGTTCTCAGCTAAGGATCCACTAGTCTAGTGGTCAATGTATTTGGTTCTTGGGCTGTTGATGCGCGTTCAATTAAAGTAGATATATATTTTAAATCCTACCAACAATTCTACATTGTTTACCAATTGATAATAAATTTATTTTAAATATAATAAATTTGAGTTTTTTAGCTTCAGATTTAGAGATGTAGATTAGAATTTTATTCATATTCTTGTGGTAAGAATTCAATCTTAATATGCACATTGGTAATGTAAATAATAATATGTAATACAAGTCATTTATAACAGACACATAATAATATTTTTCAAGAGAAATTTTTACAAGCACGTTTACTTGTTGGCCCCCACGAACCGATATTTCTGGGTACACTTTTGATTACTATGATATTTCGCCTCTTCTTTGCCGAAATAATTAAAAGAAGACATGATGAATGGAAAATCTTATAATTACCTCAAATCTACAGATTGAATGAAAAATCTTAGAATTTCAAAATAGGATGTCCAAATGGTGGATCGTTGAGGGGGGTTTGTTTTTTTAGTTTTTGTGGAGTTTTGATTTTTTTTTTTTTTTTTTTAGTTGGTTTTTTTTTTTTTTTTTTTTTTTTTTTTTTTTTTTTTTTTTTTTTTTTTTTTTTTTTTTTGTCCAAATGGTGGATCGAGTATGTCTTTCATTCTCACTAGGACAACACCCGTGCTACGCACGAAATTGTAATATTTTTATGTGTGTAACATAGATGCTACTCTAGGCATTACAAAAATGTTACGCTAACATACATAATCAAAAATTTACATTACCTTCTAGGAATCTTTGAAAATGTGGTCGAGCCGAAGACATAAGAATGTGGCTCGCTCATTTCTCAAACTCTTTCATGTGTTCATCATGCACCTGAGCACCTCTAAGAAAATATGGTCGAACCGAAGATATAATACTGTTATTCCATTTGTGTGCTCGTTTTGCAAGCTCCAAACATCATCTCTTGTATTGTTGAAAGCCTCTTAGTTTATTCTTATCTTAGGCATATAGAACAAAGGAGGCATCACACGTACATACTGAACATCAAGTTTTGATTCTCTTTGCTGTAAATCTATACAAAATTGTTCTCCCACTCGAGTGTGGTGATAATTCTTGGAAGTTGATTCTTAATATCCCATAAAAAAACTTCTACTAAGATTAACTAAAAGAATATTGACCACAAATTAAGTATGAGTGAATTGGTCAAGAACAACAAAATTTTAAAAATGAGTATTTTAACATCAAATTCACATATACAATCATATAGAAAAGAAAAAATATTACACCTATGAAAAGTCGAGGCTATCAATTTGATTACAGTTTGTGATGAAATTCTCGAATTTTCAACTATAGTTTAGATCACCGGACACATTTGTTGAAGTCTCGAA